>CM059877.1:13419367-13628418 GCA_030490815.1 Acer saccharum | reverse complement strand
CATTCTAAACTGTTCAAATGGATATCAGTGAAAAAAAAAAAAAAAAAAAAATTTAAAAATTGGATCATGATTCATGCGTTGCACACCCTTACCTGGAAGAAACCCCATTCTTTGCATGCCTGGTGCAACTTTTGGAGCTCTGAGTCCATGGAATCATGAGAGAGTAATTTTTGCATGTCGATGACAGGAATTTGTGATGAAGAAGATGAATTGAGAGATGGGAGAGGAGCTGGATCTTGATCAGGACGCACATAACGTGGTGGAATATTGATCAGTGGCTTCTTTGCCAACTCCTGAACAAAAGGCACTGCCACTGCCAGAGAGCTACCCAGCAAACTTGTTTTTGTTTCCATTTCTTATCTCTCTTGAGTTCAATTCACAGCAAGAAATTAAACAGAAGATTTATAACAGAGAAACTAAGTATACTCATACACTAGAGATAATAAAAAAGATTGCAGTGCACACTTAAATTTATAGTATGATATGGGAGGAAATTAAAGTCTTGTAAATGATTAATTCGACTTTGTGCTTTTGGATAGTCATAGTGTGATGAAAGAAGATTACATCGTACTTGTCACGGGTTGGCTGTAAAATCAAAGTTTGCCTAGTTCCGGAAGTTTAGATATTTAATTTATATTGATTTTAATATTTAATTTAGAAGAAAAGCAAGTTAAGAGAAAGATAAGATAATGATGAAAGTAATGGTTACCTTCGATAATTCATTTAAAATAAAAGATAAAAAATTAATCAAATCATTATTTTATATATATAATCAAATAATCAAATTATTATATTATATTATATATATATATATATATATATATATAGTAGCAATTTTTCTATTGTCAATTCGAACTGACAAAAGATATATCAGTTCGTTGTCTGTGGGCCATTGGATTTAAATACTTTAACTTGACTGCATACACTTATTAAAGTATCTTTTAAATCCAATGGTCTATATATAAGGAACTGATATATTTTATAGAAAGATTGTATATAGTAGAACCCCACTAAATTAATATTCTTGGGACCCACCATTGAGTATTAATTTAGAGGGGTTATCAATTTGAAGGGTTTTACCTTATAAAGTGTTATTTTGTCTTTAAAACATATGAAAGTCGGTTTTCTTGTTTAGGAAAGGTTCATTTTCGTGATTTATTGTTTAGTCGGTTTTATTCTTTATGGAAAGTTCCTTTTTTTTTTAGGATTCCTTGTTTAGGAAAATTTTGTTAAGGAAATTTCTTGTTGAAATGCTAAATTTAGTTGAAACCTTTTGATTACAATAAGAAGGTGATCATAATAACTTTTTGAAGACAATTCAAAAGATGAAGGATGAAGTCAAAAATATCAAACATGGTGGCCTTATACAAGTTATCATCTTGAAGCACTTTTCTAGTTCTTGAATATTATGTAATATATTTTATAATTTTAATGAAATTATTAATCTATACGACAGTCGGGACCGAAATTTTACCCTAGGTTTCAAAAAGAAATTATTAGTTATTACGGTAGAAAGGTTTATTAATTTTTTACACTTGCCCGAGTCGGAGCCGAGATTTTTTATTAATATAGGGAGGTTTAAAATTTATAAGAGATTAATTTACAAGGGTTCTACTATAATAGCATTAGACACCATTAATTGGTATGTGGAGTCCCAAAAAGGGTATAAAATATTACCTATAAAGTTCTTTACGGGTGTTATGTTATAGATAACGACAGCTTTCTGTTAAATTTTGACATAATGACTACCAATGAATAATGTTTTATATGTGATTTTGGAATAATTTAAATAGTGAATAACCATTTTAGTACTCTACTCACCAATTAATAGTGTCTAATTCTATTTTCTCTAAATTAAATCACGGCCAAATTACGCAAAGGACGTCTGATGTTAGACAATTTTTTGCATACAGACAAAGTCATGCCTTATCATACGGCCATTGATCATGCGGCAATTCAGCTATATGTCATCTACTAACATGTTCCACGACGACCGCACCCACTTATATATCACCACCAAAACTACAAAGTAATAGACAAATCAACAAAAATAATTAATATAAAACTAAAAGAAAACTTATAAAAAAATATATATCATCAAAACCCCAAAAGACCAGACACTGAAAACAAAAGATAAAACAAAACTGGCATGTAAAATTGATTATGTTGCATACCTCCGTTTGGCACAGACCTCCGACATGCCACAGGCTTCCGACAATAGAGATCTGTAAATTCATTAAGGTTATTTTAATCCAGAAAATGAAAAAGTTTATAAGAGAATAATTATTTTGGAAATTAATAAATTTAATATTTCATTAAAAAAAATTACATAGTCGCTGCCTTTCTTTTTTCAGTAATTCCATTGACAAACCAATTTTATCTTGT
Organism: Acer saccharum; assembly: GCA_030490815.1. Lineage (NCBI taxonomy): Eukaryota > Viridiplantae > Streptophyta > Magnoliopsida > Sapindales > Sapindaceae > Acer > Acer saccharum. The sequence goes on along the minus strand of CM059877.1, from coordinate 13,626,033 downwards.
AACACCCATTTTAAATAAGTAATGTCAGGCTTTCCAAAATTTTTCCTAAAAAACTTTACATAATTTGGAAAGTTTTTTAGGAAAAAACTTGGGAAGCCTAGCATTACTCATTTTAAATAGATTAATAATGTACAACCCAACTCATAAAGTAATACGGTGAATGATATGATAAGAACAAATCACCTGTCACATCATTTGGGTTGATTTTTGGGCTAAATTTTTAGGTTGACTAACATTTGTGTTTTAAATACTCTTACTAAATAAAAATTGGTATATTGTATTTTTCTTTTTTGAACTATTACACTAAGCTAACTTTATCTTGTCTCATATAATGTATTGTTTTTGGGTTTAAAGAAATCCTAAACCACTAACTTATTTCCTTAGAAAGGAAACAATCACCACCAAACTGTACTCAATGACTTAAAAATAAATAATAAGATGATGCTTTTCCGAGCAAAAATTATCGAATAACGAATGCAAATCGAGCAAAAAAAGGGGAAGGTCACCCATCCTAGTACTGCTCTCGTTCAAGTACGCTTAACTTTGGAGTTTTAATAGGATCTGGTGCATTAGTGCTGGTATGGCCACACACTCGCATAATATATTGTTACCTACCATTTAATTCAAAATTAATCTTTTGTTTCTCTTGTAATTATTCTGTGAACAATTCTTGATAATAATAATAAAAAAAAAATAAAAAAACATAACTAGAATCAAAAGACGCAGATAAAAGAAAAGAAAAAAACAACTGTTGGAGAATTGAAACTTAAAAAATAAAAGCTTGGAAGGCGAAGCAAATTCTAATAAGTCAAATTAGATGACATGCAAATTGTTGTAGAATGGAACTAAACTGCAGGAAATTAAACATATCCATAAATCACTATTACATCAGCTAAAGAATATTGATGTCGATTCAATGTTGGTCTCAAGGCCTGCCACTCGTGAGAGTTGATTTGAAAATCGGTAAGTTAGAAAGAATGAAAGAGAAAATAATAATGATAAGAAGAACCAGGAGTGACCGGCATCATGGGTTTTTAAATGCCTTTGATCCATTCGGCCATGCCACCAAATGTCATCTATTAGACTATTAAGATTTTCAAAGTGGACAATACTGTCTATACATCAAAATTCAAAAGTAATATACAAATAAACAAAAAATTGAATAATTAATTAATTAATTAATTAAAATTCACAAAAAAAGAAAGAGAAAAAAAAAATGATAAATTTTGTATAGGGTGCCCATATTGACACCCAAAAAACTTATTAATACACCCATATTTTATTAAAAAAAATTAATTACAAAAATATCCCAATAAAAATTTACCAATAAGGACAAATTACTTTAATTAAAAATAAATCAAATACTATATACATTCATATCTTCAACTACATTTCTTTATTAAAAAAAAAACTTACCTTTAAAATAAAAAAATAAAAACCATAATTAAACTCTAATTTTATTTCAAGTATCAAATTTTCTCATTATCACATGATTATCATATTGTTTTTATCTTTCTTTTATATATAGTTATGAACTCTATCGATAAACAAAATATATATTTTCTTAACGATAGTTGTAGATATCAACAATTTTTATTTTTTTTAAGATAGCTGTATAAATAAGAGAATTCCAGATTGAAAATCTCTTGACCCCATATACGGTTCCACATATTCATTTCTATAAGGCTTCTACATTCAATATATTTCCAAAAGTAAATTGGACCATCATTAAATTAGAATTTGATTCCAAAAATAATATGATTTTTTTTTTTATATATATATAAATTGGGTGTGATAATAATTTAAGAGTGTTTATAAATAATATGTATTAAAATGAATATATTTATTTCATTGGGGGTACTATTGGCATTATGATGGGTGCTTATAGTAATATTTATTTTTTAAATTTTAGACATGGATGTACTTATAAAAATGGGTGTACTAATAAGTTTTATGGGTGTTAATATCCGCACTCTTTTTTGTATAATGTCCCACTCACACTGTGCAATTCCAAATCACTCTTTTTATTTTTCTTATAATTATTCTTTGAACAATTATTAATAAATAAATTATTGCTAATGTGTGACCGCCATATGTTATAGTACATAGCTATGTAAATCTTACATAATCAGTTTAATTCATATGGCGTCCCACACGGCCACACGTTAACATAATCCATAAATAAATATATACTATTCCATTTTATTTTTCGTCAGTTATATAGATTCAAGCATAAAAACCGGCTGTTGAAAAATTCACACCCAACAAAATTCAAGCTTGGAAAGCTAAAAGAGAATTCTCGAAACACATGCTAATAAGTCGAATTGGAACCAAACAAGAAATGAAACAAAATCATATAAACTGCTATTTACATCAGCTAAAGAATATTGATTTGAAAATGGTTAAGATAGAAGGAATGAGCAAGAAAAAATAAAAGGAGTGGCCGGCTTTGGATCCAGAGGACCATTTTATCAGAAAAAGAAAAATTAAATAATGATTAAAGGAAAATTCGTGATTGTAAAGGTTCGGATACGGTCGTGTGTTTACTGTTTAGAGTTTTGTTTCGTTTTTTTTGTAGTTATTATTTTTTTTATTAAGGATAAAAATAAGGGATATTATTATATATTTTCTCCCCTAATTTTTGAGGTATCGGTCATTTTGCACCTTTTAGTATCAGTAATAGCAAAAAAAATACTTTATAGTTTTAATTAATGGTCAAAATGCACAATTTCCGTTAGTGATTTGTTAGTCAAACATTAAACATTTGAAAAATCGGAAGCGTAAATAGGTAACTTTACCGTAAAACATAAATTAAAATAATAATAAATAAATATTTAAAAAAATTATATATATATAAAAATAAAAAATATATAAAATAAAATATAAAATATAAAAAAACCCTGTCACTTTCTCTCTCCTCATCTCATCTTCAGTATTGTTTCTCTCTGTTTTACTTTTCACCATTTCTCTATTTTCTCCCCATTCCATCTCTCTCTCACTACATCAATCTCCTCTATCCAGTGGAGATCGACCCTTGTGGGGTTTGTTGGATTTGAGGGTGTTGATGGCTGCATATGTTTGGATTTAATTGGTCATTACGGAAATTAGAGTGTGTAAAATAACAAATACCTCAAAAGTTTGGGGGAAAAATAATAATATTCCTTAAAATAAAATTATAAAATGGTTTGTAATAAGATAATTTGTGGTTTGCAAAATAGTATCACTCTTTTTGTTTTTTGAAAGCAAACCAGTATGAGTTATTTGAGATTTAAATTCAAATTTTATTACATTATTAAAGTTTCAAGTACAAAAAAAAATTGATTTTCCAAGCTAAGTAACTGAAATATAAATGAAACTTTATCAAGAAAGTGAAGCCATAATTAATATAGACTACAACATAGGCCTTACATTATTGGCTGTTGCTCATTTACCCAAGGGCATTGTCTTTGATCATCTATTGATTTTTAAAAGTTGAGAAGTTCACACCTTCTGGAAAGCTATGGAATCATCACTTGACTCAGTGGCGGACCACTGTAGATGCCAGCAGGGGCCATGGCCCCTGCAATGATTTAAAAATAAATAAATTATATGTCAGTATTTTTATTATTAAAAAAATCAATTGTATTTAGTTTATGCATAGATACACGTTTCACTGTACATTCTTATCTATACTTCTGTTACTTCCGTGAGTTCCATAGCACTAATCACTATACATCCTGATCTGTAGGTTTTTATTTTTAGTAAAAAGAAATTATAAATAGTATTACATATTAATAAAAGTTTTTTTTTTCTAATGTCCTCTTGCTACATTTAAAAAAAAAAAGAACTATACCTTCTGGTTCACACGATTTCCAATTTTTATAATCCATTTTTCAACAAACTTGAAAAAAAAAAAAAAAAAAAAAATTTGTTCAACATCAAACCCAATCTCCACTAGACCACTACCAACCACACTATTTTTAGTTTAACCTACATTCTAATTTGATTGTTTATATTATCATTATACATACCGTAGAATGTTAGAAACATTTTGGCCCCCACCCTTCTAGTTCCACCCCTGACTTGACTCAACATTTTTGAATTCAAACAAAACAAAAACATTTGCTTTTCAACAAGTTACAAGTCTGGTGTAAGCCAGCCTAATTTTTTAAGAAACTGAATTGTGAATATATTATTTTTATTTTTTTTTAAAAGAAACTGAATTGTTAATAGAGATTATAGAGTTGTGCTATTGACCTTTGACACCCATATATGGCGTAAAGAAAGTTCTTTTCCCGAAAATCCTTACTGATCTCCTTACACAGTTACACCCCATGTTTACAGTTAAATGACTCTCTCTCTCTTTCTCACTCTTTGAACTTTTTTTTTTACTCTATCTTGCAAACTTTCTCTTAACATGCGGCATATTATTTTTCTCAAATGAAATACAAAAACTCATTTAGGTTTTGTTATTGTCAATGGGATTCTTTTGTAAAATCAATGAAAGAAAAAAAGACATCCATAAAAGAGAGGATTCGACAAAGGATTAATTTCAAATTAAAATGTTAATTTTTCATCACAATAAGTTAGTGTTCTAATAGGTGTTGGGAGCCAATCGTACAGTGGACCAGCGGCGCCTAACGCCTAGACCACCTAGTTGCCGACTAGTCGGCACCTAGGCGGTACAAACTTTTTTTTTTCCTTTTTTTGTTTTTCTCTTCCTTTCTTCTTTATATTTTTTAATTTAATTTTTTTTTTTTTTTTTTTTTGGTTTTGGTGATGCACATCACAGACTCACAATGCCACCCCACCCAACCATCATTTAGTGGACACATCAATTCCATCATTATCACAAAGACTTTGTGCTTTGTGGAGAACACAAATCTCACCATCTCAAATCTCGAGCAATTGTCCATATTTCAACAAACCATCTCTCTCTATCTCTCCCTTCTAACTCCATCTTCTTCCTTTATTTTATTTTTTTCTCTACAACTCATCTTCACTACTTCACCTTCTTCTTCTTCTTAGAATGCACTTGGGAGAGCTTCTCAAGTAGATCTTTTTTTAGTAAATCTTTTAGAAGTGGATCTTTTAAAGATAAAGCTTTTAAATGAAAGTCATTGGTCATTTGGTTGTCAATTAAAAGAAAGTTTTTTTTAATAATAGAATTACCAAAATACTTTAGCAAATATTAAATTATAGGGTTATATTGGATATTTTAGTATTATTAAAAAAAAAAAAAAAAAAAACTCCAAAAGATCTACTTGAAAAAGCTTTAAAAGCTTTAAATTTGGGCTTCTCCAAGTAAACGTAAAACAATTTTTTTAATCATCTAAAAGCTCTACTAAGTGACAACCAAACGATACCAAAAAAAAAAAAAAAAAAAAAATTTGAAAAGAGTTTTTTTAATTAAAAAAACTCTTTTAAGCTCTTTTAGCCGGTAGACAATCTCTTCCAATCGGACACTTAATCCTTTTCTTTTTCACCTTCTTCTTCTTCTTCTTAATCTTCTTCTTTTTCACCTTCTTCTTTTTCACCTTCTTCTTCTTCTTAATTTTCTCTGCTTTGTTTCTAAAAAAAATTTCTGTCTTTTTGTTTCTTAATCTTCTTCTTCTTCACCGAACGACAGCAGCTTCGACGACGACAACGACGGCTGCACTGGCAAGGTGGTGATGAGAGGCTCTATTTTGTGTCAAGTGGAATTTTTTTTAAAAGAAAAACGTCTAGGCCGACTAACCGACAATTAGTGGGCGCCTAGCGCCGACTTGCTTTCTGGCTGTCGAGGAAGGCCGATTCGCGGCAGTCGGAGCCGCCTAGAGCCTAGTCTGTCGACTTGGCCGATTTCTAGAACACTGCCATAAGTCCATAACCAATTGCAAAGCACAACATCCCATTCACTGAGCATAAATACTTAGTTTATGGATGGCAACGGATCAGATCGAGGTCGGATCAACATTCCCAGATTCCCCATACCTGAAACTCGATTGGGGCAAGGTGTCTCATACGGGCATACTCGACCCGAACTGACCAATCAAAAACAAAAATGCTCTCAAATCATAAAATATACAAATTTTACCATTTGATTGAAATTTAGAATATGACGAACTTAAATTTTCACATTCAATTAAATTTAAATATACACTTAAATTTAAACACAAACTACATAAAACTTGAAGTTTAACATACACTTCAAATTCATATATAAACTTAAATTTAATAGGATATAACATCTAAAATATATAACATTTAAATTTAAACATAAAATACTATTATACAAATAGATAAAAAAATATTAGAATTTAGGTTTTCATTGTATATTTTAAAATGTATTTATAAAGATTGGGTCAACCGAAGGTTTGACCCAAACACGACCTGATTAGAAACTGGGTAAAAAACGTTTGACATAGTCCCAACCCCAACACTAGTTTTAAGTGCTTCAAACGGATCGAATCCTCGTCAGTTTGAGACGAGCCGCTGACTTGGAAGTTATTTGCTCAAACTCCAAGCTTGTCCATCTACCAGCTTAGCTATGCCCTTGGTACGTGTGGTATGAACTAGGAAAGTGGACTATTCGCTTACTCCTTTCCATGAGGAGTGAACTGACTGTCTTAAACAGACAGCAAAGCACAATCAAGTAGTCCTGACACGGTTCTAGTTCGGTTCCGGTTCCATTTCTAAGGTTTGGTGGAATCGGAACGGTCGGTTCCAATTCCAGAGGAACCAACGGTTCCGAACCCTTTTTTTTCCTTGTTAATAAAAAAAAATAGACTTGTAATTGTAAATAAAATAAAATATATAAATGACAAATTACAAAATAAAATAAAATAAAATTCATTGGGTTGGGTCACCTAAAAATAAAATAAAATAAACAAATTACAAAATTAAATTAAAATAAAACTAAACAAAATTACAAATTACAAATTACATTTCATTGGGTATTTGGGTCACCCGAAAATAACATAAAATAAATAAATTACAAATTACAAAATTAAATTAAAATAAAACCAAAAAAATAAAAAAGTAAAGTTATTAGCCTTGCACTTAATTTTTACCACAATTAAGTTACCTACGTATCCTCTTGGGGTGTTTAGAGGAATCAAAGGCCACGTAGTTCTTTTACCTTTTATTGCAGGCTTGGTGATGACGTGGACTAATTGTTGTCGTGATCCGCATATGCTATTCCGGCTCTGCTGCTCCACTTTCAGATTCGTAATCTTTGAAAAAATTGTACTGCTCCTCCTGCTCGATTTCTTGTTGTCTATATTGTGCCTTAGTCCAATCATCTACACAAACTTGCATCTGTAGTGATTTCGAACTCAAGCACAAACGCTTTTCATCTAGGATATTCCCCTAGGCGCTGAACTCTTGTTCCACCACCACCATAAAAACTGGTGTTGAAAAAATATTTTTTGCTATCATAGCTATGATTAGATAGTACTTTCCATACTCTTTCCAATATTGTAAGATATCAAATTTTTTCTCTGCCGTTTCTTCTATAAACTCAAAAGAGTTACTTAGATAAGATTCAAGCTCGGAATACTTGTTGGAGCCTGATGAAAAAGAACCTCATGGTTTTTTGGTTTTTTTTTTTATAACAGACTATACCCTAAATTCATAAATCCGAAGGATGATGGGGGTTGAGTTACATTTTGTGTTCGTGTAACATCTAAGTTCAGTAAGGATCCATAAACTGTAACATATTCATCATATAAATCATACAATAATTTTTTAACTCTCTCACAACACGCATCAACATCATATTCTATTTTTAAACCTTGTGGGGACTAATAACCAGTTAGATAATAAGACAAATTTTCTAATTTACAACGTGGATCAAAAACCATGGCAATCAAATAAATATTTGGAAACTCCTTTTAATATTCTAACCATTTTACCTTCATAGCATTAACGGACTCTGCTAATTCTATGTCGAATTCACAATGAACAAAGGCACCAGCAATATTAAGACTCTCAATAATAAATAAATGAGTTGTAGGATAATAAACACCAGATAAATTGTTAGTAGCATTATAAAAGACTTTTAACAAATTGATAACATTGTAACAAGTATCCCAATGAGTTTGATAAAGATCAATGTGACTAACATGAAATTGAACAAAAGAAACTAATAAATCCCTATAATCATAACTTTTAGCAAGCAATTTATAAGTAGAATTCCAACGTGTTGGAACATCACGAGGAAATCTAATGACACGTCTACCATTTTATTTACAATATGTTGATCATGCTTTCATTGTAGAAGGATGTTTCCACAAAAACATTAGGGCTTTTTTAATAGGTTGAATAAAACATGGCATTAATCAAGTAAGGTTTGCATAAATTTTTAAACACATAAATTTAAAACATGGCGTGCACATCTTTGATGAAAAAATGTACCACCAAGATAAGGTTTGCATAAATCAAGTAAAGCTGGAATAGCAGCGGTATTGCTAAAAGTATTATCAAAACCAATTGCCACTACAACAGATTGGGTCTTTTACGGCTTGAGTTTTACGGTGCAAATAAATTGCGCGTCGTAAATGTTATCATTCACGACGTTTTTTTAGTGCACGTCGTAATTGTGATGCATAATTTCTTAAAGACGACGCACATTTGAGGAACGCCGTAGAAAATGATTCTCAAAGACGGCGCACATCAACTACGGCGTACAAAACACGTCGTGAATATGTTTTAAAAAAACACTATAATTGTATCCCCCAAATACGGCGTACAAAATGCACCATTTTACCGCGCGCAAAGAATGTCGTAAATGACTATTTACGGCGTACAAAATATGTCGTGAATATGTTTTAAAAAACACCATAATTGTATCCCTCAAATACCGCGTACAAAACCCACCCTTTTACCACATGCAAAGAATGTCGTAAAAGACTATTTACGGCGTACAAAACACATCGTGAATATGTTTTAAAAAACGCCGTAATTGTATCCCTCAAAGACGGCATACAAATCACACCCTTTTACCGCAGGCAAAGAATGTCGTAAATGACTATTTACGGCATACAAAACGCGTCGTGAATATATTTCAAAAAACACAGTAATTGTATCCCTCAAAGACGGCGTACAAATCACACCCTTTTACCGCGCGCAAAGAATGTCGTAAAAGACTATTTACGGCGTACAAAACACATCGTGAATATGTTTTAGACTTAAAGGTACTGATGCCCCCTGGATTATACCCGAATTGCTCATTTGCCCCCTGAATTTGAAAAATGGTCACTAAACCCCCTGAACTATCGGAAATTAGCATCAATGGACGGAATCCAAACGGAAACCTATTTCCGTCTCTAAATGAAGTCACATGACTTCCATGTGAGACTGTAATGAAGGGTAAAATTGGTATTAAAAAAATAAAACATTTGATAAGCTTCCAATATTTAAAATAATAATAATAATAATAAAAGTGATAATAATAATAATAAAAATTTAATAAATAAAAAATTAAAAACTTTTGAAAAGATCTGGAAATTAAAATTTCCAAATCTGGAAATCCATCTCTTTAAAAAAAAAAAAAAAACCTTAGCTGCCATGAGCCCACTTATATAAACCCTATCACACAACAAAATTAGTATTTGTTACCACACTTATCTGCTATCTGCCTAATCCTCCCATAATCCCACTCCATTTTAATTAGTATTTGTTTGTTAAATGGCTTCCAAGTGCTTCCATTACCATGATTTCATGAATCTCAGGGTAGCTCGAACCGAGGCTCGGCGAGATTCCAACCCTTGTTCCGTTGCAAATCGTTTCGACAAAGGCAGTGTATGTCCATCTCTTTGTTGTTTAAGGCACATCGGATGCCCTAAGATGCTGAATTCTTCTTGCTCCTCTTCTTTCTCGTTGTCTTCTCTGTTTATGTTTGGTGATTTTTGGATTGATTTTTGTATTGATTTTCTTTTGGTTGTTGATCTGGGTGATGGTTATAGGGTTTGATTTTCTTTTGATTGTCGATCTGGATTGATTTTCTTTTGGTCGATGATGGTTCTAGGGTTTTATTCGATTGAAGATTCGATTTGATGGTGGTTTTGGGGTGAAGGTTCGTTCTGGGTCGATGGTGATCGGTGATGGTTATGGGTTTCGGTCTGGGTTTGATTTGGTTCACCAGATCAATTTTTTAAAAAAAAAAAAAATTTTTTGTTAATTGATCTCCATGGAGTTGTGTTGATGATGATCTCAAACGTCAAAAGTCACGGTCTCTTGTTAATTATTATGTTTTCTCAACTTGTGTTCACAGTATGAATTTGGATTTGGATGTGTTTGAATTTCCAGGTTGAAGAAATAAAACTGATGAAGAAAATGGGTTTAGGTTTGGATTTGGATTTGAAGATCTGGAATTGATGAAAAGGCTTTTTTTAATATCAATTTTACCCTTCATTACAGTCTCACATGGAAGTCACGTGACTTCATTTAGAGACGAAAATAGGTTTCCGTTTGGATTCCATCCATTGATGCCAATTTTCGATAGTTCAGGGGGTTTAGTGACCATTTTTCGAATTCAGGGGGCAAATGAGCAATTCGGGTATAATCCAGGGGGCATCAGTACCTTTAAGTCTATGTTTTAAAAAACGTCGTAATTGCATCCCTCAAAGACGGCGTACAAATCACACCCTTTTACCGCGCGTAAAGAATGTCGTAAATGACTATTTACGGCATACAAAACGCGTCGTGAATATGTTTTATATAGGTTATATATAAATATTGTTCAATTGTTAACACATCAAATGTTGTAGTCAAGTGGTAAAAACTTACAACTATTGACTTGAGGTCTCAAGTTCAACTCCTAATAATGACAATTAATCATAAATGGGTGGTGGCCGCCAGCAGCGGTGGTGGAGGTCCGACGGGCGGCGTTGGTCCGATGGGTGGCGGCAGCGGCGGTCTGGCGGGGGGCAGCGATCGACGGCACCGACTGTGGTCCGGTGGTACAATTACAACATTTTTTAAAAAATATTCACAGCGCGTTTTGAATGCCGTAAATAGTCATTTATGACATTCTTTGCGCGCGGTAAAAGGGATATTCACGATGTGTTTTGTACGTCGTATTTGAGAGATACAATTACGGCGTTTTTTAAAACATATTCACGACGTGTTTTGTACACCGTAAATAGTCATTTATGACAATCTTTGCACGCGATAAAAGGGATATTCACGATGTGTTTTGTACGTCGTATTTGAGAGATACAATTACGGCGTTTTTTAAAACATATTCACGATGTGTTTTGTACGCCATAGTTGATGGATATCATTCACGACATCATCTAATACAAATTGCGGATGGACGCCGTAAATAGTCATTTACGGCATACTTTGCGTGCCGTAAAAGACCCAATCTGTTGTAGTGTGCAAAAATTTTGTTTTCAATTTTATACTCTTCAAAAATAATTCTAAGCTGTCTAAAAATATTCTGAGCAGTGTGTGTATCATCAAAAACTCTAATTGCAAGAATTCTTTTCTGGAAATTCCATGCATCATCCATATAATGGCAAGTGACACCCAAGTACAAATGCAATCGCCAATGGTCACTCCATATGTCGGCATATACGAAAACACGACCGTTATATTTTTCAAAATATTTTTCTAACTTTCTTTTTTCTTTTTCATAAATCTTTTCAAGTGTTGCTGTGAGCATGGCTCTAGGAACACAACATGCAGCAGGGTTTAATGCTCGTCGACAATAATTAATAAAACCAACATTTTCACCAAAACTAAATGATAAGTGTTCTACTGCTACCATTCTAGCTAATTCTTCTCTATTTTGTTCATCAGTATAACGAAATAATTGTTGGTTAGGAGTAGCATACCTGGGAATTTGTGATTGTGACCTAAATCTGGTCTCTGCTTCTGGATGTTTGGCTAAAATATGCTTCTGATAAGTGTTATATCCTCCAGATTTGTGCCACTTATATACTTTTTTTGCAGTAATTGCAAGCCACTGCATAGCTTCCATCTTCTTGCCTAATTTTCTTCATATGTTTTATGAAGATATCAGATTTGCTCTGCTTCTGTATCAGATCTTCCTGCTCTTCTGGTTCTGGTGGATCAAATTCAAAATCCGGAGGTGTATCAATATCAGGCATATTTTCTAACTAGCTTGTCAAATTTAAGAGGGGGGGGGGTTGGGGGTTGTCATTGGGATCAGGTTCTGAATTGTTAGAGGGGGAGTAAGAGTGTTTAGGCCTAGGTCTTCAGCCATAGGCCCGGCATTGCAGATACTCGTGATAGGTGGTGTCATCACGACCGAGATTTTCAATCATACAACCCTTACCTTTCATCAAAATAGAACGCCTAGGACCATCACGGCCGTCACCCCTTCCACTTCCACTTGCCATTCACAAATTGAATTGTAAAATTCCTTGAACAAAAAATGTTTAAAAATTAATGGAAATAAATGGTTAAAAATAAATTTGGGAGAGAATTGGAAACTTAATAGGTAGTAATTGCAAATAAATGAAATTGGAAACTTAGTAATTGACTAATTGCAAATTAAATATATTGGAAATAAGATAAATTGCAAATAAAATTAATTGGAAATAAAATAAATTGCAAATAAAACAATTGCAAATGAAATAAATATTAAAAACTTAGTAATTGAGAATGAATTGGAAACTTGGAGAGTTGGAGAATTGAGAGAGAAATTAGAATTAGAGAGAATTGGGGGGGGGGGGGTGGTTTATAGATAAGAGAAAAAAAAAAGAAAAAAAGGGCCCCAATGATCTGAAAAAAAAAAATAACACAGGAACCGTCGGTTTAGTTCCGTTAAAATTGGAACCGAAACCGAAAAAACCAGTTCCGGTTCGGCGGGTCGAACCGGAACCATGTCAGGACTACAATCAGATCTCAATTACCCAAATCATAGTCCCGCTCAGTCTATATTCCGATCTATATGGTTTACAAAAAAGGAAATAATTGGATAAGAATTTTTTTATTTTCTTATAACTATTTAATTTGGGGTTTTGTAGCGTATGTGTGATTCGAACTCACAATCTGGTCAGATGTAAGAAACTCTATGTTTACTGCCAGGCAATTATAAATATATAAACAAACAGGTCAGGCTCTAAGCCATGGTATGAGGGGTGCTCGCTCTGGGCCCATAAATAGAGGGTACAATTTTTTTGTTATAATATGATTGGTAATTGATTGGTCAATTTTTTATTTTTTTTTAAAAGGCCCAAAATAATATCAGTTTTTCTACTTTACTTACCTACACCAAATTTATGTCTTATATGAAGGTTGTGCCCAATTTATTTAGTTTTTTTCGATAAGCCCAACATGAAAATGAAACCCCTTCTTTTTTTTTTTCTTTTTTTTTTTTCACTTAAAAATTAATGGGTTTGAATATAAATTATTAAGTTGTTTTGTTTGTTTTTTTAAGTGGTCAAACATCTTAAAAATACCAAAAAACAACTTAAAATAAAAAGTAAGAAATTCTGACTTTTAGCATCATAATTTTATATTATACATATTTATTTCTTTTAACCTATTACTTATGATAAACTTCTCAAAAAAAAAAAAAATCATTATTTATCCTTTAAAAAAAAAAAAACAAATTATTTATCATAACTTAGTCATGAATAATATATTTTAATTATTACATAAAAATGGTTTAAGATTTGTTAAATTATTTTTATTTAGTTGTTTGTATCATATAAAATGAAAATATATAATAATTAATAATAATAAGGGCATAAATGTTAAATTACTTGTTTTTAAACCATTTATATTTAAAAACAAGCAAGTTGACATTCTAATCGGATGTGATAAAAATAAAAACAAACATATCATTCAGATCCAGGTTTCAGTCACTATTCAGTTTTCAGTAAAATTCAAGACTGAAGTCTTCAGATAAGAAACAAACGGCCCCTTAATCTTAGGCATGTTTGTTTTTTAATCTTAAGTTTGAATGAGTGTGATAAGAAATTCACTCAAATGTTTTGTTTGTTTTTTTCAAGTATTCTAAAATCTTTAAAAGTAGAAAACTTAACTTAAATATGAGTAAAATTAAAATATACACCTAATAAAAATCTGAGAATTTTTTCGGATTTAAGAAATTTGTTTTTACATTTCATTATTTTTAATGTTTTATCTTCAAAAAAGTCGGAAAAAATAGTCTTGTACTTGAAATTTTTTCAAATGAAAATTATTTTTTTTGCAAGTGCATTGTATTCTTTATATCATCTATGCAAAAATCATTTAAAAATTTAATAAATTCCATTAAATTTCACCAAAGATGATAATATATATATTGAAAAAAATTACAAATATAAACAAAGGGACCATTTTAGTTTTCGTTCGGGACCTCTACAATGTCAAAGCCGACCTTGCACAATCATGCCACAAAGTTCACCGAGAGTTATCTTACAGAATTGTGTGGGTATATATATATATATATATATATATTACTTCTTCTAGGTAATAGAGAATTCCACACATGAACTTTTAGTTGTATACATATAGATGCAAGAGCAACAGATAAATATTGCTCTTTATAGAAACCTTGAACCTCGGCGGCATTCTCTGGGCCGGCCCTTGGGAAATCGCTTCAAATCTAAGCAATAGTTGTATATCATGTAGTATTTTTGCACCCATCTGAGCTTTCTACGGTCATTAGCATCAATCCCCTGAGTTTGCCAAGCGTTACTGCTGGTCTTTGAATCACAAGAAGATGAACCAGATGACCAAACACATGCATCGGCGTTGAAGTTTTTGTAGTTGGCTGTGAAAGGAGACTCGGACCAATTGGTTTTCACTAGTCCCCCTCTTGTTGCCCATTGGTCTGCGTTCCACAGGCTCGAGTAAATCTTCATTGGCTGCTTTGTGGGGAACGGAATTCCACTGGATTCCTCATTGTTATATACTCTAATTGGGATGTTATCAACTAGAAAACTGAAAAGGGTATAAAACATGTCACAAAATTGCATAATTCGCTACATTTATAAAATTTAAAGGAAAACATATAAATTTTCATTAATTATTAAAAAAAAAAAAAAATTAAGGGAACGTGGGTATGGCCCCCGTCAGCCACCATGGGTGATGGGACTACTCTATATCATTGGACAATTGATACAAGCCGGTAAGTTCGTCGCTATACATAACTTAATTATATTGATCAAATCCATTGCTACGTACTTAAGGCCATGTCTTTTGGGATGAAAATATTTTCAATCGTTCCCAAAGACGAATTTTAGCTTTTGGCTTGGGACAAATAATTTTTGTCCCTAATAAGCAATTTTATTATAATGAGTATATCAACCTTAAAAGAAAAGATGAAAATATGAAACCGATTAAGCAAGTAAGGATTTGAGGGGAGTTATTATATATCTTACATGATACGTTGAGGATTCCATAGAATAGAGTATGTGTGAAAATTGTTGGTTGGGTTGAACCACAAGTAAAATTGCTGCTCCCTATCTCCTTTCCCTTGGGTGTACACATTAGTGTGGACAATATATGGTTCCCCACTTTTGTTCCCCAAGAACTCAAAATCAATCTCGTCATGATTTGGCCCTTCAGAAGATAACTGCATGCAACACAGTTTTATAATTATTATTACCCAAATTAAAAATTTAGAATCGAGGGTACGTAAATATGTAGAATAACATATACATACATAATAAGCAGTGACGGTGCCAGCAGAGTCTCCGGCCACGAGTTTAAGCTCCATGTCAATTCTTCCGAATAGATACTCTCTCTTGGAGCAAAAACCCGAGCCAGAGGTTTTGTCAAGAGTGAGTGTAAGTAGCTTTCCTCCATCGAGAATTTGAGCGCGGTGGTCACCCCATGTTAAGTCCACCTCTAGATGGAAATCACCGGCAGAAACTGCCAAAATAAAAAACCCCATAGAGAAAAAAAGCAAAAGTGTTGTTTGAACGTATATGTGAGAAGTGTAAGTTGTCATCTTGAGAGAAGCTCTAGTCTCAACACTAGCAGACACACACTAGTACGCACGCACGCATATATATAAATTTCAGAAATACAAAATGAGTGATGTAAGAAATGTGAAGCGAACATGCAAATAGCAGTTACAAAGGGAATATAGCTGGAAATGTGATGTTTCTAGCTAATATCCTTTGTTTGCAAGCTGTGTGGGTGAGTGAGGGGCAACGTTGGGGCGGGTTTTGCAGGGAAAATTTTACTAACTTTTGATATATACAGCAATATCACATGCTTTATATCACGGCAATTAAGGGCACCTTTAGCTTCGCACTTATTGTGTGTACATCAGCTAATGTGCCTGCGCCATAACAGCCTGTTTGGTTTAGTCAAACAAAATAAATAAATGGCACTTTCTCAAAGATGAACTCAAGATGATCTAGGTAATATGTTACTATATATAATAGTAACAATTTCATGATCACTTCAATAACAATGTCCAATGTGGCTTGATGATGAATGACGTTCATTCATTTTGGTTTGGTTTGATGATGATATATTAAAAAAAATGTGTATAAGGACCCAATGTCCTATTGAAGATTTTGTCTAAAATAATAAGTTAACAATGTTTATAAATTTTTAAATGATAAATTAAATCACCATCCAATGTATATATATATAAAGAGCGTTTTCATATTGACATTGCAAGTGGTATATATATATATAAAAAAAAATGTGCTGAATCAATTATGCTTTGTGTGGGGTGGTAGTTAAGATCCTCTTCTTGCCTTATCTTTTCCTAGTTATTTTTTAAGTGTAAATGAAACATCCACTGAAAAGTTAAGGTAAAAAAAGGACATGAGAGGATCTTGATCCGTCAATACTAACCATTGAGGTTAGTACTAATTAATGATTATCCTTTGTGTGGGACAGTCAGTATTAACCTTCCAATTAGTTTTTGCCATATCTCATAATTTAGTGTATGGCATGGTGTATTTGGGAAGTCTTGTGTTGTGATACGAACCCAATAGGCAAAATTCGATCATTTTTAAAAACCGGCTTGCAAGGAGAGGGTGTCCAATGAGTTATATATATATCCATGACTAATATCATACTTAGTCAATATGAGATTGTAACATTCTACCACGCTTCTGCATACGGTCCATCATTTCCAGTTGGGTGACTTTACGGATCCCACCTTCTTTTTTAAAATAGCAATTTATTGCAAGAGAAACATCCCAGAAACAAGGGCAACAAAGACAACAGGCAGCGACGCCAAACAAAGGATCCAAGTGCACAACAGGCAGCAACCACAGACACCCCAAACGAAAACAAAAACAAAAAAGGTCAAACATCACTCCATTATACGAAGTCCCCTCTACAATTTGACCCCATCTTAGCCAAGCTATTCGCGAAAGAATTAAAAATTCTGGAATCGAAAACCACTTGCAAGCCACCTCTACCATTTAAGATACTCTAAATGTCATAAATGGTATTGACATGCTCAACATTCCCAAACTCCCTCGAATTCACCCAAGAGACAGACACTTTAGAACCGCTCACCACCGTAATATCCCGATCCCTAAGATTCGGATTGGAGTGACACAGCTCCACTGCCTTCTTGATGGCCAAAATCTCAGCTGCATTCGAATCAAAAATCCCCAAATAAGCTGAAAAGAGACAAAGCACCTTCCCATTGGAGTCCCTCAAAACTCCACCAATGCCAGCTGGCCCAGGTTTGCCTCTAGAGGAACCATCGACATTAAACTTCAGATTATCTTGCAAAGGAGGGATCCAATCAGCAATGCTCCTCCTCTTAAACTTCTTATAATCCATACAAAGGACATTGATATTGCGAAACAAGGCTTCAATCGAGTCATTAAACCCACATCCAAGATACTTGAACCACCAAACAATCCTGAACTTCACCAAATCAGCAACTTGCTCCAAACTCGGCTCCTTCCTCTTCTCCCAAATTGTCCACACCGTAGCAAAAAGAAGAGAACACCAAGCACTCTCATTTTTGTAGCTTGGACAGAGCCCTATCCAACCATCTAACCATTCTTTCACATTGTTATTAGAATAATATGCAACGCCCCACCAAGACATGCCTCTCTCCCATAAAGATTTCTACCAATGGAAATGAAGGAATAGGTGATCAACTGTTTCATCTTGTTCGTTGCAAAAATGGCAGCTCAAATCACTGATCTAGTTCATACCATGTCGCTGAAGAACATCCTTTACCAGCACTTTACCTTTCCACAGTTGCCATAAGAAAACTTCTATTTTCATTGGGTTAATACCTTGCCACAAGAAGTTTGGAGCAGTCCCTCTGGTATTCGAAGCATCCTCCAAAATTCTACGAAAAGAACCAACAGTAAACAAGCATGTTGAACTATGAGACCAGCCAAACTATCTGCAATGTGCCTACGAATGGTTATGCAATCCAAAAACTTGGCAAAGCATCTCGCTTGCTCCTTTTCCCAATCGAAGAGGGGGCGTCTGAAAGCTATTTTCCACTTCCAGGTTGGACCAGCCCAGTTACCATATTCTTGAATCACACCGGATTTCTTTGTAGCTAGCACAAAGCACCTTGGAAAGGCCATTTTCAGTGGTTTGCCCTCTACACAAATATCTTACCACAATTCCGCTCTACTTCCTTCTCCCATAACCGTCTTGAATCTTTCTGTGATGATTTTCTCAGTTAAAGAACCAGGTTTCAGCAAGCACTCAATAAATTTAACGAAAAATGAAGCCCCTTTATTTGCTTGCCAATTCCAATACAGAGAAGTGTCTCGAATCTTGTAAATGGAGCAAATAACTCTCTTCCACAAAGCCTTATCTTCTCTCCCAAATCTTCAAATCCACTTCACAAGCATCGCTTTGTTTTTGTCCAAGATTCTTCCAATCCCCAGACCCCCATTAGCCTTCCTCCTACAAATCTCATTCCAATTTACCGCATGAATCTTTCTTTTCCCCACCCCATCACCCCACAAAAAATTTCTTTGCATCTTCTCAATCCTTTGAGCCACTCCCACCGACATTTTGAACACTGAAAGAAAATATGTGGGTATACTTGATAACACCGATTTTATAAGAACTAATTTCCCTCATCTAGACAATAATTTCCTCTTCCAAGTAGCAAGACACTTCTCTATTTTGTCAACTAAGGGATTCCAAAAATTCTTCAACCCCGGTCTACCTCCCAAAGGGAAACCAAGATAGGAAATAGGAAGGGAAGCTTCCTTGCATTTAAAAATCAAGGCCCATTAACCCGACTCCCTAGCCCTACCAATTTCCACTCTTACCGCACAAGACTTATGGAAGTTGATTTTTAGCCCGAAGCAAGCTCAAAGCATCGAAGAACACGTTTCGCATTGAGAATATACTCCTTCTTTAGTTTGAGGAAGAGGATTGTATCATTCACGAACTAGAGGTGAGTCACATGGACCCTATTCTCACCAAAACACTCCCTACTGATGAAATCCAACTCTAGAGCTTTTTTGAGCAAACCATTCAAGCCTTCCACCACTATGTTGAAAAGGAAGAGCGATAAGGGATCACCTTGCCTCAAACCCCTCTCCACCCCGAACTGCGGCATAGGTTTCCCATTCACCAAGACAGATAACAACGAAGAAGCTATGTAATTTTTTATCCAACCCCTCCATTTCCTCCCAAAATACATACTCCTCATCATGGAATCCAAAAATTTATGGTCCACACTGTTATAGGCCTTTTCAAAATCAAGCTTAACAAGCAAACCCCCCTCTTTATCATGCTTCCACCTGTTGATAATTTCTTCCGCAATTACAGAGCTATCAGAAATTTGTCGATTTCTAACGAAGGCCATTTGGGTTTCACCAATAATCGAATCCATCCTCTTTCTTAGCCTATTTGCCAACACTTTAGCAAGGATTT
Source organism: Acer saccharum (assembly GCA_030490815.1). Taxonomy (NCBI): domain Eukaryota; kingdom Viridiplantae; phylum Streptophyta; class Magnoliopsida; order Sapindales; family Sapindaceae; genus Acer; species Acer saccharum. The sequence goes on along the minus strand of CM059877.1, from coordinate 13,606,245 downwards.
TGTACAACAAACTAACAAGGCAAAAAGGTCTAAAATCCCTCATATTTTCCGGTTTCACTACCTTTGGAATCAAAGCTATAAAGGCACAATTAATCTCCCTCACAATCGACCCATCTTTATGGAACTCATTAATGAAATTCATGCAGTCCTCTTGAATGACCTTCCAATGAGCTTTGATGAAGTTCAAGTTAAAGCCATCTGGCCCAGGCGCCTTGTTCCCCTCACAATTAGATAAAGCCATCCAAACTTCCTCTAGACTGAAGTGGTCTTACAACGATAGCCTCTCTTCATCGGATAACCTCTTAAAACTAATACCTGACATACTTGGTCTCTGCCAAGAGTCCTTTTGAAAGTGGCTCTTAAAAAACTCAAAAACTCCTCTACTAATAAGGCTCGGATCCGTAACTTTAATACCATCTAGAGTCACTTCTACAATCCGGTTTCTAACTTTTCTTCCATTGACCACACTGTGAAAAAACTTAGTATTCTTATCACCCTCTAACAACCAATTAATCCTCGATTTTTGTTTCCACCCTTGCTCTTCTCTACGTAGCCTTTTCCACAATTCCTCCAACAAATTCAAACGGTCTTTACGAAGCGACTCTGTCCACCCCTCTATCACTGCCTTAGCATCAATCTCCCCCAATTTCTCTTACAAATCTTTTGAATGCTGCAAATTAAACTTATTGGAATTGATCCAATTTTTTAGCAGATCCCACCTTCTTGGGTAGCAACCCTCCCCAAATCGCCCCATCCATGACGAACCCACCACTAGGCATGTTGAAGACTTTGGTACCAATTGATACGAAACTCATTCCTTAAAAAAATGGCTTGTAAGGAGAGAGTGTTGAATGAGTTATATAACTATTACTTATACTATATTTAGAGCTTGTTTGATTAGGCTTTTGAAAAACCTCTATTGGTAAAAGATCTACTTGTAGATCTATTAGAAATAGAGTTTTTGAAAGAAAAAAAAAATTATAGATGTTTAGTTGGTAGACTTTCAAAAAAAAATATCTATTTGGAGAAGCACCTCCCCATAAGCTTTTGCCTAGTAGATGTTTAAACTCTATTAGTCTCTACTCAATTTAAAATAGACAATCTCAAAAACCTAACCAAACAACTCACAAAAACTTAAATAGATGTTTGTAGATATTTTGAGCAGTGGAAAATTCAATCAAACAAATACTAATCTACGTGTGATCGTAACACGTTGATGTGGTGAGATTGTCCCCCGTAATATTTTCCACATAATGGAGGTGCATTGCACCTCTATTGTATTGAATTTGCATTAAATCATGGTACATTCTCAAAGATGAGCTGGATCTTGGAAAAGCAACTTTTATATTGAATTGTCAAAAGATATAAAGAATGAAAGAGATATACGAGAATATACGCGAGTCCCTATTCTTTATTTATTAAGAGGATTTACTTGGTTTTGGAGACTACCAATCTTCAATTCTTCATTATCCTAATGAGTTTGCCCATTTTGACATTTAGCATCCAGTTAGCTACAGTACTTTTGTAATTACATTTAAAAGTGATAGACACGTGTGAGAGCATAGGAGTGAGTAATCGCAATTGTAGTTGATATTTAAAGAAAGGAGAAGCTAATCTTACTAGTTTTGGGAGTAAAGTGGGATTGTGGCCTTTTGTGGGAATTAAGTTAATTATTTTATTGTAATTTTTGTTTTCCTTAATTTTGAGCTGTCCTCTACTTCACGAGAAAAACTTACTTGCACCGGGTGCAACACTCAGCACATGCTGAGTGTTGCACCGAGCCAATGGAATCGTGACACCTCATACAACTTAATCCAACAACTCATCCAACTCACCATCCAACTCAGCAACTCAACAATTCAACTCAGATGAGATCCAAGATCGGCGGCAGCTCGCAGCGACGACGGCGACAGCGACGCCGGAAGTGCAGCGACGACGGCGGCTGTGCATCAACGTCGCCGTCGTCGATGCACAGCCGCCGTCGTCGCTGTCGCCGTCGTCGCTGCGAGCTGCCGCCGATCTTGGATCTCAGTTGAGTTGCATAGCTGAGTTGGATGGTGAGTTGGATGAGTTGTTGGATTAAATTGGATGAGGTGTCACGATTTCATTGGCTCGGTGCAACACTCAACATGTGCTGAGTGTTGCACCCGGTGCATGTAAGTTTTTCTCAAGAAGCAAATACCACGTTGTCTAATCTTAAAAGAAGGTGTCTACCTGTACAATAAATTCCCATATACACTGTATACGCGATCCATATATGGATCTTTGTAATCTTACAATACACTCCGCATTTGTCTGTAACTCGAACCCAACCCCCACCGTTAATGTGTGTGAAAACGGATACGCTATCATTTGCACTACCATATACCATATAATATTGTAAAACTAGATATTGCTATTATTATTTTTTAATCAACTAGATAACTGATTGAATAGTACTTAATTCTATTAATATTGAAATATTAAGAATTTACGATTAATTCTTTCATATAGGGATAACATTAAAGTAGATCGTATTAATTAAGATGATAATATATTTTGGGAAATTGTTTGGGTACTGATTGGTCAGTACCCAAGGTGCTGACCCCATCAATAGGGTGTTGCCACGTGACTTTTTTCTTTTAGTTTTTTACATTTATCTCCTTGTATTATTTATAAATAGGCTACGTGGCAAAGACCCATTGGTTGGTCAGTACCTTGGGTACTGACCGGTCAATACCCAAGCATTGTCCTATATTTTGTGTGTTGGACATTATGAATTTTGATGATGTATTTATTATTATTTTATTTATGTCACTGCAATTTTCTTCCAAATCAGAGGAAATGTATTTAAAAAATAAATATTAAAATAATTGCTTTTGATTTGTAGTAAATGATCTAAACTCAAGTAGGGTTACAGAGTACAGGAAAAAATATAGCAATTTTCACAATATGAATTCGTATATTAATTCATACAATATCCCACTCCAAATCAAGTAAACCGAACAACATATATCATCAACATTACTAAAACATTTTGATCTTGATAAGGATCGATTGTTTGAGACTTGAGAGTTAAATTCAAATTTGATTGACTTGTAAATTTTCTTCATGGATCGACTTTCATAAAATCAAGGTAAGCCTTGCCATTAAGTTTCCGAGCAAAAAACTCCTTGAAATACATCTCCAACGGGACTCGCCTGAAAATTGCAGGACTATTTGGGCTAATAAGGCTTGGTGCAGGACCTATCACTGTGTCTAGCTTTGAACTATAAAATGTTGCAATTGACAGCCTCTCCTCCTCTGAGTTTACTGTTGCTCTGTGCTCAATGCTTCTATAAATGCCATTGCTCACTATCTGAATACAATACATATATATATACATATATATATATATACAGTCTTTCTATTGTCAGTTCGTTCTGACAATAAATATATCAAGATAAAGAATGTGGACCATAGATTATGGAGAAGTTTTGCCAAGTGCACTTTGAGTCAAAATATGTAAATCTAGTGGTCCACATTTTTCGTCCTGATATATTTATTGTCAGAACGACTGACAATAGAAAATCTGTATATATATATATATATAAGCAGCGATTTTTCAGTCCAAATCAGTCTATGAAATTCTCACTAGTCTTTTATGTACACATACTTTTAAGACTGACAATATCATATAAATTTTGTCTGGTTTAAGATTCCGAATTTTCAGGAATTTTTTGTTTAACGAACTCTAATATTATCCCGAATTTTGTCTGGTTTAAGATTCCGAATTTTGTCTACTGAGAATTACTACAATATATAACATAATATTATCCCAAGTAAAACAGTAGTGTAGTAACTAGGCTAGTACCTCCATAATGTCTCCAATGTTGACGACAAAAGCATTTGGGAGCGGTTTAATTGGAACCCAATTTCCTTCCTTTCGAATCTGAAGGCCTTCCGTCTCGTTGAGCTGAAGAAGAATTGTGAGAGCATCTGCATCAGCATGTGGAGTGAAACCAATGGCCTTGTCTGGTTGAGGGCATGGAGGGTAGTAATTCATTCTCATAGATTGAACCCCTTCACTGAACAACTCTCTAATCTCTTCAATATCCATCTTCAAAGCTTTAACAATATAACCTAAGATAGCCATGGCTAGCTTTTTTGCTTCCGCGGAGTACGATTCTAAGGTCTCTCTGTAGCAAACTCATGAAAGATGAAATCAACATTAAAATCGCACCAATCTGTCAGGAAAAAATCTTTCTTCAATTTTGCATCAAGCCATGCAAGAGATGCCTCATTGCCTCTACTCTACCAACCACTTTTTTTTTTTTTTTTTTTTTTGAGAAGACTCATATTAGATTTATAAAAGCAACCAATAATCATATATGCATTGCTAGTACAAACTTTTAGTTGATGTACCTTGTAGCTACTCTTTATCATAAATGTGTTTTGATACACCGTGTTCAATTGTTCAAACAATCTTTATATATCCTAACATAAATCACAGCCTACAAATGTCACATTATCTGTTGAGATCAGAACAAAGAACAGCTAAGCAGAGAATCTCAATCCCTTACTCAAACATTATCTATCTTAATATTTAGACATGTTTAATGCATCTAATTTTGCAGATTTTGAAAAAGAGAAAGAGAGAGAGACAGAGAGAGACCTGAGATTTGGAGGGAGTTTCTGGAAAAGATCAGTCTTCCTTAGATTGAGTGGAAGAGTGGTTATATAAAACATGTCTGACCAGTCTAGTTTTTGCTCCTCTGAGACAACAAATAGCTGCCCAAACCCCTCATGATTGTCTGGTTCTTGCCACAGCTTCTTCTTTTCATCGTAAGAAAGTTTGAAGAAATTTCCAACTTCCAACTTCAATTTCTCCAACAATGAAGTACTAACTTCATGGTTAATAACCTGCATATTTCAATTAGATATCAACTAACTACAATATATACTTCATGTTTTGTTAGAGTATAACTGTATATTAACTATGATGTTTCCATATATTTTTGCTAGAAATAATTCTACATTATTCTATATCCATATAGTATTGTACAATGTGCCAGTACGGCACAGTTTGGTACTTGGTTTTTTTGTTGTTTTATTTGATCGTAAGGGGAAAAATAAACATGGAATAATATCTATCAAAATTTGAACAAATTTTTTGGAATTTCAATTTTCAACAGACGAAGAATGTAAACATAATATTTAAATGGGCCTCACGAGGGCCAAACAAAAAGCCCATCTTATCCAGTACATGGCTTCGGTCTGTCTTGGTTCTCATCAATGAAAAATAAAGTCAACATACATACCTGAAAGAATCCCCAATCTTTGCAAGCTGAGTGCAGTCTCTCCAACTCATAATCCATAGAATCAGCAGCAACTAGTTTCTTAAGGTCGATGATGGGGACAGATGGAAGACACGTGTGATGGAGGAGAATCGGAGGGTCCTGATCGTGCCGTAGATATCGAGGTGGGATATTGATGATGGGTTGTTTAGCCAACTCCTGTACACTTGGCACTATTATAGATTTTCCAAAGTTGACTACTTCTTCTTCTTCTTCCTGTAAATCCATTAATTGAGCTCCTGAGCAGAAACAAGGCTCTGTGGTTTCTCTCTTTATCTTCACTTAGCGCCTATACCGCTGTACTTTTGTTTTTAAAGGAAACATTTCATTGATACCCTTTAGAAATAGTGAAATTTGTTTATAACCCTGCATAATTAATGCTGTTGTTAATAACCAAATGAAAATCCCACAATCTCAAAAAAAAACAACCCAATTAATGTTCATATCAAATGGACGAGGTGAGGTTGGTCCGTGGTAAACCCCTTCACACATGCACTACAAGGTTACATGTTCGAGTCCTCTCCTCTTTCCAAAAATCCTCAAGTTTATGTAATCATGTAATACTTCAAAAAAATTAAATAAATCCTGTCAAATGTGTGAATAGTAAAAATAAAATATATAGAGAAGATAATGCATGACAACTAAGACTAAGACATTAGAGAATATAATGTGTGACAACTAAAACTAAGGGGTCGTTTGTTTTTTCTAATTAATAATTAATGAGTTTGAATTAAACCAATTAATTTGTTTGTTTTTTTTTTTTAATTGGTCAAACAACTTAAAAACACCAACAAAAAAAAACAACTTAACATAAAAAGTAAAAAATCCTGACTTTTCACTTAATTCAAAATCACTAGATTGCATTTGAAATATTTTCTTCCAAGATTATCCTCTCAAAGATAACTTATTTCTAAAATTACCATGTTATACTATACAAATTTACAGTGGTGTTCACATAAGTGTATACTTATGGATTTTATATGAGTGCATTGAATGTGAGTCATTGAATTCAACTATTTTGACTTAGACTAAGTCAAAGTAGTTAAATCCGATGACTCATATTCAATACACTCATGTATTTACATAAGTGTGCACTTATGTGAACAACATCGTACAAATTTATTTCTTTTAACACATTACTAATGAGACAAGATGAGATTGGTCCGGTGGTAAACTCCTCACACTTGTATAATGGGGTTGTGGGTTCAAATAATTCCCTCCGACCCCCCCCCCCCAAAAAAAAAATAATAATAAATAAATAAATAAATAAATAATAAATAAATAAACCTTGAATTTATGTAATAGTGTAGTACTTAAAATAAATAAATAAATAAATAAAACATTACTAATGATAACACAACTATAAAAAAAATAAAACAAAATCTTAATCGCATTGTCACTTTTAACTCTATTTTTGAACCTTCAATTATATTATATAAATTAAAATATGTAACAATTAATATAAATAAGGGTATAAATGTCAAATTATTTGTTTTAAAAAAAAATTATTTTTAAAAACAAACAAGTTGACACTATATTCATATATGAGAAAAAAAAAAACATACATGTCGTTCAGTTTCAGTTTTCAGTCACTATTCAGTTTTCATATAAAAAATAAAAATAAAAATAAACAAATAATCTCTAAGACGTTATAAATGATGACTAAGGGGACATTTTTTTTATTTTTTTTTCACTTAAAACTTAACAGGTCTTAACTGAACATATTAAGTTGTATAGTGTTTTTTTTTTTTTTTTTTTTAAGTAGTCAAACAACTTAAAAATAACAAAAAACAAATTAAAATAAAATGTAAAAATTTCTAACTTTACACTTAATTCCAATTAAATCAATGGAATGTATTTAAAATATTTTCTTCCAAAACTATCCTCCCAAAATAACGTATTTCCAATATTACCATGATTTTATATTATACAAATTTATTTCTTCAAATATATTACTGATGATAAACAACTATAAACAAAATAAAATAATAATAGAAAAAACATTAATATCACATTGTCACTTTCAACTCCATTGTTGAACCTTCAATTTATTATTATTATTATTATTATTATTATTTTTTTGTAAAAATCAAAACCACTTCAATATGATTGTTTATCATATCTTAACCATTAATTATATCTTATCAATATTTACATAAAAATGGTTTAGTATTCATTAAAGTATTTTTATTTAATTGTTTGTATCATATCAAATTAAAATAGGTAACAATTAATAGTATTAAAGGTATAAATGTCAATTATTTATATTTAAATAATTGTATTTTAAAAAACAAACAAGTTGACACTATATTCAGATGTGAGAAAAATAAAAAACAGACATGTCATTCGGTTTCAATTTTTAGTATCTGTTTTGTATTCAGAAAAAAAAAAAAAATCAAGACAGTTCAGATTTTAGATATAAAAAACAAACGACCCATATGACGTTAAAGAAGATAATGCGTGACAACCAAGAATAAGATGTGATAAATAAAGATGGAGTAAGAAATTTTTGTTTTTTTTTTTTTGTTTTTTTTGAAAAGCAGAATATTTATTGAGGGCCAACCAAGGCCAAAAAGACACAAACAAGCAAGCGATCACCCCAGGCCAACAAGGCACAGTAGAAAACGCAAGGAAAAAAAGAAAAAGCACAGCAGAAAAACACAACCAGAGCAACCCACACCCAAAAACAAGAAACCCCACAACGCAAAAAACACCACCCAAATAAAAAGATATCAAGTGTCACCCCATTGCACAAAATCACCACCCATACTAGAAGCCTTCTTGGCGAGCAAATCCGCAAAAGAATTGGACGATCTAGAAGAATAAGAGACGGTAGCGTTGCTCAAAGAAGACAGCAAGAAACGAATAACCTGAATAAGGGTAGGATGACTAACACAAATTTGATCAGCCTCATTGATCCAATCCATCGCAGTCTTCGAATCACTAACAATGGAAATACACCTATTCCTCAAGTCGCAATTAGAAAAACAAAGGACACAAGCCTTGTGAATCTCCTCAATCTCAGCAGAAATCCCATCAGAAATGCCCAGAAAAGAAAAGAATAAACATATCACTTTGCCATAAGAATCCCTCAAGACGCCACCCATACTAGCAGGGCCAAGAGAACCTTTCGCCGAACCGTCAACATTGAATTTTAAACAATCAAGAGACGGGGGCTTCCAACGGGCAGACATCCTCTTTTTCCTAGGATTCGAATCCCGACAACGGTCTCCCACATCCAGCAAGATAAGAGAAATAGGATCCGTAGAACCTTTAACATGATGTTTAAACCACCAGGCAACCCGAAACTTAACCATATCAATACATTGATCAATAAATTGCTCTTTGCCTTGAAAAACCACTTTGTTTCTAGCTTCCTAGGTTGTCCACAAGACAGCATAAAATAACACTTTCCATGCTCTCTCCTGCTGCTTAGAAGGACACAAGCCCAACCAACCCTTCCACCACTCTTTATCGAATCAGACCCACAACAACAAATCCTCCAGCAACTCATACTTCCCGTCCAAAGACGCCAAGTCCACGGGCATTTAAGGAGAAGATGATCAACAATTTCAATACCCGAATTGCAGAGGCTGCACTGAAACCCCCCCTCCACATCACACCCGAAGCTCATCAACACATCTTTGACAGGGATTCTACCTCCCATAACCTGCCACACAAAGAATTCAACTTTCGGAGGACAAAGGCCTTGCCAAATATCAACATAATCTTCCACACCCAACAAGTCAGTATTTTCGAGACTCCTCCTAAACGAGCTGACCGAGAAACAACCTTTAGAGTCCAACGACCAAGAGATCGAGTCAGGGATCGAACGACGAATAACAATGTTCTCAAGAAAAGCCAAAAAACACTGCCATTGCTCAACCTCCCAATCAAAAAGCTGCCTACGAAGCTTCACATTCCAGACCCACATATTCCCACACCACTGCCCAAACTCATGAAATCTCCCAGATTTATTAGTAGCAAGAACATGAATACGAGGAAAAGCCAATTTCAATGGAATAGAGTGCTACCTAATGTCCTCCCAAAAAAGAGCCCTCTGACCATTACCGACAATGACACAAAAACCCTCTTTTAAGACCTTCAATGAAAAAGAATCCTCCCTAAAAAGGCTGCCAACAGCTTTAACAAAAAATGAAGAGGAAGAAGAAGTCTTCAAACACCATTGAAGGCAATCGGTTTTAATACCATACTTGGCACAAATAACCCTTTTCCAAAGAGAAGCTTCCTCCCTACCAAACCTCCACAACCACTTAGCAAAAAGGCCTCTATTTCTATCCAAAATACGACCAATGCCCAGACCACCATTTGCCTTACTCTTGCAAACCAAATTCCAATTAACCAAATGAAGCTTCCTTTTAACCACACCATCACCTCACAAAAACTTTCTCTACAGTTTTTCAAAATTTCTTGCCACACCACTAGGCGTCTTGAACACTGAAAGGAAGTAAATGGGCAGACTTGATAAGACTGCCTTAATGAGCACAAGCCGCCCACTCTTACTAAGAAATTTACGCTTCCAAGGCGTTAGCTAATTTTCCACACGGCTCATCAAAGGTTTCCAAAAAGCTAACGAGCAAGGTCTCGCACCTAGAGGAAGACCAAGGTACAAAATGGGAAGCACAGCACTCTTACATTTTAAACAAGCAACCCACACCTCCACCACTTTTCCTTTGCCCCCCATCAAAACTACGCACGATTTGTGGAAGTTAATACGAAGACCCGAAATGAGCTCAAAACATCTTAAAATTCTTCTAGCATTTCAGAAGTATTCCATATTAGGTTGAAGGAAGAGGATCATGTCGTCCGCGAATTGTAAATGAGAGACTTGAACATCATTTTTACTGAAACTAGCACCTTTCACCATATTACTGTCCACAGCCTTCCTAAAAAGACCATTTAAACCTTCAATAGTTATGTTGAACAAGAACGGAGACAGAGGGTCCCCTTGTCTAAGACCCCTCTCAATGACAAACTCAGGTGTAGGGCAGCCATTAAAAAGAATAGACAGCAAAGGAGACGAAACGCAATTCCTCATCCAGTTTCTCCATCTTGACCCAAACCCCATACTCTCCAACATGTTGTCTAAGAAAACGTGATCAATACTGTCGTATACTTTCTCGAAATCCAGCTTCACTAGAAGACCCCATTCCTTATTCTTTTTCCAAGAGTGGATAATCTCCTCAGCAATAACAAACCTGTCAATAATATGCCGATTACTGACAAAGGCCATCTAGGTCTCACCTATGATTGAATTCATGACTCTTTTCAACCGATTAGCTAGGACTTTAGCTACAATTTTATACATCGAACCAACAAGGCTGATCGGCCAAAAATCAAAAATGGACTCCGGATCGAAACACTTTGGAATCAAGGCAATGAAAGTATTATTGAGACCTTTAATAATAGACCCGTCTCTATAAAACTCATGAATGAAATTCATGAAATTGCTTCGAATCACCCCCCAATTAGCCTTAATAAAATTAATGTTCATCCCATCTGGGCCCGGAGCCTTGTTCCCATCATAAGAGCTAATCGCTTTCCACACTTCCTCCAAGCTGAAAATCTCTTCTAAGGAATCCCTCTCCAAAATCGAAAGCTTTTTGAACACTACCCCCTTCAAAACTGGCCTCTACCACTTCTCCTTTACAAAATGCTTTTTTAAAAAGCTGAAAATACCCTCCCTAACCTGCTGAGGCTGAGATAATCTGACTCCCTTCACAGAAATCTTTCCTATACTATTCAAACATCTTTTGCCATTAGCCACATTGTGAAAAAACTTAGTATTTCTATCCCCTTCACCCAGCCATTTAACCCTAGACTTTTGATACCACATTTGCTCTTCTTTCCTAATACAACTCCAAAGATCAGACAACACCCCCAACCTTTTCTTCTTTCTCTGAATGTCCCACCCTAAACCCTCTACTTCTTTGTCTAACTCCTCTAACTTTCCTTCCAACCTCAGAATTTCCAACCCCTTAGACACATTAGACTTAACCCACCTCTTGATAACAGCCTTGGAAGATCTCAATTTAGACGAAAGAATACAACTGCTGGATCCCAACCAATTATCCCTAGCCCACTCATCTCTAACAATCTTCTTGAGCTCCTTCTCCTCTAGCCAATTATTATAAAACCTAAAAGGGCAAGGACCCCAGCTAGGTTTTGCTTCCCCAATCATAATGGATTTATGGTCTGAGAAACTTCCTTCAAAACCCCTTTAAGACAGATTTGGGAACCATTTCAAAATAACAGGGGAAACTAAAAATCTGTCAAGCCTCACCCAAGAAGCCGTCTCTCTAAAATTAGTCCACGTAAACTTGATCCCCTCCAACGGAATGTCCACTAATTTAGCTTGAAGGAGAAAAGATTGGAAATTCCTCATAGACCCCCAGTTACACACGCCACCTATTCTCTCGTAAGGCTCAAAGATAGTATTAAAATCCCTTCTGATACACCACGGTACAGGAAAAAGAGCTTGCAAATTAATGATATAATCCCATAGCTCCTTCCTTTCCTGCTCAACATTCGCCGCATACACATTACAAAAAACCATGGACCTTTTAGGATTCTGAAATTCCCCTTCAAGAATTATACATCGATTGTTCGTAATACACGACCAAACCTCGAAATTGACCTCATTCCACAGAACAATCAGACCCCCTGCTCTACCAATTGAATCCACACCCACACCCCTAATTAACACCTAACCCCCCAAAGACCGAATCACACCTCTATCAAAGCTCTGGAGTTTAGATTCTTGAATAAAAAACAGAGTAGGATTATGATTCCTGACCAAATTTCTCACCAACCTTCTTTTCTCAGGCCTACCAAGACCCCTAGCATTCCAGGAAAAAACTATCATAAATAAGAAGATACCTGAACGGAACCAAGCGACAATTATCCTTCCTTCCTAAGCATGGTCTCGTCTTCCATTTCCCTAGCTGAGATGATGTCAATCATTTCTTGCTCTTTTCCAATAAATTCCACTCCTAACGCCACTGTTAAGATTATGCTCAATAGCAAGAGTGTAATATTGTAATTAACAATCTTTTTCATATTAATAAAATGATTTCTGGTTTAACAAATCGTATAGCATTTATAGTTTAAATATTATAATTGTCAAAGTAAATAATCATAAGGTCTAAAGACTATGAGAAAAGAAGAATTGTTCGTACATCTGGATATGTATGTGGTAGACACAATTCTTTAGTTAGTCTTGAATAATGTTCACAACTTAAGTTAAAGGTTAGGCACCTTTATCTTGTTAAAGTTGTAGAATTCTTTTGCTAGCATTTGAGTGGGATCAAATGAGATATGATGAGTCTAAAATCATCGGAGTGTCTTCGAGCAAAAGGATCTAGTGCACTGGGTGCATTGAACTGGATCACAATGAAAAGCTTTATCTAGAACCATCAATAGATAATAGTCTTTTCATTATCAGGACAATCGGAGAGTCTATCTTAATCCTGAGATAAATGATGGACTTATGGTTGCAAGTGATATCATTTGAGTTATCAATGAGTACGATTATATCGCATAGTCTATCCTCAATAGTTTGGTGATATTCATTTGTTAATCGATAGAGGACTTCATTTATAGATATAGGCATCGTGGCTCCATTTAATAAATGAGAGTATAATATCATCATATGGATGTTTTGAGGTAATTGGATATTAAATCTCAACGTTGAGTTTTCGATAGTGTCTATTGAAAACATGGCTTCTGGACAAGTCAAAATATCCAAGTTCAAAACGTGGTCATATGAGTAAATATGGTAACTTGGAGAGTTATAGGCGGTCTATGAACTCTTGGCGATTACTGATATTAATCACGAGGATACACTATCTCTAACATGATTGTCTAGGGTATGAATGAGGAACATCTTCCTTTTCTATCTTTATTTAAGAGTTCAATTTTAGCTCTTTAGTGGAATGAGTTAAAATTAATGGATCGGACCTAAGTGAATCATTTGTTGATTGTGATTAGGTTGTGTCTATTGAAGCTTAAATTTAGATAGCCCGCCATGATCCCCAATCCACACGGACTTGCATGGATCACTTGATATATTCTACCGGACCAATTTAAGGGTCCATCTAGAATTGCATTTAATATATTAAGAATATAATTTGCACATTATTTATGTAATGGGCTGCTCAATTATATTAATATATTAATGAAAGACATGTGGGCTTGTTTCTTTTAGTAAGAATGGGTCTAGCTCACATGTGGGCTTTTTATTTAAAGTCCAATGGATTAAATGAAATAAGAAAATAATATAAGGCCCAATTTTAGACAAGTGGGGCGGCAAGGTTAATATATTAGCCTATATATTATTTTGTTTCATTGTTTAATTAAATAAGAGTTAATTAATTTATTAATTAATTGTTTAATTAAGAAACAAATATTTTTCTGAACAGGAAATATATTTCCTAGAGTTATACTATTGTTAGTAGTATAATAAAAGTAAAAGACTTATTTGGTAAGAAAATAAATAATTAAGTTTATTTATTTAATCAAATAGGAAGTCTTTTATTTTGGTCAATAAAAGAATAAAAAATACTTATGAGTTGGATTAGGGTTAGGAGTCTAATTACATGTGAATTTGGGTACAACACAAGTCCTCTTTTGTAGAGGAAATTGCGGCAACCCTAGGCAATTCTACATGAAGATTTCGGCAACCCTAATTGGCATGGGAGAAGAATTTCGGCCACTATATATTAAATAAGATGTAGGGTTCGGCCACCCCTATGAGTTTCAAAGAGACAATTTTCTTCTTCTTCTCAATTCATAGAAAGTATTTTTATTCTACTAAAAACATAAAAGAGTGAATAGATTATTCTTTGATGGTACACTAATTGCTTGTTCATCAATAAGCTTGTGTGTACAACATCGATTTAGGTTCACACGAGTTTCGATCATTAGATTGAGAACTCAAAAGTTACCGGAATAATCTTAGTCTTCTTTTGATTGTTTTGTGACTAATAAAAGAAAAAGAAAAGTTTGTTTGTCCATTCTCAGGTTTGCAATTCAAAGAAAAGGGAGACCACGCTCCTAGATGATTCACGTTCGTGCTAGGATTGAAGATCTTGCGGATTACCATCGACGTAAGTCAATCGGATCACGTGACAAAAGGTATTCTTCTTTTGTTGATTATATGTATGTTTAATTAATTAAAGGGTTAAGGTTCATAAAAAGGAAAAATTTTTAAAACTACTAAATCTATTTTTAGTCTCGCTTCCGCTGCGTGTACTACGGTATTTTTCCCTACAGCCACCCCCACCTCAATAACTTTTGTCACCTCTTCTTCAACAAAGGAATCTTGTCCATTGAAGAGTCTTTATTGTTCAAATTGATGCCCCGAGCCACACTCTCTTCCACAACTCTCGCTATTTCATCATCTAAATCCCAACTAACCTTATTCACGATCAATTCCCCATCTGACGCATTTAATCTTCACTGCCCCTTCTTCAAAATCCTGGGTTGCATGATGTGAGACTTCATCATGTTACTGCCTCTCTTCTTAATTATCGCATCTAATCTGTCACCCCTTTGCTCACCTAGGTTGTTTAGCCATAAATTTCTATCTGCAGAGGAGGTTGGATCCCTCAACTGGGAATCTGCGACTTCCTTTTCCTTAGACAAAGATGCTTGACTGAGCTGATTTTGAGAGAAAACAACCACCTGACCCATTTTTGGGTTGTTATCAGGAAGCCCAACCATATTAAACGTAGGCCCATTTGCATTACCCACCTCAAGATGTTGAGTCTCTAAGTCTATAGGAGATGACTAAGATTGGAGTTCCAAAGACATCCCCTTTTGATGGGCCGAATCCAAAGAAAGATCAGGCCCATCCTTTTTTGAACAGTCCCCTTTCCACCGATTGAAATTTCTCTTCACCAACTCTCCTGACTCCTCCTCTGATGAAGTCCAACTACTGTCCTCTTCACTATCCTCCCTGCACACGTTTCTTTTGATATTTCCAATCACAAGTTTCGCATTATTTCCAACAAAGCCTAGGGGAGCTACCTTCTTTTTGCGGATCCAACTTTTTTTTCCCTTCTCAAGGGTTTTCAACTCATAAGACACCCTTTTGTTACCTTCTCTCCTGCTGTCAGAGGAAGTCTGAAATCCGCCCCTCTTACCTCTGTCCTTACCTCCTTTCCAAGCCCTCTGATTTGACTGCAAATCCAAACTAGGACTTTTATCTCTGACCTCTTTTCTGATTTTCTTTCCTACACCCCTGTTTCCCATGTCCTTGACAGGTAGCGAGTGAATTGAGGCAGCTCCCTCACCCTCCAGACTGTTAGCTCTTTCCTTTCTAAAGGAGGGATTCGAGTTCAAATCATCCTTTTGCAACCCCAATTGATGTTTCACCCATGAAGCTTCTACCGAATCTTGATCTTCCGATACCTTTACCGGAAAAAGGCCATGCTCTATTTGAATATTAATAAGATGAGGAACCCCCTGCATTGGATTCTTAAGCACCAGAACTCTTCCTTTATCAAGTTTCCTCTTCATAACAGTGTCTTCCTCAACTAACAGTGGTTCTCCTATCATGCCTCCTAATTTCAAAAAGAAGTTAGAATTCCAACAAAAGAGAGGCACCTCATTACATTCAATCCAAACCAACTTAGACTTGGGAATATGAGACACATTTCATCTCTTCATTGATCGAAAACAATCCTCCCAGAAGAATCGATTGGCCAAAAAGCCATCCCTATCAATTTGAGTCTCAAAACACCATAAAATATGATTATCCCCAAGGTAGGAAGCAGAAAAGGAGAAACCCCTTGACTTCAGTCTATCCCTTACAGAACCAAAGTTCTTAAAAGTCCTGAGAGTTTCTACAGCACAATTAGTTAGCCATTCCCTTTCATCCTTCTTTTCTGTCCAGCTCATAATAACAATATTCTCATACTTGCTTAGATCATAAGATTGACCATAGACCACTTCTGCATATGATATATCACTGTTGGGAACAAATGTGAGAAAATCACTACCCTTTGCTCCCCTCGAGGAACTGCTGTCTCTGGTTCTTCTAACCTGCTCACCACATTCATATTGTCTCCTATGTGAACTTGAACTATCTTTCCGCCTCTGATCCCAGTCTGAAGAAGCTAACTTCGCATTGATTGGCCACCCATACACATGCATCCCATCAACCTTTTGCGCCACCTTATTAGCTTCTTCTCTTGTACCAAACCTGATAAACGCAAAGCAACTCTTCCTCGAATTGTTTTTTTATGAAAGAAAAACATCTCTAACTTTTTCCAAAGACCTTGAAGACTCCCCATAAACATTCTGAATCAACCTTTGGATTCAGATTGTCCACGAAAATGGACACTAAGTTGTCCCTGAAATCAGCCCTTCCATTCTTCCTACGCATGTTAGAGTTTCTCTCTCTAACAACCTCTCTCATCATTTTACTTGGTATAAATTCAATGTGTAAGCATATTGAAATTTCAATATATAATCATTTCGAAATTTCAATATGTAAGAAATTTTATTTTGTTAAGTGGATGATTCATCGAATCTCTATAGATATCTATTTTTCCATTAACAGATAACATCAAATTAGATCTGAGTAACTGAGTAAGGCAAAGGAAATCAAGTAGGAAAAAATGGGGAGAATCAAGTTGCAAATCAAGAAAATTGAACACAACAAAACTAGGTAAGTTACTTTTTCGAAGAGAAAAGATGGGCTCCTCAAGAAAGCTTATGAACTTTCAACTCTATGTGATGTAGAGGTAGCTCTAATTGTATTTTCTCCAGCCGGGAAATTGTTCCTCTTTGATGGAAGAAAAAAAAAAAAAAAAGGGTGCTCTAGATTTGTTTTCTCTTAATTTGTAGTTTAGATCTTGCTATTGTTATTACCATTTGTCTTTCGTTTTGTTGATTGTTTAATTTTTTTGTATAGGGTTGAAGAAACCCTTAATCATTACATCGATCTCCCTCATTATCAACGTGGACGGTATATAATTTACTTTCGAAAAGTTTTGGTGATGAATATTAAACAATTTTTTCCATCTATGTGTGAAATAATTAGAAATGAATTAAGAAGTGAGTTACTAACGAATTGTAAAGAATCTTGATATTGAAGCGACTCAATTGTGACCCGCGGCCTTGACGGAGTGAGATCTAACTAAAACATTCAGGTTTAGTGATTGGATTGGGGATTACTATTTACTAATCCCGCTGTCGATCTGACAATGAAAAAAATAAAAATCAATGTTCTATGTTATTATAATGCAATGATATTGTGATATTTTCATCTTAAGTACATATTCCTGAAAATTTTAGTTAAGTAAATATATATATACATATATAAATATATTTTAGGAAATCTAGTTGATTAGAAATAACCACATTTTCTATTATCAGTTCGTCCTGACAATAAATATATTATGACGAAGAATATGGACCACTAGATTTACATACTTTAACTGAAAGTGTATGCACTTGTCAAAACTTCTTCATAATCTGTAGTCCACATTTTTCGTCCTGATATATTTATTGTCAGGACAAACTAACAATAGAAAGACCGTAAAAATAAACACTTAAATTTGTTAAAAGAACTACATATGGCCCACGTTTAATTTTTGTAAAAACAAATGAAAAATATTATGATATTGGCAATATTGATAATTTTTCCTTTTTTGACATGAATTTTTGTATTTATATTTTTCATGTACCAATCAATTATTAAGGCTGCACGACCAAGAGGTGAGATCCTTTAACATCTTCTCTTTCCAATTTTAATATAGATATTTAATTCTTAATTACAAGCTTAATGAATATGTTGTGTATGAAAAAATAAAATTGATATCAGAGGGTTCGTCAGCTTGTTACTCAAATGAGTATTGAAGATAAATCGTGCTATCAACTAAACTCATCTGGGTTAGTCTTCTCTTTTTAATCCATTTAATTTGTCATAAATGTTTGTAAATAATTATACGTGTTTCCTTACGAAATGTTAATTAATTTGTTGCGCTAACTAATTTATTTTTCTTAATTAATTGTTGAACAACAGTGATGCAGACAACGAAGGATTGAGATCCCCTTTCCATCATATTTTTGCTCATCTTTTAAGCATCCATTGACATGTGGCAAACAAGCAAAAGAATGGTTGAGATTGACTGTTAAGAATAGCAATACTAATGTGTCAAATATACAAAGAAGCAAAAGCAATATTGGGAATGTTGACAATAGTCAACAATAGCAGATGACAACACTGATGCAAAATGTGCATAATACCAAGACACATATGCTTCTAGAATTAAAGTATGATCTGCGTGAAGGATGATTATGATACAATGACCATGCATTATGATAATCACTGTCATCATCAACATCCACCATCTGCAGTAACAAACTTTCCTGTCAAAAGTCTTCCTGCCAAAAGTTTGTTACAACAAATTCTCCAACTGTAAGCATTGTGATTGTGTGAGCTAAATGGTCTTTGGTAATCAAAGGCTATAAATACGAATACACTTGTAAAGCTTTCATTAATTTCATTTCATCAAATAAAATGAAAAGCTCTACAAAACTTCTCCCTATTTTCTTCTCTGTTAGTTCTAGAATTCTCTTGAGCATTTTATCAAATGGTTTCAATACAATAAGAGTTCTTTGAATACTCTTTATCAAAAACTTTAGTTTTCTTAATGGTATCAGAGCTACAAAAGGACTAATCGTCCATGGCTCCATTATCTAGCATCGCTGCAGTACAAGAAAATGAAGCTTCGATCATATCCATGGCTGGAGACTTTTCGACGTTAGCAAAATCGATGCACTTTAACATTCAGGTAAAACTCAACAATGATAATTACATTCAATGGAAAGCTCAGGCGTTTCCTGTGATTTGAGCTTTTCAACTGGAAGATTATATTCTAAATCTCAAATCTACTCCACCGAAATACGTTGAAACTCAACCAGTTGATGAAGGTGAGAAGCAACTGGTACTGAATAAAGAGTATGTGACTTGGACGAGATCTGATCAGCTGTTACTAAGCTGGCTATTCTCAACAATATGCCAGAATGTGATTGGACAGGTGACAGATTATGGAAGCTCTCGAGAGGTCTGGAGCACACTTGAGCAATTGTTTTCACAACAATCTTTGGCAAAGGTTCTTCAGTTGAAAAATCAACTACAGAATTTCTAAAAAGGATCAAACTCTGTATCTGACTTTATGCTGAAGATCAAAACCATTGGTGACAGTCTGAAGGCAGCAAGACAGATAGTAAGTGAAAATGATCTCATATTGAGTGTGCTTCATAAAGTTGGACGAGAATATGACTTAGTTGCATCAATTGTCATAGCTTAGAGAAGCAGCATTTCTCTTCAAGAGGTACAATACTTGCTGTTAAATCTTGAACAAAGGATAGCAGATTTTGATTCAGCAACACAGTTGGATGTTTCTACTCCAACTGCAAACTTTGCTTATGGAAATCAAAGAGACAAAAGAGGTCAGAGAGGTGCTTTTAATGGATCCAACAACTATAACAATGATTGATGAAATGGAGGCTATAGAGGACGAAATCGAGGAAGAAATGGTGGCAGATGGAACAATAGCAACAGACCAATCTGTCAAGTCTGTGGAAAAACAGGACATATAGCAATGAATTGCTATCATTGTTTTGATAAGAACTATTAAAACAACAATCAAAATGGAGGCATGTTTGCAACTTCAAACTAGTATCAGCATCATCATAACCAAGGCAACATTGTTCCAACACTAACCAATTCTCCTCACCAAACAAATCATCAAGTCAACTATCATCAATCAACTGCCTATTATGCTACACCAGAATCTATAGGCGACCCAACCTGGTATGCTGATAGTGGGGCTACTAACAATGTCACTCCACACCTGTCAAATCTCTCAACATACTCAGATTATCAAGGCAGTGATAGGCTGGCTGTTGGCAATGGACAACAATTGCACATATCTCATACAGGTAAAACCTTCTTGTCATCACCAAATTCATCCAGAGCACTGTTATTATATCACATTCTATGTGTTCCATCTATTGCAAAGAACTTATTAAACATATCAAGATTCACACAAGATAATCATGCCTATTCTGAATTTACTTCAAATTCTTGTGTGATAAAGGAAATGAATACCAAGGAGATTTTACTTCGAGGCAAGCTTGAGAATGGATTATACAAGCTAAAATTGGACGAAATCAAAGGAAGAAATGATGATCAAATAAATAAAGAAAGAAGTTTTAATGCTTTTTCTGTTGATAAGAATAATGTAAATAAGACTCCTTGTACAACTAATGTAAATAGATTCAATCAAAGTAATAAAACTCATTTTGATGAGACTATGTGGCACTTGAAATTGGGTCATCCAGCACCACTAATCCTAAGAAAGGTGTTGTCTCTTCTACATTTACAATATGATATAAGTCATGTTAGTTTTTGTGATGCATGTAAAATGGAAAAAATGCATCAGCTACCATTTGATCACTCCACTTTCAAAGCTGCAGGTCCACTTGATTTGGTGTATACGGATGTATGGGGTCCTTCACCCATGCCATCAGTTGAAGGTTGTAAATACTATGCTGTGTTTGTTGATTCATTCTCGAGATACAGCTGGATGTACCCACTCAAGATAAAATCAGAGGTAATGAGTGTGTTTTGTAAGTTCAAAAAGATGGTTGAGCTACAATTCAGCTGCAAGATCAAATGTCTCCAGGTTGATCCTGGAACAAAATACAAGCCTTTATTACCTTTTTTGGCTGATTGTGGTGTTCAATTTAGAACCGCTTATGCATATACACATCAGCAAAATGGCATTCCGGAGAGGAAACATCACCACATTGTTGAAACTGGGCTGACTCTCTTAGCTCAAGCTCATATGCCACTCATTTTTTTGGGTGGAAGCTTTTTAGGCAACTGTGTTGTTAATCAACAATCTACCAACCCTAGTGTTCAAGCTCAAATCTCCTTATGAAGTTTTGTTTAATAGACTACCCAACTACAACTTTTTCAAAGTTTTTGGCTGTGCTACTTTCCCATACCTAAGGCCCTATTCTCATCAAAAGTTCAACTTCCATATTACAAAATGTGTGTTTATAGGTTATAGCTTAAGTCAAAAGGGTTATAGATGCCTCCATCCATCGGGAAAGGTATATGTATCAAGACATGTGGTATTCAATGAGCTTGAGTACCCTTACAAAAGCTTATTTCCTCTTGTAGAAATTACATTTACTCATGCACCCAGTTTTTCAACACTACACCTCTGTGACAGCATTATTCGTGATGCACCATCATCAAGGACAACTTCTTCAACACCTTCAAACCAAGTACTATGTCCTATAATGCCTACAATACCCTTCCACATTGATTTAGGAAGGTCAACTGTTCCTCAAGTCAGCCATACACAGACTTCAACACACCCAATGACAACTAGACTCAAATCAGGGACAATACCTCACAAGTGTTAGGTTGATAATTAGTGTTGGCATTAATTCCATATCAAAACGTGTTTTACTTGTAATGTTTAGTGGTTAGTAAATGAAGGATTTCGAAGACGAAGGACGTCTCAACCATTATTCGTTCAAGTTGCCGGCTTTTAAGAGTTTCGGACATTATCGGTCTACAAAGGTATTCAAAGACCTCTTATCTCTTACAAGGCTAGGCACACACTCACACATATCATTTTTGTGTGTCCCTTCATGATTTTATTTCATTTACATTTCACTTTCACACACTTGGCAAAATATGCTCATGCATTCACATTTAGTTAATAAACTTTGTGTTTTGCATTTTCTAGGACTATGTCCGGAAACTAGCATATGTGTGTGTATTTGTGTTTGTATGTTTCCGTGTTTTGTGTTTAGGACTTGAACATGTTCTTATTTAATGCTTTATTGAGTTCCGGTTGTTTCGGTTACTCATTCATAAGGTTTCGAGTCCATACGTGTTGACTATGCCACTTTACGTTCTCTTACGTTGTGTTGACTTCATCGATGATTTTCGAGATGATTTCTCAACCGTTTTTCAAAGTTGTATAGTTTTTTTCGTGCGTGAGAGAGTCACGGTTCGTAATCCGAAAACGGATTCGAATTCGGAGTTCGGACGCCCGAGATACGGGCCGACGAACCGAGGGAGCGCGCGAGAGGACAGCCCAGGCCGTGGGCCACATGGGCTGGCCGTGGTTGAGGCCGTGGGCCCCACGGCCTGGAGCACCCTTTGCTCCCGTGTGGGCCACGCGCCCCCCACGGCCTGGGGGTGACGTGGCACCACGTGATTGGTCGAAAACCTCCTTCTCTCTCCTCCTATTTCTTCCCTCTCTCTCTCATTTTGAATTTCTAAGAAGAAAAAATCAGTTTTCCCGTCAGCCCTCTCCTCTGAATTTTCAGATTTTCGAAACACCATATCTTCCTCATCCGGAGTCGGATTTGAGTGATTCAAGTTGGAGAGTGTTCGTATTTGAGTCCTCTAACATCTCCAAGTGGTTTGGTAGCTGTTTGATCGTGATTTCCAGTGGTTGATCACTGAATTCCGAACCAGCTTCAAAATCCGAGGTAATGGTCTCATCTTAGGGATTTCTTGTTATTTGACCTTCCAAATGCTTGGGGTTTCTTCTTCTATATCTATGTTATTGTTTTATAAAAGCTATTTGAAAAGGTAGCTTGATTATCATTCCAATTGAAACTCAATTTGTGGACTTATGTTGACTAGATTTTATGATTCTAGGTTTTACATTTGTTTGTGATTTGTATTGTGATTAGAATGGCATCTTAGGTTGTTTGATACTTAATTGAATTAATTTTGTGTTAAAATGACTTTGAGATTTGATTTGGTCCTTTGATTGAAGAAATCAAGGATTTGTGTATTTGTTTGTGATTTAAAGAATATAGGTTTTGATTGATGTAAATCTCAAAACCTTGCTCTATATTTTTGTCTAGTATATTGATTGATTTTAATCTCATATATCTAGCCTTTGATTGTATATTGATAGCATCTTGAATTAGGACTTAATGAACATTTTGTGATTCAAGTGTTATGTGTGTGAATGAGACTTTGAGTGTATGTGTTAGGTGTTTCACATGCTTAGGTTTCTATTCATGTATTTTTGCATCTAGACTTGATTAATTGTGTTTTCACATGTTTAGGTCTATTTGTGCCATAGAATGTATTGATCACATGTTCTATGTTGAAATGAATGTTTGCATCATTTGTATTCACATGATCACACTAGGAAGTCCTTGTAAAAGGCATGAAGTCTTGGTTAGAGTCGGGATGACTCGGATAGCCAAGCAAGAAGTCTTGCCTAGAGTCGGGATGACTCGGATAGGTAAGCAAGGAGTTATGGCTAGAGTCGGGAGGACTCGGATAGTCATGCATGGGAGGCTTCCTAGAGGCAAGAGTGCCTTGGATAGGGAGTTGGCTAACATATTGGTAGGCCTAGGCGTATGGTTAGACATAGAGTCCGATAGAGCGGGGTACACGGGAGGTGTATGCACTCTTGAGGAATTTCTAATCTACCATCGATGTTGGTTGAGTGTGTTGTCCAATATATGGTGGTTCCGCATCATTGAGGGATTTCATACTTTCCAATAGGGTTGGGTAGGCTTAGACTTCACTAGGTTGGGTGAGCTAAAGATTGGTCACTTTGTGAATGTTCTATGTTTACTTTCCAATAATATAGTACCCAATGGTTGTAGTTCAACCCGTGGATGTTTCCTCCTTGGAGGTTTTACCACGTTAAAAAATCCCTTGTGTTAATTATTTCTATCTCTTCTCTTATATTTTTATTGTATATTTTATTGTCTTGATTCATAATATTCACTTGTGATGTATTGTGAACCAAGTCTTTGTATAGTGTGATTAGTGTATTCATTCTATAGATCAATTTGTATCTTTGATTCTTTTGTATATTGTAATATTTGTTTAGTGACATTTTGCTCACTCTTGTAACACATTGAATATCTTATGAAATACAAGCTTATTTTGTTGTTATGTTTATTTGATATTTTACCTCACATGACTTGTTAATATACTTAGACATTTCTCTTATGATTGTGTCATTGTATTGTCTATGTATGTCTACCTTGGCTTATTGTGTTGTGTGTAAGGCTACCTTGAGGGACAAACGGATGTTTGTTCAAGGGTTTGAAAAAAGGTGTAAAAACCTATTCACCCCCCCCCCCCCCCCCCCCTCTAGGTATGCTTTAAGCAATTTAACTTCGTTTGTGTACATTCAACAAGGCCTATGCTTCAGTATGTGAATCAAATCTTGTTTCCTCAACCACCTTAGAGCCTCAAACTGCAGCTGAAGCCGTTGCTACACCTCACTGGAACAAAGCCATAGTTGAAGAGTATAAAGCTCTAATGAGAAATAATAGATGGACATTGGTTCCTCCCATTGAATCGTGTAATCTAGTAGGCTGCAAATGGGTTTTTTGTGTGAAATACAAGTCGGATGGAACTATCCTCAAGCACAAAGCTAGATTGGTGGCCAAGGGATTCCATCAAACACCCGGCATAGATTTTCAAGACACTTTCAGCCCGGTTATTAAGGCTATGACCATTCGAATCATATTCAGCTTAGCTGTGACTTACAATTGGGATGTCCAACAAGTTGACATCAACAATGCTTTCCTTAATGGAGATCTAACTGAGGATGTCTACATGGAGTAGCCTCTTGGCTTCATAAATAGTCAAAAACCCTCTTTTGTGTGCAAACTTAATAAGGAACTCTATGGTTTATAGCAAGCCCTATGAGCGTGGTTTTTCAAGATGAAAACAGCCCTACAATGGTGGGTTTTTGTGTCATCCTTTTCAGATGTTTTGTTGTTCATCAAGAGGCTTGGCAGCAAGGTCATCTATCTATTGGTTTATGTAGATGACATTCTTATCACCGGAAATGATTCAACTCTTATAAATCAGACTATCACTACTCTAAATTCCACCTTTGCATTGAAGTCTCTAGGCTCAGTTAGTTATTTTTTGGGTTTTGAAGCCACCAGGTCACCAACAGGTTTAGTTCTAACACAAACCAAATACACTCTTGACCTCCTACAAAAGACCAACATGTCAAGTTGTAAGCCCTGCTCCACTCCCTTGCCAACAAGCTCTAAGTTACCAAAATTAGCTCTCCTTTTGCCTTTCCTTCACTTTACAGGAGTACAATCGAGGCTTTGCAATATCTGACCTATACTAGGCCAGATTTCTCCTATAGTGTGAACAAATTGAGCCAATTCTTGGCCTCTCCTACTGATGATCACTGGACAGCATGCAAGCGTCTTCTTCGTTATCTAAAGGGGACTGTCAATATGGGGTTATGTTTCAGGCCATCAAAGTCTTTAAATGTTGAGGTTTTTAGTGATGCTGATTAGGCATCCAGTTTGGATGATCGTCGATCAACAAGCGGTTGTTGTATGTATCTAGGTGGCAATCTTATTGGCTAGAGTTCCAAGAAGTAAAGTGTAGTGGCTTGCTCCAGCTGCGAGGTAGAGTATCGAGCCCTTTCTCAATCTGCAACTGAAGTAATTTGGCTAACTTCGTTATTCTCTGAAATGGGTATCTCCTTTTCTCAATGTCCAATTATCTGGTGTGACAACCAGAGTGCATTAGCTTTGGCTAAAAATCATGTGTTCCATGCCCGTACAAAGCATAGAGAAATTGACGTCCATTTCATTCGGGACAAGATATCGACTGGTGCTCTTCAGGTTCAGTTTGTCCCTACCACTCATCAATGCGTTGACATTCTTACCAAGGCCTTACCAGTTTTCCAATTTGATCTTCTTCAGTCCAAGCTGAATTTGGTTGATTCACCCATCTTCAGCTTGCGGAGGAATGTTAAGAATAGCAATACTGATGTGTCAAATATACAAAGAAGCAAAAGCAATATTGGGAATGTTGACAATAGTCAACAATAGCAGATGACAACATTGATGCAAAATGTGCATAATACCAAGACACATATGCTTCTAGAATTAAAGTATGATTTGCGTGAAGGATAATTATGATACAATGACCATGCATCATGATCATCACTGTCATCATCAACATCCACCATCTGCAGTAACAAACTTTCCCGTCAAAAGTCTTCCTGCCAAAAGTTTGTTACAACAGATTCTCCAGCTGTAAGCATTGTGATTGTGTGAGCTAAATGGTCTCTGGTAATCAGAGGCTATAAATACGAACACACTTGTAAAGCTTTCATTAATTTCATTTCATCAAATAAAATGAAAAGCTCTACAAAACTTCTCTCTGTTTTCTTCTCTGTTAGTTCTAGAATTCTCTTGAGCATTTTATCAAACAGTTTCAATACAATAAGAGTTCTCTGAATACTCTTTATCAAAAACTTTAGTTTTCTTCATTGACTTTAATTCATTTTTTTTCTCTCTTTCTCCTAAAACTACACCGTATGTTTCTTCTTTCAAACAAAAAAAATTATTAATTTACTTTTTTTTTCTCTCTTTTCCTTTTCCTTTATTTTTTTCCTCTCTTTCTCCTGATTGATCCATTCCCTTTATATTTTTTTTTATCGTCTCTTTCCTTCAAATTCAAATCCATTTCCAAGGCTTCTTGTTTTAATATTTATTATACATTATTTTTACATCTTAAGAGCAGCAATGTCAAGAATCTTAAAATCGCGGAAATTACAATTACATAATCAAACTCTCCAAAACAGGACAACTGGAAACAAACTTTCAAAGCTACAAATTCGAGCAACTTCAGGACACTATATTGATCAAAAAATATCTTCAAATCGACTAACGATTCACAATTTACAATGCAAAGAGGCAACTCCAATGATGTGCCTGAGATAAATCTTAGATCAATTTGTTGCACGTTTTGCTATGCCAGAACATTCGTCCATCTATAAATTGTGTTATCATCGTGAATCTTCGAGTAAATTAGGTAAAATCTTTAAATATCAACCGACCAATTTTGAGACAACAAGACCCAATTGACAAAATCTTTCAATTTCTCACTGATTGTTTAAATTAATAATTTTTTTTGTTTGAAAGAAGAAACATACGGTGTAGTTTTAGGAGAAAGAGAGAAAAAAATGAAGTAAGCCAATCTCAACCATTCTTTTGCTTGTTTGCTACATATCAATAAATGCTTGAAAGATGAGCAAAAATAAGATGGCACTACCAGAAATATGGTCTTTTACAAGCACTAAATATGGTCGGAAAATGTCAAAAAGTCGTCGAAAATGTGCATTTTTTACAGGAAAAGGTCGTCGGTCTCCATCGGAAATAGTATCGTGGTAAATAATCTTTTTTTGACGAACCGTCGGAAATACGACATTTTTGAGGGCTATGAGTGGTTGGAGATAGGGAATTATACCGTCGAAAAAGGTTTTGGAAACCAGATTAGGGGATCATTTACAACAGTATTTGTTGTCAAATATAAGTTATTACTGAGGGAGACTGTGGTTGAAAATAATGCATCACCATCACCAAGGAAATTACAATAGTCAAAAATAATGTATTTTTGAGTAGTAACATTGTAGAAAATAATGTATTTTCAAGGAGTTAAACAGTAAGATATTGTATTTTTAAGGACCTACTAAATTGATATGATTGATGACTAATATGTCAATCAAAGAGTTCAACAACAGTAGTCATCTTTCATTAAAAAAAATCTAATATTCAATAACAAGAATTGTATATAACAATAGTACAAGTAAAACTCAAATAGTACATAGAACATGTATATATACAACTATTACAAATTCGTCACATGGTTTTTTTTTTTTACACCATATAACTAAATAAGAAAATACAGAACTCTCACAGAGAAGAGAATAAAATTCTTGTCAAACCCTCACAACGTAAGTCGAAGCTTCAAAAATGTCAATACATGAGTTGTCTCCTACAGATTAAAAAGTACAACTTTGTAAGATACTTGATAATAAGATAGTACTAATATTTGTCCCTTGCTTAAATCTCCATATTAGTGCATAGCTTTTGAAATTAACAGACAAGTTAATCTTAATGACTATAATATTTTACATTCCATAGCTAACTAACATTAGTAATACATGCTTAGCAAAAAATTTGAACAAATCTACTTTAGCAAAAAAATTGAACAAATCAATTGATGTAATAAAAATTAAAATAATTAGATTTAAGATGTAAACAATCAGATAACAACAATTAAGATCATTGAAAAATTCTAGAAACAGATCCACTTACATATTAAATTTGTCCGAGCATTGAAACTCAAATCTTTAGAGGCAAAATTTCATGAAGTAGGCCTATTGTAAACTACAATTGAACGAAATTAAATAATCAGTGTTTATCAGAGAGAAGTTGCAAAAAATTGATGCAAATTAACATCAGAATTTTAATCTCACCTATATAGCTTCTGCAGGACTCTTTGTTCTTTGTTCTATATTCAAATAAATTGGAACCCTAATAGCCAAACATTAAAAAATTAAATCAAAACAAAAATTGTATATGAAAGAAGATTGGCACAAGTCTCTTTGTTCTTTAAGACTCGAATCAAAACAAAAAATAAAAGAGATTTTTTAAAAAAGAGAGGACTTACATAAGTATGACGGTATGAGGCCGAGAAAGAAAAGAGTCGTTGTGTGCTTCTGCGGAGCGAGCTTCTGTGACAAACGGCGGTGACATGAGGTGACACTGACGAGAAGGAAATGGTTAGGGTTGTGGCTGGGGTGGAGGTGGCTTGAGCAGTTGAGCGGCTAATGGATGAATTGGTGATGAGGTGAGGTAAAGATAAAAGGATTTAGGATTTTTAACTTTCAATTTTTACAATTACAATTTCTAACCACGTCACTTTTGTTTATTATTATTATTTTTACAAAGCATATTTTTAGTCTTTCGTTTGTTTTACAAGTTTTAAACATATTTTTTTTTTACAATTACATTGGCAATGGCCTTTTAAAAAAAAAAAAAACTTTAAAATAATTTTTAAATTATTTATATTTTAATAGAAACTTTTCAAAACATAATATATATATATATATATATATATATATATATATCATATAAAATACTTATATTATATTTTTAAAATTTTTAAATAAAAAATTATTTTATCAAAATATTATCACAATTTATATCATTAAAATTACTTTATAAGAATTTTATTTTAAAACGTAATATAATTTTTTTTTATGTACATTTTTTTTAGGGCACGTGACATGTGGTTAGAAATTGTATAATATTTCCGAGGATCAACCATTGTGGTCGGAAAATATTCACTTTTCCGAGAGCTAGGTACATGCTGTCAAAAATAGTATTGATGTTTCCGATGATCAAATATTGTGGTCGGAAAAGATTCATCTTTTCCGAGGGCTAGATACCTATGGTCAAAAATAGTATTGGCGCCAAGCTTTGGCGCCATTTTCATATTATTTCTGACGACTTTAGACACTATTTCTGACGGTATTTGTTTCGTCGTAACAAATACACATTATTGTTACACTTATCCGACTACCTAATTTTTTTCGTTAGAAAAACAACAATAACCGACCATAATTTCACTCCGTCGGAAATAGTTGGTCGGAAAAGACACTTTTTCTTGTAGTGTGGGTAGGGGATCTCAATCCGACAAGGAAATGATTGACACTCAATTGGAGATACCTAATTTGTTAATTATTGAGCTCATTAATTTAGTTTCGTAATAAGTAAATTGATTAAATAAGTAAATAAATTAATCAATTTTGGCTGGCACATTGCAGGAAAATAAAAATAAAATTGGTTTATACAATGTTGAACTTGAAGATTTGGAGAAACAACTCGAGTAAGTTTGTCTAAAACTTAACATAACCAAATTTCATGTATTTTGTAACTGTAAAAAAATATATACGTTGATTTCATTTTCACAGGAACTTCGTGAAAAGTTCAAGTGGCATCAAGTCGATGAGTGAGCTTGAATACTGTGAGAGGATCCTGGAAGAGACCTTGAAAAGTGTCTCTCTTAAGAAGGTAAACCCTACTTGCATTTCATTCTTACTTTGAATCCTGAAATTTTAGTGAATGATTATATATGCAGCAAGCGCTTGAAGAAAACACCCATAACCAACTTCAACTACCTCCACGGGTATGTTCTATATTCTTGCTCATAAATTGTTTGTTAAAATGTTTATTATGAATAATTGGTGTTTAAGAAATGTTCAAATTTCCACTAGTGGCATATCAAAAAAAAAAAAGTTCAAATTTATTTATTTTTCTTTGTTGTGGAAACAAGACACTAAATGTTCAAATTTATCTGTTCTTCTTTATCGTGGAAACAAGACACTGCTTCCACAAACTGCAAGTGCCATAAATTTCATGGTGGGAAATTCAAATTATAGCTTGGGATGGCTTCAGCAGCTTGGTTATACCCAGTTTTTGGCTACCAATTTTGCTAATCCGATTAGATTCCAGTTCAGGTATTTTTTTTTCTCTATATTGAACAAACTAATATATACATATAGTCAAATGCAAACAATTCTCTCTCTCTCTCTCTCTCTCTATATATATATATGTATATAAATTATTCTTAACTATATATATAGCTAATTAAATATAATATTTCGTAGTGTTGTGAATCCAGTTGAAAATGCAGTCAGCGGTGGTTCCGATCAACTTCAATCCTCCACCACGTTTCATGGTGTTGGGTACCTGGAAGGAAATGCAGTGAGCGGTAGTTCTGATCAGCTTGCACCTTCATTGGTATTTCGCAGTGTTGGATACATGGCTGGCAATGCAGTGAGCTGTGGTTCTGGTCAAATTGATTATGGTTTTTTATATCCGCCGGAGTATGATAGGTATTTCAAAGTAGATTTTGCTCCAGCGATCCAACAGGTAATTAAGCATTTTTCTTAGCAATTAGCATGATGTTAATTATATTTTGTTTGAGATTTTTGACAGGATGAATTTATAATGTTTAATAGACTAAGGGGGTGTATTCAATCTGGATTTCAAACGACTTTTAATGACTTTTATGAAATTAAAAAGTTTTTAGTGTATTCAATATAGACTTTTAAAGACTCTATAAAAGTCATGGGGTATTCAATATAAATTTTTATAAATTTTAAAAAAGTCTTTAAAAGTCATTTGGTATTCATTCAAGACTTTTTAAAAGTCTACGAAAGTTAGAAAGTATTTAAAATATGAAAATCTCAATGACTTTTAATGACTTTATAGTCATGTATCTATATAATATAGTAAAATGGAACCTCACAGCGCCACGTGGCATCGTGAGAGAGTTTTGTCATTAAATCACAATTCACCATCTATCTAATAATTGGTTTATTGACATTAAATTCTAAGGGAGGTTTAGAATTACGTTATTAATTGTCTTTTATATAGATGAAAACATTTTTCTGAGGCTTATCTATTGCTCTGCAGTACCTGACATTATAAAAACTGAAGCAATGAATGCTAAGAAAACACTAAACTTGCCACAAAATTTTTTAAAAAACTGAAGCAATGAATGAGAAATCAAGAGAGCAAGAGTTATGCATGTTGTCATATGCATTAATTTTTTGGATTCATAGAAAGTCATATATATATATATATATATATATATATATATATAACGTAATACAACATCATAGAAAACCAAAGGACTTGATCTTTAATCCTAATTAAAAGCATAAATTCATATTTTCCAGGGTCCAGCCTATTCAGTCTTCTTTTGGATGTATATAAATATGATGGCCAAATCAAAACCTCTACAATCAAACTTGATTATCAAACCAAAGGAGTAATGGAGACATGGCAACCTCAAAAATGAAGTTGAAGTTTTTTATTGATACAAATGGTCAAAAAGAATTTTTTTTTTGCGGAAGCTGGAAAAGACTTCGAAGATTTTCTCTTCCACCTTCTCTCTTTGGCTGTAGCTTAGTGGGTTGCTTACCTAACATTTATGAAAGCTTTGGAAATCTTTTTTTTTTTTTTTTTTTTTTTTTTTTGATTGTTTGTAAAAGACCGCTAGAGATATTTGTAAAACATTGGAAATCTTAGTCAAACTTATGTGCAATCAAACCGAGACAAATACTCTCGATCTGTTATATATATTGATGTAGGGGATGTAGATTATATGCAGGGACAGATGATTATGCTATATTTGTCAATATTTGTCATTTATAGTTTTATGTTTTATTCTAATTTTTTATTTTTCTGGTTGTCTTTTAGAGCAATATCGTTTCTATATTTATTTTTCTTTTTGGTTGTAAGCAGCATCAGGCAGAATATTTTGAAATAGTAACTTTGTTATTTCATTTGAAACATTGATTTCATTCTCTATAAATCTCTTTTGAGGAATCTGAAGTATCCAACAACTTCTTCTTCAATAGAGATCGTTCAATCTCGACTTAAGCTGCGTAATATATCCATGTAATACTATTCGTATAAGTGTCTCTAAATAACTATATATGCACTTGGGTTTTTTAAAGATGTACCCTCTCATCACTTTTTATTGATGCTGTATGTTAATGTTGTATTAATATCCTTTAGATTGTCAAACAATTTAATAATTAGATCTTACTAGAAAGATCTCTATTTTTCAAATTTTCAAATTTATTAAATATATTATTCAAGTTGGATGTTGGAGATGGCAAAGAAATATATCTATAGAAATATTAAACCATATAAATTATTATGTGAGTATAATTAATGTTTATCTCTACTATGTTTTTTTTTTTTTTTTTTTTTTTTCATTTAATTACAAATAAAAAGAAACAAAAGCATTTGAAGTGATAGTTATATGGAAATCTCATTATTAACAAGCAAACCGGATTGGTAACGGAAACGAAGGTTCAAAATGGATTTTTGTGTCATTGTGTGGGCCGAAAAAAGAAAAGCCACTTTCAACAATTTTGTTTTTGCATGTGGTGCCACCACTACCACCCTCAAGATTAGCGGCACATCATGGAATTGCAACTGTATTAACTCCCAATTTAGGAGTACTTTTGTATACTTTTCATCATAAGAAAAATTCCATAAATATGATTTTAAATTTATATTTTACCATTATTTCAAAAAATAAATATAATTTACCTTGCCTGCACATCGTGTGGGACATGTGTTTTTGTGAGGAAGTTTTGGTATTAAATTCTCATATTATTCTCCTTTCTCAATTTTATATTAATACCTATTTAATTGAAGTTTAATTGAATTACAATGAAAGGTCACTCTAAATCTATATTCATATTGAACTCTTTAATTCTCAATAACTTATTTAATTGAAGTAAAATGAAAAGTCTCCTTATACAGTATATACTGTATATATTGAATTCTTTTTATGATTGATAAATGTAAATGGATTAATAATCCACCTATTTAATTTATCTATAGTTTTATATTTAACTATTCATTTATTTCAATTAAAACAAAAACCCTTCGTTTTTCCATAGTCACTTTTCAGTATTCAATGCAAGTCTCTAAAGAGCTCAAACGTCTCTGTTTCACTCACCAGAAAACCCTCCTCTTCCTCATGACCACAGCCACCAAGGTCCCTCTATGTCATGAGCCCTTGACGGGCCGCTCTCTCACACCAATCAAACCCATTCGGTCATCCTCATTCTCATTCTTCAGAGGAAATTAATCAAACGAATTTGAATATTGATAAAAATTAAATCACCAATTTTGCGTCGCAGCATCATCTTCTATGAAGATTGAAGGAACGGATAATGATCTGCGGACCTCTTTTCTTGACTAGAGAGAAAGTTGTGTCATTCACTTCGTCAAGTACCATGGCTTGGCATCGACAACGATCTCATTTTTGTAACTTTTTCTTTTTGTTTGGTTAAAGGACTGTGTATGAATATCTAGATACTAAAATTCATTGAAATAACTCTTTTAAATAAAAAACAAAGTCAATGAAATAAAGTAAACACATAGAAATAATGAAATAAATATTAATCTTCCGAGAAATGAAGATTATAAATTTTAGGTAGGCCAACGTTGCCTTTTTTCTTTTTCTTTTTTTACATTATATATTGCTTTTGGTATTTTGGTTTTGTTAATTTCATCGGCAACGTTGCAATGTGAATTTAAATGAGCCTAGAATTACTATTTTTATGGTCTAATCTATCTGATTAAGAATTTTAGCACAATTGTGTTTCCTCATTTTTTTGTAGCAATACATATATGTATGATTATTGTTTTTATTGAAAGTAATTTTTACTTTGGTTTTGATTGGGTGATGATTGAGTGAAGTGAATTTGAATAGGTTGGTATTAGGGACTCTTCAGAACCTAAGGTAACTCCAGAACAAGCTGTGAAGCTGTGTGATAGGAACTTTGGCTTTGGGACTAATGGAGTGATCTTTTTCGTGACTGGAATCAATAGCACAGATTATACCATGAGGATAATTAATTCTAATGGTAACGAGCCAGAGGTTTGACCCTTTATATAAGTTGTATCTTTATATTAAGATTTAACAGGTTCTCAATGGTTCTGCTGTGTTGCTATGTACATTGTTATAAAGCAATATCTTATTTTGAGGGATTTGTATGTTTTAACTAATATGTCAAATTCTAATATTTGTCTCCAACATGCGTGGCATGCTTTGCCAGATTCATTGCCGAGACTGAAAGTTTACATAAGAGGCAAATGAATTCCTCTTCCATAAAATCATGCCATTCACATCATAGATTGTAAACAAAATGATCGAAAACTGTCACAATTCAAGTTGAAAATGATGATATAAGAGAACTTGAACAAGTTAGAGCATTGAAAGTAAAAATGGAAGAATAAATCCGATTTTTCAGAAAAAAATTATAAATATGATAATGATTACGTTATATTTTTACAATTCCCGCACATCGTGTGGGTTGCAAACTAGTCATATAGTATTATTAGAAAATAATAGGACAACGATAGACATTTAAATGTCAATAACAACAGAAACTCTTTAAAGTGTTCTAGCCAGTAAAATAACTCTCTATGAAGGTATTTTAAAAGAAACATAAATATCGGTTTCAATGTTTTTATTTATATTTAACGACTTCGAAATGCATTACTAAATAATTTATTCATTATTAAAAGTATTTATGTATATTTCAAGTTTTCAACCAAACCGTACATAAACATCTTTTTTTATTTACAATACCAAGAGCTAGCATTATGCATATTACTTTAACCTAATTGTTATGTAGTGCGGGATTATTGATTTAAGCTAGAATTTTTATATTTTAGCACTTATCTATCAAACCATTTAATCTTTATTAGACTATATGGTAGAGGCATCCATTCTATTTTTTATACTATTTGTCCACCTATCTAGATCATATATTTTATTTTTAAGCTTTTTGCTATTGGTAGGATTCGAGCCGCTGATTTGGGAGTCATTTACCCAAGCCTCAAACTCGTCCATTTACCAGCTGAGTTACGTTCATGGGGCGAATCCATTATATTTATAAACCTCAATATCTTTTTTTTTTTTTTTTTTTTTTTTTGTATCGAGGATCCCGGACTTCGTCCAGGCACTCATCCGCCTATCCTCCCCAGCTGCGTGACACACCCATAGCCAACTTGTTGATTCTGACGGTCTATTTGTTGGATGTTATGGAGTAGGACAGATAGGAAACCTCGGCCCACACCCCTAGCCACACAAAGATGCAAGCGGGTAAATCAGAATTCGTCTTCACCTGGGTAGGATTTGAACCGCTAACCTAGGACTTACCCGTGCTCCAAGCCCATCTTTCCACCAGCTAAGTTAACACCCTGATGGCTGGCCACAATGTAATTGTCAAGAGTAGAACTAAGGATTTGAGATTTTCATCCCAAACCTTGGACCATTGAGCTCAACCACCTCGTGGTTTAAACCTCAATATCCTCTTTCACTAATATCTTGAGTCCAGGCACTTAAGTATGGATGGGATTGGGGGCCCAATGGGGCGGGGGAGGGTCCCCCCACCCCCATTCCTAAAACCTGCCCCCACCCCCACCCCCACCCCCACCCCCACCCCCAAACCCTATTTGGGGGCACTGGGGATGGGGGTGTTTGGGGGGAGGTTCCCCTACCCCCATCCCCGTCCCCCATTTCCCCCATTTCTAATCCTAAAAATTTTCAATCCGAAATCCGGAATTTAGAATTCAAAATTCGAAATTTGATCGGACCAAACTTTAGTTTCACCCTGTTTCAATATCCAATCCAATAATTAACAAAATATACAATCTAAAATTTATAATTGATTTAATTTAATACAAATAACTATAATAATATAGTATTAGTGTATTACACATAAAAGTCTAAACAAATTTAACTGTGCAGAGAATAATCAAGTGTATGAGTAATTGACTAATAGAGTTAGAGTTTTTTTTTGTTTTTGTTTTTTTTTTTGAAGAAAATAAAATAAAATATATATAAACAAAATATATGGGGGAAATGGGGCCCCACCCCACCCCATTTAGAAAATGGGGGAATGGGGAAATGGGGGTAGGGGGAGGTTCCCCCACCCCCACCCCCTCCCCAAAACCCCATTTGGGGGCAAAATTTGCCTCCAAATGGGGGTAGGCCCCGTGGGGAAAACTCCCATTCCTACACTTAAGCTTGAATCAACGTGGTATCCAACTTAAGAAAGTATAGTACTGGGTGGAAAAATCCGTTCTATTGATAAATCCCAAAATCCTCTTTTAACTTAAGTAAAGGGTTGCAGAGAATGACTACTATGACGACGGTAAGGCCAATCCAAGTCATCGGTGGGGCCGCAGAAGTTGCTGGCGACGTCGTTGAAGACAATAATGGCAGCTCTTCATCACTCCACGACTATCGAGAGCATATCCCTTATCCATTTTGAAACAGAAGAATATTATTCAGGTATACAATTTTGTTATAAAAGGAAAAAAAATTAGCAAAGCATATTGAATATTTGTTTGTCTTGTCTTATTTTAATTGATCATGTAATATTTGTTTGTCATGTAACATTAATTTTTGATAGTTTATCATATAATATTTGTTTGTAATATTTTTATATTTTAATCTTATTAAATATTTGAATATATGTCTGCCGTGGAACATTTTTGTTAGTTATATATCATGTAATTGTTTATGAGCCATATAAATTTATTGAAAGTCAAAATTGTACTATATTTACAGTTATGGAAGTTTGTGGATTGCTCTAAGATTCAATGGATAACAAGTACTTGAAGCGTTAATCGAGAGGGGTTGTTGTGAGTTGTGAATAAAAGAGGACACCGTATTAAATTAAAAGGGTTTTTTTTTTTTTTTTTTACAATATTTATTTATCTAATAGGTATTTTATTTTTTATTTTTAAGCTTTTTACCATTGGTAGGATTCAAGCCATTAACTTAGGAGTCATTTGTTCAAGCCCCGAGCTCATCCATCTAACTAAGCTATGCCCCTATGGGCTAAATTAAATGGGTTTTTATCGTATGAACTAGTTATGTTTTAATTTGTCTTTATTAAGGTGTTGTAATCTTAAAACATGATCACTTTTTTTTTATAAAAAAAAAAAAAGTGTATGTGTAGGATTTGGGATTAATTTTCTTGATGTAGCAGATTTTTTTTATTAAAGCTATTGCAATATTAAAAATTTTAATGGATCTATATTACATATGATAAACATGAATTTATATTACATGATAACCTGCCATATAATTCCATGATAAACCTGCAGTCATTTACATGATAATCAGGTACAAAGTTACATGATAACCTGCTTAAAAAAATCACACGACACACTATATATTACACGATCATTAAATGATATACATAATAACTATTACATGAACTCAAGCACAATTTAATATATTATAAACATATTACATATCGGTTCTTAAAACAAGGCCTTTTTTCTTGTTCTTATATATCTGGTTTTCAAAAAAAAAAAAAAAACTTATATGTAAGATACAATTATACAAAGAGTGGTATATATGTGGTGTGTTAAGTTTGAAAAAAGAAATAAAAATGATAAATTTAAAAATAAATCAATTAAAACGATTTAATTGTAACCGGGATCGGACTCTTGAACATAAGTCATTATTATTAGGTCATTAGAGAGAGTCAATACTCAATAGCACCATTCGTCGATTAATTCTCTATTTGATTAATTTTCGATTTTACAAGATTAATTCTCGACTTTACGCAAACTAATTCTCAATTTTACAATAAATAATTCTCGAACCAACAATCAATGTTCATCATTTTCTCCGCATTCGAATCCATATTTTTACGGAAACCAATTCTTTACTAAAAAATAATCACAAATAATGTAATAAATTGAAGTTTAGGCAACAAAAACACAACCCAACCCTAAAATCTAAAAAACACATTAAAAAAATAAATAAATAAATAAAATCGGGGAGACTCTGGTTTTGTATTTGGTAAGTGGATAATGGATATACTGTTTTCAACTTGACAGAGACAGTGAGTGAGAATAAAACTTTTTTGAATGTGTTTGGTGTGAGAAGAAATAAGGAAAAAGAAAGAGAAAAAAGTGGTCAAGTGGATGACTTTGATCCTATTGAAACTCAAATCATAAAATAAGTGTTAATTGATCTCACAAAATCAGCTAAAAAAAAAAAATGTTATTTGCACCCAATTTCACTATTACATATTACGCGTAACATTCTGTTCTGAACATAAAGCAAAATTTCAAGTAATTTTCAAGTTCCATTTTAAAAGACAAGTCCACCCCCACTATCAACTCCACAACTCTTTCTCTCCCATTGTTGCACATCTTTTGGTATTGATGGAAGCGAGCCATGTTGCCTCAAGCTACGATCTGGAGGTGTCTTTATGTTATTTCCATGCTATCAATATTGTTGTAAGAGAGCCAATCCACTTACATAATTACATATCGATCACACCAAACTCACATGAAAATTTGAACTATAAACACAGAACTAAAGAAATTGTTAAATCCTATAAACAACTTTGATTAAGACCCTTAATTTATATTATTGATCATTAAGTCATTAAGATTTAAGACGGTGCACACCGAAAAGATAATACTCCAATGTAATCTCCGTACAATGTTTTTTTTTTTTTTTTTTTTCATATATTAACTTGAATAATTGTAAAAAATAAATAAATAAATAAATATTACCGGACGATATGAGGTTAGTTTGGTAGGAAATCTCTCACATTTATACCCTCTAAAAAATCCGAATTCATGTAATAGTATAATATAAAAAATAAAAACCTACCGTCCTTTGCTTAGCTTAAGTGAGCTTCCAAATCATGAAACGAAACTTTTATTTGCAATTTGTGTCTCATAAATAATAATCTTTACCCTCTTTATTATGTATTCTTCTTCTTTTTCTATTTTTGAAGTTCAAAATAAATCCATTGTCTGTTTGTTTGCATTTAAAATAGGCAAATTGCACTATTGTACCACGAAAAATATCAGTTTTACTATAATTACATATAAATACCCTTAACCGCGTTAAAATCATGCTCAAATGATGCAGACTATGAGTTGTAATCACCATATCAGATTATGTGATGATATATTAGTTATAACTCATTTACCATATTATTTGTGTATTATTTTGGAGGAAATTATCATTCTCTCCCCTGTAGTTTGCCGTATTCTCCAGTCTCCCCCCTCTAGTTTCAAAATTCTCCAATTTCCCCCCTCCTATGCACAAATACAACCAATCTCACCATATAAAAATATGTATGGGAGTAACTGTATTTTTGTAGCTCCAATAGGTCCCTTAAATGTGTTTTAGTGGAGCTCACTCCCTCGATTAAGGGGTGACTTCAACACCACTTAAGTTGACTCTATATATTTAAATTTATTTTATTTTTTGAAAAGCACCAAATATTTAACTTTTAAATCCCAATTCCCAATAGTTCTTTTGTTATCCAATAAAAAATTTGTTTTATAATAATAATTACAAAGTAAAACATCAAGATAATAATAAAAAATTATTAAAGTAGTCA
This sequence comes from Acer saccharum, assembly GCA_030490815.1. NCBI lineage: Eukaryota > Viridiplantae > Streptophyta > Magnoliopsida > Sapindales > Sapindaceae > Acer > Acer saccharum. Next base: position 13,566,056 of record CM059877.1, on the reverse strand, counting down.
TTTAAGGGAGTATTGTTAAAACACATACTCTCTTAATGGTCTCTTATAATAACATCCACCCTTATTTAGAGGGTCTTCAAGGGAGACCATCGGAGATGTTATAATCTTTCTCTCCACTAATTGAAAACTATATGTTGAACTAAAATGTTAAGGAAACAAACTGGCCATTACGGCATTATCTTACACGTCACTGTATTTGACCTTGTAATTAGATGTTAATAATTTAATTTAATTTATGTCAATTCCCAAGTATAAACAAAACTGCTGTTTCACAGGGACCAGCACGAATGACATCATGACCATTAAACATGGTTAAAGACTTAAGATTAAACAACTAAAATTCAATAAATTAAGTATTTGAATGTGATTGTTTAATATTCTTGGTAGCCAACTGAAATGTCGATATATCATATTGATGGGAATATCCTAGCCATCCATTTGGCAGACTCTGGTTGCCAGAGTTTTCATAATCCACTATATATAAAATTGAAATTTGAATGAGTCGTGGTGATCATGATGATCAATAAATTAATAATTATTAATAATGAAAAACTTAAAATTCATATGGAACGTGGTTAATTTAGGGGGGTGTATTCAATTAGGATTCTTGAGGACATTTAAAGACATTATAAATTCTGGTGTATTCAATTAGGACATTTAAAGACTTTAAAAGAGTCTATATGAATCCAGTGGTATTCAATTAGGATTTCTATGGACTTTTAAAGAATCCTTTCAAATCTAGGTGTATTGAATTGGGACTTTAAAAATGTCTATAAGAATCCAGGTGTATTCAATTAGGACTAGATTTTAAAGGATTTTCTTAGGTCATGGATTTTGGTGGATTTTGGTGGACTTGATGGTGAGAGATATAAATATCAAATGTCATAACATGTCCAGCCTTCTTCCTAGAGATTTTGGTGGACTTTGCTCTCTCTCTCCAAAAAAAAAAAAAAAACGTGGGTAAATATTGAGTATATCACTATAATGAATCTATATCTCAATTAAATTACTCATAAACTATACTATCAAACAATATTAATTTTGTAATTGTCTTATAATTATATTTTTACTTTTAAATCAAATTCAAATTTCATAACTTGTTTTGACCTTTTTTTTTTTTCCTGTTTAACTTGTTCATATTTTAACTATTAAAATGTAAAATTTACGATCAAATCAATTTTAACTTGTTCTCTTTCTTGTTCTCTACACGAAAATTTTATAACTTGTTTTGACCTTATTATTTTTTAATTAATTTTGTTAATGTATTTATTTAGAATATATATACATTTATAGGGTAAGCCTTGCTATATATGTCTTATTGACTAGGTAAATCTTTATTTAAAAAAAAAAAAAAATTATTCTAGCCCACCATAATGTTTAATCCCAGTTACGTCCTTATTTGGGATACAATAAGTGAGGTGATGAGCAGTTCAATGGCGTAGCTAGGAATTTCAATTAGGAGGGCTAAACTTAAAAATACTTAATCAAAATGATTTTAAATAAGTTCGGTAATGAAAATAGTTTTAGCAATATAAAAGGGGTTACACCTGATGGGGGACGTGAGCCTTATCTTTAAAAATATATATGCTATAAAAAAAACATATATTTTGAAAATAGATAACAAGATTAATATAAAAAAGTATAACCTACAATACAAGTATATAACTAGTATTGTATTTAAGTGGTACCCTGATAGGACTCGGTTTAAAATTCATCGATTATCGTATTTGAATCAACAGTATCAAAATGTTCTCTCTCAATATATATACACTACCGTGCAATTTGTAAGAAATTTATCAAAATGTTTTAAAAACATCAACAAGAAAACAAATATTGCATGAACAAAAAAATCAAAAATAGGGCGTGTACATTAGGTAAAATAATAATAAAAAATTTATATATACGGTCCTGTTCTGATCAGTGCATACTGATGTAACTAAAATGTAATATTTTAACTATTAAATCGTATATTAAAATGTAATTCATATTTGATCGTATAAAATTACTTTTATATTTTAACTTGTTTTGACCTTATTCAAACTATACGATCAAATTTCCGTATAGAGAACAAGAAAGAGAAATCAAATCAAATTTGTGAGCGAAATTAGCTTTTAAATGAGAGAAAGTTAAAATAAAAAGAGAGAAATTGAGAGGAGTGTGATTGGTATATTTTTTATAAGTTTGAACGAGAAGTGTGGTTTTTACATAATTAATTTCGCTCCTTTTTTCTTTTCTTTTTTTAATATATATGTGTGTGTGATTGGTATATTTTTTATAAGTTTTATTTCAATATATATATATATATATATATATATATATATATATATATATAAAGTTCTATTGACAAAATAAAAAATACATTACACGTCAAATTTTATTTGAGTAACTGGTGTATCAAATTTTGCTCATTCCAACTTCAAAGGTTTTTTTTTGATAATTAGCTATAATTAGCTTACTATTGATAAGTCAGAGATAACAAATCCATGAAAATCCATAGATGTCTAAACAAATCCATAAAAGTCCATGTGGATTTATAAAAGTCTATAGAAATCCATGAAAATCCATGAAAATCCGTCACTTAAAAAATGTCTTTAAATGTCTTCAAGAATCCTAATTGAATACACCCCCCTTAATTCCCTTTAATATAATATATTATTTAATTAGTCAAACCATATAATATATTAACTTAATAATAATAATAATAATAAACTAAATTAAGCACGTTTTGTAATGCAAATTCTTATCAATAACATGCCTTTTTGTCGTGGCTCTTTCTTCAACACACAATAGTTGAAAATGACATCGAAATGCATGATTCTTACCTGCTCTAAAGATAATATTTTAAATGTTTTATTTTTTATGAAAATTATTATTATTATTTTTTGTTTTAGATTTTTGAGACCAATCTATATACTACTGTACCAGTGATCACCTTAGTCCAGCCTTAGACTAACAGCGGTGCTAATTTTTAAGGAAACAACAAAAGCTACTCGTGTTTCTCAGCAAACCAACATCAATAACAAGTAAAGACTACCAATAGCTAAAGCTTTCAAAAAAATATATGGTCCTGAATTAATAGATTTTATCACAGACTATCAATAGCTAAAGCTTTCAAGAAAATACATGGTCCCGAATTAATAGATTTTATCAAAAAAAAATCGATAACAAGTAGAGAGCTTTTATCAAATAATATTACAATATACAAATACAATATTTATCATTTCTTCTCAATATATGTACAAACAAATGTAAATAAAAGTATAAAATATAAATTATGAGCGACTTTACCATCTGAATTAGCTATCTACTATCTAGAATCCACCTAGATGATATCAAAATGAATATATGAATTTACCAAATTATCAATTGATAAGATATTTAAAGATAATTAACAACTATGAATCTAAAAATAATTACAATTATAATAATAGTTCATTAATATCAAAGTTTTGTCAATTAGGAATAGATAAAATAAGCAACAGCAACACAACACCCGGCCGGCCTTTATTTGATTTGAGAATAAAAGTTTGGTCAATTAGGAGTAGTCTCTTGAACGATAGGTTTATATATACTTTATTAAAGTTATCTAATTAAGGTTAACGAAAGTAACATAATTCATTTAAAAATTAATCAATCAAAGAATTAAATCATACTCATCTTTCTGTCACGATCGATCATCTAAAACAGTACATCCAATGTATATCAAAGAATAGCATCCAATTTATTTAAGTTATATATTTATTTGTTTTACAAGCTTTGTGTTATATATACACGGATACACCCATTATAATTTATAGAAACAAACTAGTTTAGCCGGTGATATATCTTATAATTATGCCGTAGATGTTGAGATCGAATTTCTCTTATATCATAATAATTTGGAGAATTTAGTTTTATTGAAATTTAATATTGTCGACAATTATATATATATATTTATAAAAGAAAATCCTTCTTATTTATATGATGATACATGATTCATTTAATTGATTATATATTGATCTTAGAGTATCTCCAATGTTATGCCAAATTATTTGTGTCAATGCAACAGTACTTTAATGCAGTGTCAAATGATATGCCAAAATGTTGTGCCAAATTTGGCACACGATATAGCATATGCCAAATTTGGCATAACAATAAATGCTCATTTTTTAATTACAACAATACCATTATATATATTTTTAATGAAATAATAAATGCATTAATGGAACTTTGCATTGGAGCATTAAAATAAATAATGAATGTATTAATGGTGAGTGTTTACTTTTATAATTTTAATTAATAAAATAATAAAAATAGCATTTTAAATAAAATTGTGCATTGGAGCACAATGCTAAATTGATGTACCAAATATAGCATTTTACTATTTTTTGTGCTAAATTTGGCATTGACATTGGTATATGTAGTGGAGATGATCTTAGAATGTTGATAAAGTTGTAGTATATATCTATTATTAGACAAACAAATGCACACATGTTGCTTCAATTAGTTTTAAGTCATATATATATATATATATATATATATATATATATATATATATATATATATAATTTGTCTATTGTTAGTTCGTCCTGATATAAAATATATCATTACGAAGAATGTGGATCATCAGATTTACATACTTTGACTCAAAATGTATACACTTGTCAAAACTTCTCTATAATCTGTGATCCACATTTTTCGTCCTGATATATTTTATATCAGTACGAACTGATAGTAGAAAGACTGATATATATATATATATATATATATATATTAGTGGAAATGGTAAGAAATATCACTCTTTTATGTTAAATTTTGAGAGTATCACTAAATTAATAAGTTAGGTTTAAATGGCACCAATGGACTAAAATACCCTCATCCCCTTTTTTTATTATGTTTGTACCATTTTTTTTTTTTTTCAAAAACCTCCATTGATGGAGGTCAGATCAAAGACCACCATCGAAGGTCTTGATGAAGAAGATGACCCAAAAAAAATTGGAAAATTTTATTTTTGACTAGAAAGTCTCGGAAATTGTAAATATACCTAATAAGTCTCGGAAACATCAAAATAAGTCTCGAAAAAAAAAAAAAACAAGAGACTTATTTTTGTGAGTATATTTTAAGGGTATTTTTATTATATCCACACTTGAAATGTTATTAAAACTTAAGTTATTAATTTAGTAATAGTCTTAGGGCTAGTTTGGTATTGTTGTAACTTTTATAATAATCACTATTAGTTGTGCTGAAAAAATAATCAACTGTGAAGTTAATTAGCAGATGTTTAGTTAATTATACTTTTAAAACTACTGTATAGCTCAAAAGCAGTATACATATGTTTGGTAATTTTATTTCAAAAGTGTTGAAACTAGTTACAATGACTAAAATAGACATGATTTTATAACCTTATTTTATTTTTTTCATTAATTATATATATTAAATCAATATTTAAGTATAATATTTAAATTAGAAAAAAAAAATTCCATAAGAATAATAAAAATATTTTTAAAAGATTTTATAAGTCAAATCAATATTTAATTAGAATCTTTAATTTTAAGATAAAATAAGGAATATAAATGATTTTAATTTAATTTCATAAGAATAATAATGATATTTTAAAAGATTCATTAAATGCTGAAATAGATTATTCCATAATCACTTTTAAAAAGTAACCCTCCACCTACTTCTCAAAATCACTGTCAAAACTTTCCAAATTATCAATTAATCACTTTTGGAAGTTTTACCAAACATTGTTTTACGTCAAAATTATGAAATAAGCTGATTTTAACTTCTCAAAAGCAATACCAAACTGACCCTTAAAACTCACTTTTTGAAAAGTGCTATTAAATTTTCAAACCCTATATATTATTCATCATCAATGACGATATCATGCATTGAAAAAATGTAGTTTGACTAAGTCCATCGATTGGGTTGTTTTGTTCTAATCTCAAACGTGATTTGGCTGTTAATTAAATTAACAAGTTTCGAATTGTCAAATCACATGCAAGTTTGCAGCTTTAGTTGATTAAAAAAAAAGTAATGTTAGATGTTCTAATTTTTTTTCTCAAATCCAGTTTTAAATGATGTGACACGTAAAATGTCAATATCACATCAGTCAATACATAATTTTATAATTTATAAGATACTGACACCTCACGTCCCACATCATTTAGGATAAAATATAGAAAAAAAAAAAAAAAAATTAAGACGTATAGTGTTACTCTTACAAAAAAAAAAAAAAAATCCACATTTAGGCACGTGCAAGTTTCGAATTTGTCAAACCACATGCAAGTTTGCAGCTGTAGTTGATTAAGACTACTTTATTAAAAACAAATCCACATTTAAGCAAGTTTGCAGCTGTAGTTGATTAAGACTACTTTATTAAAAACAAATCCACATTTAAGCACGTTTGCAGCTGTAGTTGATTAGAAAAAATCAGTAACACATGTCATGTTTTTGGGAGATGAGTGAGCAGAAGTGAACTCAACAAAAATCTCATTTTTTTTCATTCCAATACATACGACACTTGAAATGTCAAATGGTTAGTGGATATATATGGTAGATGAAATAAAACATCATTAATGTGTATCCACTCACAATTTGATAACTCATACACCACATGTGTTAGGATAAAAAATATAAGATTTTAGGTGAGATGTTTAAACATTATTTAAAAATAATAATAATAAGAAGCAAGTCTTAGACAAGAAATTGACATCCACAACCATAACATGACAAGGAAATAAAGGTATTTTTTATTTATTTATTTATTTATTTTTACAAATATCTGTTTGGTAATTGATCTGGACCTCTGGTGTCAGATTCAATCTTACGACACATATTATTTTAGTCATGACTTGACTAACTACATTTTCTAGGGTTGTTGAAACATTTATATTCAATTATATTCCACCGTCATACGTTCATTTTAACATTTATTTTTTCTTTTAATATAACTATCAATTTATTTAAAATTTTAGAGAATTAAACATCTACGTTATTTCAATTATTATCAAAACACATCTTGTTTCAGTTTGTACCAAATTTTATCCCACTAGAATATTATCGTTAGTTTATCGAAAAAAAAAAAAAAAAAAAAAAAAAAGAAGAATATTATCGTTAGCATATCCCCCAGCTTTTTAATGAGAATAACTATTATACCCCTGTATAATACTTAAAAACTTAATCAACCATTTTTTCTATTGAAAATTACAAAAAAAAAAAAAAAAAATTTATATTTTAAAAAAACCCTTAAAATATTACCAAAATATTTCTATAAAATTACAAACAATTCCTATAAAGTTACAAGAACTTCTTAAAATTATAAAAATTCTTCTCTAAAATTACTAAAGCAACACTCTAAAACTTTTTTGAATCTCAAAGTATTAAAATACCCTTATTCACTAAAACAAAATGGGATAATTACCTTGGTAGCCATTATCTTATGCCAGATCAGGAAATTGATGGAAAATTACTATTTTTGGTAAACATTGTTACACTAATGGCCATTCCATCCAATTCCATCCGTTTCCATCCAATAAGTGGCATTTTGATAAATATGAAGATGACATTAATTTATTTTAGATATTTTTTGGAAATCAATCTTTTCTTTTGTTAAAACAAATAATTATATTTAGTGTGTACATATACATATAGTATATCTCAAACATATATATATATATATATATATATACACATATATATTTCTTTTCAACTTATCTCAAATATATTTTTTAGAATTTTTAGATTTTGTAACCTTAATCTTTTCAAAAAAGAATATATATATATATATATCTCTTTTCAACTTATGGTTATTTTCCATCAATTTCCCCATTTGGTAACCATTTTGATAGTGATGGTAAAAGTTGATGGCCACCAAGGTAATTATCCCAAACAAAATTTAATGAAAAAGGACTAGATGAACATTTCAATAAGAGCTTGTACAAGTAGATCTTTTGGAAAGTAAAACTTTTGCAAAAAATTAAGCTTTTTAACCAAAACAAAATTTTGTTTGGATGTCAAATAATAAAATACTTTTAATTTGATAGATGGTTTGGTGATATATTTATACAAGTACTTTTGGAAGTGATAAATTATAAAAATGTATCTGAGAAATAATAATAAAAAAGTTATGTATTTAAAATAGATTTGTTGGAATTTATGAAATATAATAAAGGTATTTGAGATAATTTATTAATTTGAAAAGGAAAAAAAGAAAAAAAACTTTTTGGAGAAGCTCAAAAAGTTTAAAAAGAGCTTTTAACATTTAAAAAGAAAAACTTAATTTTTAACACGTTAATAATTCATACAAAAAACACTCTTAATAATTAATGTTATATTTGATTCCCAAGTTAACGGCTCGAATTCTACTAATGGTAAAAAAATTTTAAAAAAATATATGGTCTAAATAGGTAGATAGATATTGTAGTAAAAAAAAAAAAAAAAAAAATGTCATATTCATGACTTACATTATTATTTATACGTCAATATATAATTTAACGTGGACAAATTCTCAAAGTACAAGGCATATATTATAAGGTGGAGTAAATACATCGATCTCCCCTGAAGTTTAACATAAATGCAGCTAGAGAACAAATATGTATTTATCTATTCATACCTCTTATGCTCTTAAAATTGAAATAAATAAAAAATAAAAAAATCAAATTGCCCATAGTTAATAAAATTAAAAAATGAAGATAATATTTTTATATTAAAAAATGTAAAAATTGGTACAAATAATTTAAATTTTAGAAATTTTTTTTATTAAATTGTAAATTTACACAAAAGCAAAAAAATAAATTATAAAATGAAGATTATTTAAAAAAAAAAACGTTTTCTTATTTAGTTTACAAATATTAAAAAAATGAATATAATTTAAAAAAAATTTAAAAATAGTTTTTTATTTTTAAAATTATATTCCATTAATAGGATTATCTTCAATTAATATAATTTAATTATATTTTTAAATATTATCTTTATTTTTAAATTTTAATAATTAAGTGTAATTTGATCTTTTTATTAGTTTAATTTTAAGAGAAGGAAGATTCAAGTAGATACCACTTACCAGTGATAAGGTTTTGAAGGTTTCAGATGACAGCAGCTAATCAGATGTCCTTTCAAAACCCTAGACCTTCAGAGTGTCCAGCAGCCAGTGGTTGGATGTCCCTTCCCTTTTTGCAAACATTCATTACTTTTTTTTTTTTCTTCTGAATTCTGTTTTTGGTAAATCTTATACTGTTTTATATATAATGATAAAAGATATCACACGTCTCCAATTTAAAGATATTTTCTAATATCTTTGTGGTGCATGAACTAACATATCTAGATATGATCTAAAATAATATTTCTTCCTGTCAATCGGCACGTGGTTAATAAGGATTTTTTTTTTTTTTTTTTTTTTTTTTGTTGAAGTAAGGTTTACAAGAAACCAGAAAAGAAACAAAGTTAACTAGGGTATTCACCCGGCACTAACATCTCCACAGAAGGAGGACAGTTGTACATCCAGGAAAAACTAGAAGCAGACCTGGCTTCAATTTACAAATTAAATCATTTGAAATTTCTTTGTTAAAAAGAAAAAGAAAATAAGAATATTACTTGTGTATGTGTTAAGAGAAAACAAATTAATTTTTCTTAATACAGACGCCATCACAGTCTTTACAGATAATTACATGTTCATGCATGAAAACAGTAACAATTACAAAACATGAAATCAGGGTGATTGTGGGAAAGATTCTTCCATCCATCCAATAGATTCATGCCATTTGTACTTTTTTTTTTTTTTTTTGTATACTTGATTCAATTAGATGAATAGACTCTCTCTGTAATTTTGATTATTGTATACATGCAGTGTCTGTGTTACACAGGTGATTGACTCTGAAAAACTCATTTTAGTATACTTGTAAATTGTAAATATTTTTCAATAATTTTATATTTTCAATCACCTTTTCTGGGTATATAAATACCCTTCTAAGCATACCTTCGGTGTTATAGTTGTAGAGCTTAATTAGTACAGCAGAAAAAAAAAAAATGAATATGTCTTCATCAGTATTGCAAACTGGTACAGCTCTTCAGAGCTCTGAACCTGAACCTGTTCATCTCAGTGTTCAGGAACTCATCAAATGCCAGAAGATCACCGAGCCGCCGCAGCGCTACATTCGATCCGATATTCAAGAGCATCCAAATAATAATCTCTTGGATGGGAATCACTCAACTGCTATCCCTACTATTGACATGAAATGTTTGGTTTCTCATCAGGAAGACAAAGATTCTCAAGAACTGGAGAAGTTGCATGCAACTTGCAAAGAGTGGGGCATTTTTCAGGTTTTGTTCTCTAACTTATTTTTTTATTTTTTATTTTTTTTTTTTTTAAAATTCTTCTAATTCGTTGAAAAAAGATAAAGAAATTCAAAGATGTGTGCATGCAGTTGGTGAACCATGGAGTTAGCTCGTCACTGATGGAGAAGCTGAAGTATGAGATCCAAGAATTTTATAAGCTTCCTATAGAAGAGAAAATGAAGTACAAGATAAAACCAGGAGATGTTGAAGGTTACGGAAACGTAACTCGATCAGAAGGAAAACTTGATTGGGGCGACAGGTTCTTCATGAGAACCAATCCTACTCATAAAAGAAAACAACACCTGCTCCCAGAACTCCCTTCATCCTTCAGGTCTCTCTCAAGATTTCTGGTTATTACTTATTAGAGTGATTAAATATTATTGTTTGGACCATTTCCTGTTTAAATTTTTAGGTTTGATAGTTATCAAGTTGATACAGAGCCATAGTTTGACCTAAGAGTAACATTTGTTTTTGTATTTATTCTGCAATCTGCATCTCTATTAGGACTTGGTTTGATGGTTACTAACTCTTAGAACATTTTGTTATTGTTGCATGCATGTAACAAAATATATCATAGCCTTGGTTTGACCTAGGAGTCTTGGGTTTGTGCCTCGGTTCTCATATGCATTTGTTTATATATTTATTCTGAAATCAGAATCTCTATACGGGCTTAGTCCATTTGAATGCTTAAATACTATTGGCATGTGAGGGGGTGTATTAGAATGCTTTTGTTGGACCATTTCTTTACGGTTTAAGCTTTTCTTTCTTATAATTAAATTTAAGCTTTTGGGTCTAATGGTTATTAACTCTTGGAATATTTTGTTTCTGTTGCATACATGCAGAAACAGCATAGAATCCTACTTGTTTGAATTGCAACAACTTGGGAGGAAGCTTTTTGAAATGATAGGAAAGGCAATGAAGATAGAGGTGAAAGAGATGGAAGAGATGTTTGAAGATGGGTTGCAATTTGTGAGGATGACTTATTATCCTCCATGCCCACAACCAGAGCTGGTGATGGGCATCCCACCACACTCAGATGCATCTGGCATCACTATCCTTAATCAAGTTAACGGAGTCAACGGTCTCCAGATCAAAAAGGATGGTGTTTGGACTCCTGTTAGCTTCCTCCCAGATTCACTTGTAGTAAACCTAGGAGATATTATAGAGGTTTGTCAAAATTTTCTAATTTCTCTTTTTGATCATCTAATATGGAGGTTTAACTTCCATTAATGTAGGTGCGTGGACCAATAAAAGGAAACAACAAATGGAGACACATCACGTACTTTCAAAAGAAAAGAAAAAAAAAATTGGCATGTCTAATCTTGTATTACACATGCCAATTTTTTTAAATGTTTTGATTATACACGTTAACTTTTTTTTTTTTTTCAATTATACACGCGGAGTTATAAATGAGTTGTTAAATAAATGTGTAGATAATGAGCAACGGGATGTATCGCAGCATGGAGCACAGGGCAACAGTGAATTCAGAGAAAGAAAGGATCTCCATAGCTTTTTTCATGAGCCCAAAATTTGAAGCAGAGGTAGGACCTTCAACAAGTCTCATCAACCCACAAAACCCACCATTGTTTAAGAGAATAGGGATGCAGGATTACGTCAAGGGTTACTTCTCTTCCCATTTAAATGGGAAATCATACCTGGACAAAATGAAGATTCAAAATGGTGATCATACCAATAACTAATTATTAATATTGAAAAAATATATATATATGAATAAATGATATCCAATAGTGGAAATGATATGATTAATTAGTACTGTAAATTATGTAAAGGTTTAGATCATCACGTACTTGGTTAATTATGTAAAGGTTTGTTTGAAATCTTATATATATATATATATATATATATATATATACAGTGTGTGTGTGTATGTAATAATAATTTACAGATATGAATAAGAATATTAGTGTGATTTGTAAACAGTTGCCTCTCTAATTTATGCCTACATGTTCTTCCATCCTAATAAAAGGTTTCTCTCAAGTCTAATCTCACATGTCAAGTTGTCAACTTAAATAAAATGGCCTCCTTATTACATATACTCCGAGGGCACATAATCATTAAAAGACAAGAACTCACAATTTTGAGGAGCGCTAGAATCACTCTCTCAACCTACTCTTTCAAGTCTCAACTCACTCTTTCACTTTTCTTTATAATGTGACATGTGAACAATATTTATTTCTCTACATTAAATTTGAAACCATTATAAATGACCTGGTTTTTCTATTTGTTTACAACTCAAACTAATAACTAACTTCCTAAATTACTCATTGTTTATTTTACCAAATTGCCATATGATATTGTATCAATTTTTTTATTATTTTTTTAAATAACTCCCACTTTTCAACTTTTTTTTTCTACGGTTCCCAAATTATCAATCATGGTCAATCGTAGAACTTTTTTTTCTTTTTCTGAATTTCACTCCAACTCTCATCATTTTCAAACATAAATTGTCTTCCACAATTGTTACATGTAATTTTTTTAATAGTTTTTTTTATTAAATAATTTTATTGTGTTATATTAAATTTCTATATTGAACTTCTTTTTTTCCTTATATCATTATGTAGATGAAGAACTAAATGTCTTTGTTATTTTCTTTAAAAAAAATCTGCCTTTGTTATTATTATATATTTCTTTTTGTAAAAAAATAAATAAATAATGGTATTAGATGGCAATTTCGGTAAATAAATAAAGGGTAATTTAGGATGATTGGTTTGATTTGTAAATAAATAGAAAAAAAACAGGTCATTTATAATGGCTTCAAATTTGGTGTAGATAAATAAATGTTGTCCACATGTCACATTATAAAGAAAAAGTGGGTTGAGAGGGTGGGTTGAAAAAGTGATTCTAGCACTCCACAATTTTTAGTGAAATTGTCAAAAATGATGACATATTTTAAATGAAATTTGTTTTTAACGGTTAATAACTACATTGTAAAATTTTATTTTCAATCCACAATTATAAAATATGAAATACCCTTGAGATGTTTTTTCTATTTTTTTGTGAAAAAAAAAAAAACATGAAACCTTAAAGAAAAACGTGATATATTGGCCTTTTTGAAAACAGAAAATCCTCCAAAACCTTGATTTTAACTTTTTTGTACGAGAAAATTATTGAAACCTTCCTTCAAAAGGGAGTTTGGGTAAAACGCCATATATTTTTTTTCTAAAAAACAAATAGCGACAGCGTCAGCGTCGCTGGGAAACTCCAGCCCCGACAACAATGTTGTTGGTGAAGTGCCTAGGCATAGTGTCGCCGAGCAGCGCGTGCTCTAGCGAAAGCGAAGTGGGAGAGAGTAGGTGAGGAGAGAAGGGTGCATGGGATGAGTGGATAGAGTATTTGGGAAATGTTTTTACAAGGGAGTGTATGAGTAATTTCTCAAAAACGTGGTTATTAATCATTTTTTTTTTTAATTATTACAATAATTCAGGGTTTGAGGAGGGGAAGAAACTCAAACCCACAACATCGTGATATAAGTGTGACTGTGTGAAGAGCATATCATTGGACCAACCCCATCTTATTGTTAACCATTAAACTTTCATACATGGTTAAAAACAAATGTTCAATGTTTCCATAGGCTATTTCTAATTTTCTCCCCAAAATTTATATGTTGAAAAAATACAATGAATTTTAATTAATTTCTTAAAATTTTAATGCCTATAATCCTACAAAAATAAAAATCTAACTATATAGATTGATGGAATAAAATTTGTTTTTCCAAACATATTACAAAAATTTTAAGAGAATTAGTTTTTTTTTTTTTTTTCCTTTCTATTTTTATTCTTTATCTCTTGCTTCTTAAATTTAGACGTACTTTTAAGTTATTTTTGTGAAAAATATAAATAGATAAAAAATAAATAAATGAACAAGTAAAACCTTGACAGGCCCAAAAGAACGGCCCAGCTTGAACGGGCCCACACTATATATTTATACCTCTGTTGGGAAAAGCAGAGAAAAGAAGAAGCAGAAAATTCGAGAAGGAAAGAGAAAATGGTTGTAGAAAGCGAAAACCCAAAATCTTCCATCACTACCACACCAGCCCAAGAAGACCAATCCAACCCTAACCCTAACCCTAACCCTAACGCAGACGACGACCTGGAGGAGGGCGAGATCATCGGCGGCGGTGATGATTCCTCCACGATACCAACGGCCGTTACTCAACAGCCCCACCCACTCGAGCACTCTTGGACCTTCTGGTTCGACAACCCATCTGCCAAATCGAAACAAGCTGCATGGGGAAGCTCCATGCGCTCCATCTATACATTTGCTACTGTTGAAGAGTTCTGGAGGTCATTCTTCTTCTTCTTTTTTTCTTGCTTTCTGTTTTGTTTTCTTCATGTAAATGGGAATTTTTTAGGGTTTAATTTGAGTATTTTGATTTGATTGTTGTTTTGATTTAGTAATTGAATGGAAGTATTTGGTGGGTCATATGCAAAATTATGAATTTGTATTCAATTCGTATAAAATGTTTGGTTTGCTGTGAAATTGGTGGTGAATCTTTGTTGTTATTTCTTTTTGATGGATAAGAATGTAAAGTGAAACTTTTTGTGTTCGTTTCTTTTTTATGTATAAGAATATGTAAAGTGAAACTTTTTGTGTTTGCTTGTTTTGCTATAAATTTAGTTTGTTTTGGGTTTCAGTGTTGGTGTTTGATCTGATGTTGAGGAAGTTGAAACAAAGTAAAGGAAATTGAATTCGGGTTGTAGATTCATTGGCATTATAGTATTGCAGCATTGATTAACGAAAGATTCTTCTTCAGTTTCCTTTCTTCGGTGTCTTTTTTTGTTGAATGTTTTATTTGATGAGAAATTGGATTTTTGTTCTTGTGAACCGGTTTTCAGTTATGAATGAGCAAGATGTTCTGAATTTATTATAATATGTGATTTTCTTGATCGGTGACTTACAATGTGTTTGTTTCTGCTTCTTGAAGTATGAACAAGTATGAATTTTATTAGTCTGAATAGATTTAGTGTGCTTTGTAAGTGCAATGGAAGTCTGAACTCTGAAGCCATGTGCTATTAACCACGGTTTTTAAAGGTGTCATTCTCTCATGATTGACCCTCTGAGTTTCTCCATTAATCACTTAAATTGAAACTTACATAAAATTTATTGGCTTTGATTTTATATGCTTTTGAAACTTCTTTTTTTTGGTACAGTACTTTGCTTCTCATAAAACTGCATGTGTTGCCTGATATGATATTTTACCTTCTTGAACTGCCCATGCTTATTATTAATTGTATTTTTGAGTTTGTGTCTCCTGGAAATGATACTTAAAGTTTGGCTTCAAATTTCATTATACTTTCAGCCTCTACAATAATATAAATCATCCAAGCAAGTTGGTTGTGGGAGCAGACTTTATTGTTTCAAAAGTAACATCGAGCCAAAATGGGAGGATCCTGTTTGTGCTAATGGTGGGAAGTGGACTGTTACCTGTCAAAGAGGCAAATCTGATACATGTTGGCTTTATACGGTATGCTTTGGGCACTGCATTCCATTCTTTTTGTGTCTCTCTTTGGCTTATGTATACAACTATGCATAGTATAACCTAATACCAATTGCTAAATATGGCCTCAAATTTTCTACCTGTGCTGGTTCTAGTTACTGGCATTGATTGGAGAACAGTTTGAACATGGAGATGAAATTTGTGGAGCAGTTGTAAATGTCAGATCTCGGCAGGAAAAAGTATCTCTGTGGACCAAGAATGCTGCAAATGAAGCCTCTCAGGTAACTTTTGATAATTAAACAGCTTTACCAATATCCTTCTTACAGTTAGTCTATGAATCACTAATCCCTTTGTCTTTGGAAACCAAAAGAATAATTAAGGACAATGCTGTAAAACAATATTCTAGAAAGTAAATGGCTTTGTGTTTGTAAAAGGCATCTATGTGAGTTTTACTGATTTTGAAATAGTTTGTGGTCAGAATAGCTGTTGTAGTACTAAGTATGCCGTCTTTGGTGAATAGAGCAGAAGCGTTTTAACCTTATATTGTCATGGTCCTTTTATCTTTTTTCCCTTTTCTATTTTGCTGTAGTCCTCATAAAGTCTGCCACTCAATGGTGTGTGTAGTTCAGGTATACAATATGATTATGTCCTAAAAAAAAAAAGCTTGATAATTTTTAAGTCTACAGCCTTTCTTTAATATTCACTATCCCGTGCTTGTGCAATTGAGGAACTAGCATTACTTGTGGGTCACCTATTGTGTAAACAGACCGTTATTAAAAAAATGATGGAACGCAGTTGATGCACTATAATCTTTTACTGAAACTTCATTGCTTGATATTGATTGTAGACCTTGCACAATGTCTTCTTAATTTTAATTCCTTGTGGCAGGTGAGCATCGGTGAACAGTGGAAGAAGTTGCTTGATTATAACGAAACCATAGGATTCATTGTCCATGTAAGGATTTATTGTTAGATTTTTTATACTTGCCCAAGTTTTCTTTTTCTAATTTACAAACAATTAGGAACAATAGTATAGATAATAATAAATCAAATGCTTTTTGTTTTCTTTTCCAGGATGATGCGAAGCATGACAGAGCTGCAAAGAACCGCTACACAATATGAGCTGTATAGATATTTCAGATTTAGTCCAGTTGGAAGCAAGATGTTAACGATCCATCCAGCAGTAGGCTAGTTTGCTATTTTTGGATTTTAGAACCACCTGATACTTCTGCAAATGCTATAAGTTTCTTAGAACCTCAAGCAGTTGTATACTTTTTTACATGTTTTATTTGGGCGATTTACAAACTTGTATCCTTCAATTCCCAACTCCTATTCGTTTGCAAGAGTTACATTCTATGATATTTTGTTGGAAAATATTATGGAAATTTACAAAAATTTGGCCTTTTATATAAACAATCATATAGATTTAAGATTGACAAAAAAAAATCCCATAATTTTTTTATACAAAATCAGCATGATAGATATTGTAGGGCTTTTGCAAATACTCCTTCAATTCCCAACTCCTATTCGTTTGCAAGAGTTACATTCTATGATATTTTGTTGGAAAATATTATGGAAATTTACAAAAATTTGGCCTTTTATATAAACAATCATATAGATTTAAGATTGACAAAAAAAAATCCCATAATTTTTTTATACAAAATCAGCATGATAGATATTGTAGGGCTTTTGCAAATACAAGTGCTTCGATATAAATTTTACTTGTATAACAAGAAGAAGAAGTGTCGTTACAATTTAGGCAGGGCATTGTATAAAGATGGTTTGCTATTTGACTACAAAGTTCTACAAAAATTATATATAACTCATTTACAGCTGATGATGATGTCCCTTCTTTTCCCTCCCGCTATCAAGATATATTAACAAGAGAGATGGAAAAAGAAAAATGAAAAAAATTAGTATATGTAAACTGAGGGATTTTATTAGAAAATCTCTCCTTCCTCCCCATCTCCATTCAGGTTAAAAATTTCCTCATCCTCAACTAGCATATAATCTCTTTTCATAAACAAACCAATCCGCTCCAACGGGCTGACTTGCCCTCCGCCCTTTACGAGATGAGGAGACAAGCAACATCCGGTCAGTGACTCAAGTTCCTTCATAATCTCCAGGTTCTGTTCAATCTCCACAGTTCTTTCCATCTGAATGGTGATGATAAGTAGCAACATATAAGAGACTACTCTTCAAGCTATGAATCGGTTCAAACCTATATATATTATATGAAAATACAAATATAAATTGACATAGGTAAAACCTTGTGCAGGGCGATTCGAGCAGCTTCTCGCTCTCTCTCTCGTTGCTTTTTCAACTCTTTCTCCGCCTTAATTCGTGAGGCTGCTTCAGCAGCCTTGAGTTGGGCTTCAATTCTAAGCTTCTCTGCAAAACAGAAAAAACAGACCATCAATTAAATCTGAACAGGAAAACAGATAAAGTTGCTGTCTTAAGTTGTAGACCTCCGAATAAGAGATTAAGTGACAGTGATAATTCAAGGTACATTTACGTAAACACAAAACCCTAGCATATCACTTCAATGGCTTCCAAGCAAAAAAGCTGTGATCAGTTTTGCTTTAGTTTGGTTTCTGCGGGGAATCAACTTGAAAATCTATCAAACTGTAAAAATTGAAACTGACACTGAAATCGAAACAAACCAAACCAGATCCTTGTATGAGATAGAATGGATATCGTTCAGGTTCTAACCCATACCAACCACTAAAATCTAGGGTGGTAATGTCTAACAAGATGATACTCCATTAAAATTGCAAACAATAATTTAATTGTTAAACAAATTGAATATTGAAAACATGAATTAAAACCAATAAAAATATCTTGCATCTCAATAATAAGAGAAAAGTGCAAAAAAAAAATCCTAATAAATTCCAACCACCAATCTTGTAAGCAATACGATTTTACACATCTTAATGTGCTATCTATCACTGTTATCAAACCTACAAATGCATGGCATAACTGACAACTTATCTCATTATCAAAATTAGAAAGATAGGTAAACTCAAATACTCGAGAATTATGAACATCTCCTTCTACATCATCACGCAATCATTTCACTGTGTTCCCAATAATTTCTTTCATCAATGAACTTTTTTGTTCTGTTCTTCTTTTTTCAAAGAAGATCAAGGACCAATTTTCTTCTCTTTTCCTCCAATAATTTGTCTTCTAATTACACCAATGAGTCAAAGATGCTCATTAATTTCAAATTAAAACAGGTTGTAGAAAATAGTGGGAGAAAAATTGTAAACAGATGATGACAGCTGATACCGCCAGCTTTACCAATTAAGGAAAACTTCAAGACAAATACACAAATTAATTTGTATCCATGCAATTATATCATTCTCAAATAAAATAGGATTGTAGAGAGCACTAGTCTCTTTTAGACACATTATTTTAAAAATTAAAGATACTATTCCAACATTTTTAATGAAATAACAATGAAGTTCCAAAAATAAATTAATAAATAAATCCTAGCAGAATGTTTGGTAGCCAACAATTTCAACAGAAGACAAGTACTATATTGGCAAACAATTGCAGAAACAAATATTTTCGCGAAAACCATAAAAGATGGTTCGCACAACACTATATATTGCATAAAATTATTTCCAGTAAATAAGAAAGCATGAATTTGCTTAAATCACCTTCCCGCTGCCTCTTTTCCAATCTTTCCTTCTCTTGCTGCAGCTTCACTGGGTCTATTTTATCACTCTGTATAATAAGAAAAAAGGATGTATGAGCATTATTTGACAAAAAAGGTATGATTAAACTTGTAACCCACATGTGGACAAATATTCCAAGGATCACACCTACATTATCCTCCCTCATTATTAATAGCAAAAGCTCAAAAAGGCTTACGTGATCAAGGAGTGTCCTATGTTGAGCTTTCAAAATCGTGTCTGCAAAACGACTTTTCAACATAGCAGCACGAAGAGCCTTCTTTGGTGACATTTGTACATCAAGAAGTGGAGTATTCCATCCTACACCAAATAAACATACTCGAAAAATTAAACAATTGTAATATGCTCTACTTTATCTTCTGTCCTTTCACCAGGCTCGATGGATTTCAAACAAAGTGACTTGCCAAGCCCAAATCCATTCTCACGCCCTTTATCTAGCATTGCTCATTACAACCCAAAATTGAACAGGCAGGGGGTGAATACTTAATTAGGACCATAATCACTGAGTATAAAAAAAAAACTGACCTTCTGTAGAAGCAGAATCTATTGCAGGAGGCGTAAGATGAGAACTAGGACATATGTTCCCATCATCCAAAGCACTTACAGCCCCTTCACATCATTTCCACAGCATGCCAATGCTCAGAACAAGTAATAAGCGCAAGAATATCACATACTTTAAATAAGAATATAATCTCACCATCAGAATCTGGATCAGACTTGCTCATCTGCGATGTTAATGTGCTTTTTGCTTGACAATCCTAGATTTAGATATAAAGCTTCAATTACTCATTGTCTAGGATATAAAGCGTCAAATTCATTACATCAATCGGTAAAAATCATACATACCGGGTTGGAAGCATCAGCACTACATGCACGATGATCTCCACACAATGATCTTTCCGAAGTGATATCTAATCCGAAACAAATGAAAAATCAGTCTGTTAACTGGAATGTATCCTACACAGAAGCAAGTGAAAGATCAACCAACCACTTGAAGAAGCATGAATTGAATCGCTGGGAAGATTGCATTGACATGAACTGCTGCCACATTTACTGCATTTTTTGCAGGCAACTGGGCTCACTGGTGGCTTGACATTGACAATGACGCAGGTACGTCTACCACCATCACCGGTGCCTATAAGACACATTGAAAATTAGCTCCTATAAAGAGCCTTGATAGCAGAAATGGTACTTTGACATTCCATACCTTTGGGTAAATTTTTCACAACCAACTTCCTTGTGCAGCTTTGTGTCGGTTTGGGAAGCTCCACCTAAGAACAATATCATACAACTCAGGCAGAGTAGAAAGCAATGCAAACTTATATTATTGTAAAATAAAGGACAAGATCACTAATTACAAAGCATTAGAAGCATTAGCAATCAGATGCACTCACACCACAATTCACATGCTGAACTGAATGAAGAGAACAGTGAGGAATATATAGTCTAAAAGAACTTATAACAACTTTTGAGTTCTTCATTCAGATATCATAAAATCAATGTAAGCTATACTAATAACAGGCTAGTTGATCACAAATGAGATGGATATTACTTACCTCAACAACTCTAGCATAACATGAACTCTTTACAACCTTTTCTTCAGATTTCTTGGATTTCTTGGACAATGAAGCATTTAGCAAGGGAGGTGTTCTGGGACAATTCTCTCTTGTATCATTGACTTCCATCATTCTTCCACTCAAGATTTTACCCGACCCAACCTTCGGTTTTTCATGGATCCATTTTTCCTCTAAAAATTTCCATTTTGAATCAAAGAAACCATTTAATTCCGCCGCCATTTGATGAACATCATTTTCCGGAGGATTATAGAGCATGGCATTAGAAAAGGTCAGCCTGACATCAGCCACAAACTCTTTGGCTTCCGAGTAGATATTTTTGTTCAGTTTACTTTTTACTGTTCCCAAATCCATGGGCTTAGATATAATTGAGAAGTAATCAGGTATATTCAATTTTATGGGATCCACTGGAGTTTTGAAAACCCAGGCAGCTGGATGGGTCATCAGTGATTTCAAAAGGGCAGAACACTGATGAGTTATACCACGATCCATTTTACGCCTCTTCTCCTTTGGGCCCTCTATCACCTCTGGTGCTTCACGCTTTTTCACAGCAGGCATAGAGGATCTCTCATTGGAATACTCAGAAGCAAAAATCATTTTGCTATCAGATGAACCATGTGATTTTCTCATTTCCAGTTGATTGCTTCCATTGACAACAGAAGTACTGTAACGCCAATCTTCAAGTGACCGTGTTCCAGGAACAGCTTCAATTCTCTGGGTTCCAAACTTAATCTTCAACTTCTTCTTAGCAATCATTGTTTCCGCAGCAGTTTCGGAAGCAATCATGATGAGAAACTGCAAAAAAGAGGGCACCGTCTATGTTCCCTGGTTCTTAAAAAGTATAGCACCTGACCTCCTCAAACACAGTGACACCGGGTATAGCAGTGTCCTTCCCAAAAAGTAACAACATACACAAACCGCTCAACCAGAAACCTGTCACACATTTTGCAGCAGATGAACATCCCAGTAATTATTATTGCAACATAGTAAATAACATTAAAATAAGCACTACCAAAACCAGTAAAAATCAGCAAAACCCATAAACTGGTTATGTCCATAACAAATAAGCACTACCAAAAAAGAATAGTGAAGGGAAGGAAAAGTTTGAGCATTATTTTCAAATTTCAATCCAACCGTATAACAACATTAAAATGAACAAAAACCAGTGACCCAACCAATAATAACATCCAAGTTGAGCACAATTCATATTTATTGGATAAATAACTCATCTACCAGAGAGCAGTCTTCTAAAACACACCCTAGGCGCCCGCCAATGAGCTAGGCAGCTGCCGACCGTGCCAATTAAGGGGTAAATGGGTAATCAGCCAGCCTAGGCGGAAAGGCGCCTAATCAGCAACAAGGGAGCAATGAACGCCAACAAAAAAGACTCAAAAAGACATCCTTTTGGGGTTCATTAGGTTCATTAAAGAAAAAAAACCAATTTTTTTTTTCTTATTCTCTTCTCTGTTCGCTCTTTTAGAACACTGCTGGAGACAAAAATAAGAACACAAAAATCTAAGACCTTGACTCCTAGCTGATTGATATTAGAACTACTTGGAGCAGTTATTGACACACCAAAATCACTAGTAAGACACTACCCACAACAGATCAATGCCACAAAAGGATTTATTTATTTTTTAATAAAAAGTAAAAAATCTTAAGACGCAAATTTAAACACAAATATTAATCCAAACACCAAAACACAATGATACAGTAAACTAGGGTTTTGAGTCCGTAACCATGAGCACCGAAAAAATTCACAAAAATCAACACTTCACCCAAATCAATGAACATAGCAATCATCAAGAAAAAATCGAAAGCGTAAACAAATACAGAGAGATCCAGACAGAAAAGGAAAACCCCAAAAGTAAAAAAACAATGATTCTTCTATTCCGGCCTCAGCGGCCACAAAAATCAATTGGGTCGTTAAGAAATTGCATGTACAAAGATAAAAACATACATAATTAGACATATTAAACAATCAGGATTTTGGGTTTATAAAAAAACAATAAATAAATAAACTTACCCGAATTGAATCAGTGTCGGCGGCCGAGATCTCCAAGCAGTCGATCTATTCAAGCGATAAACGCTTGAAAAAAAGAGAGAGACGGCGAGAGGGCTGAGCAGCCCTCGAAGGCTCGAAGTGGGTTGAGACTTGAGAGCAGAAGCAGAGTTGCAGAGAGAAAAGGAAAGATATTTGAGGGTTTTCGAGTGTGAGAAGAAAGCGAGTGGTAGTATGAGAGCTGCTCTCTCTAGGGTTTTTGTTTTTGTTTTTTTTCGGTTTACGCGTATAATTTAATTTGATTGGGAAATCTGTACTGATATAGAAAAGAAAAGGATATATGAAATTACGTTTATGTCCCTGATTATTGGAGTGATTAAATTAGATCTTTTGAATATCTCAACTCTCAAGTACTTTTAAAATTATATCGAAGGGGTGATTTTTATAGGAAGGAAGAATTTTGGGGTATCTAATCATTGTGAATTTATGATGCATGGAACAAAATCATCAAAATATTATGAAATGTTTATTATTATTATTATTATTATTTTACGGTATTTGGAAGTGTTTATTAAAGTGGTAAATGTTAATCAAAGTTTTGATGGAGTTTGTAAGATTCTAATTTAGATAATATGAAGTCACTTTGAAATAGATATGAGATTAGATATAATTTAATTATGACGATCAGATCTAAAATTTTAAAACTTTATTGAATACAATCCGATCGGATTATATATTTCTATATAATAACCGTTAAATTTATTAATTCATCGGAATAGAAAAGATCGGTGTACTTTATTTTTATATTTTTATTTATGGGATGAAACTTATTAACTGGTTGTTTGATTATTCAACTGATAAATGTAACATAATTATGTATAATATTATTCTAATATGCATTTGGTTGTTATTATTGTAGGTGGTCGATCGACTTGGTACGTCAAGTGGGTCGGGTTGTATCAGGCCCAAAGCAACTAGGCTGAAAGTTGATTGATTGACGTCGACTGTTGTTTAGATATGGTCGTCTGAACCTCGTTGAACCTGCAAAATAACTCAAGACAGATATAATATAGAAAAGACAGAATGGTGAGGGATGGATTCTTAGCCTTAGGTACACATGGGCTGAGCAAAGTGATCAGATGACTGATGGAGTTCCGGTGGTCGGAATGTTTTAGACTCAGAGTTTCAATACGCTATTGGTAAGCTTTAGTTCAGAGAATTTCGAGAGACTTCTAGTGGAAAGGCCTCCCATATTTATACTAGGTGCCTTGGTTCTAACGTCTACTATCTGCAGTTGATAGTGGACGTGATTTTAGGAGAGATTTCCTCTCAATGGGCAGTTATTTGATCTTCTCGTAACTGAACACTTTGAATGTATCTTCAACGGTAGCCTCTGCTGGCACCTGTGTTGGTTCGACCCAACACAATGGGCCTGGGTTGGACTTGTAGGGATTGGGCCTTGGCATGTTGTGTCATTGGGCCATTTTTGGCTACCACAGTTTGTCTCCCACTCTCTAAAGAAGAATCCATGGAATTTAGAGAGTGATTTTCGTTGAGTCGACCAAGGTCGAACAACTTCTGTCTTGAATGGAATCAATAGTGACTTTCGTTGGTATTAACTATTGTCGAACGATCTCAATGTCGAATGGAATCAATAATGATCTTCGTTGGAGTCGACCATTGTCGAATGAATTCCATGTTGAATCGTACCAATATCCTTTTGAATACTGTTTTAATTGACAACCTTTCCTGGACAAGCGATGTTGTGTTGCTAATGAGGATTTGACGTTCAGACGATCCTATTTTTAATCGTCGATTGGGTATCAGACTGATGTGATGGATGTTAAAATAGATGTGACGGAGGCGTTTGAGTTTTCAATGCTGGTGTCAGCTGCATTAATTTCTTGCGCAGTTTACTAGAAAGGCTTTTGAAATTGAAATTTAAACTGAATAGTTTACTTGGGTTAGCCGGTGTGGTTTGGTTGGGTTAATCGGCAATTGAACCGACAGTTGAAGGGGCGTCGACACGTGGCAACTAGGGTAAAGAAGCTCTATAAAACCAAAACTCTTCATTTTTGATAACCACTTTGCCACTTTCAACTTTTTTTCCACCGAGCATCCTTTCAACTTCTTCGCTGAGATTCTGAAACTGTGAAGTACTACAAAATCCCATCACGATCCTTTCTTGAATTTCTTACAGGTTAGTAAAATCTTCTATCCTCACTTTTTTCTTTTTTGTGCATCAAACAAACTTGTAAATCTGTTAGTGAAGTAGAAAAATACATATTCATCATGCTTGCCTGAAGTTTTTATTTACCTGAAAATGTATGTTCTTCGTGTTCTTCGTGTTCTTCACTAGTTCTGCTAGACTTTAACGTTTTGATTCATGTCACTTTGGTTTTATTTGCAAAGTGTCGTTTTTGTTTTTACGTATGTGTCGTTGTCGTTGCGATGTGTAATGTAGTTGAAAACACACTTGACAATGGGTAGACTCTTATCTTGGGATTGTAGGTTGGTTTCTATCTGACTTGTGCATTTTTTGCATCTGTCAGTTTTTGGAGATACAATGTCGAGCGACCACACAACCTCTGATTTGAATATTAACTGGACTCCCAGTGACGATGATGGAGTCGATAGTAGGTCGCATAATGTCTATAGACGGGTCACAATTGAAGATCCGTCGACGCCTGTCTCTATAAATGCTAGGAGTATGTTAGAGCAGGGTGCAGTATATGCTATTGCATCAGCTGTCGACCACTCAGAGTATATGGAGGTTCCTGAGGCGTCGACGTCAGGTCGTCCTTTAGGTATACTGAACGACAGTCTGGCTAGCTTGGTCACAGAGGGTATGTTACCTGGCATCCGGACGATGTATGGTATTCCTGACGACGTTGAATTACGTGCACCAAGGGAACATGAACGTGCTGATTGGGATATACCAAGATGGACGTGTCTCTATGAGTACACATTTCGCTTAGGCTTTAGGTTTCCTATCCCTCAGCTGGTTCGACGAATGTTATTATACTACGACCTTGCCCCCGGTCAGCTGATGCCAAACACCTGGAGAATACTGTTGGGCCTATGAGTGTTATGTGAGAGGCACGGTGTACAATTTGGGTTGGGATGTCTCCTTCATAATTATTACTTGAAGGAGCATCTGATTGACACTGGTCGTTACTCGTTAGTGCCGCAAAGTAAAAAGAAGGAACTTATTATCGACACTAAGTCGAATGATAGAAACTGGAAGGACACATTCTTTTTTGCGAAGGGACCCCCAGTCGATGGCCCGTGGAGGATGGGAGGAGAGGAATATCAATATCGACGGGTTTGGAATCGATATGGTAAGTTTTTTTTTTTTTTTTTTTTTGAAACTGTCGAGTAGACTGTCGTTACACATGTTTTGTTCATATTAGTAACATGTTTAAATGCTTTATTCGACTTTGCAGAGGTTAGAGGGGCAGGCAAAGCACCACCGTGCGCCGTTGCTCCTGAGCGTACTAAGATTTTGTTAGAAATCCCTGCAGCCCAAAGGAGTGTTAGCAATTTGCTAACGGAAGGTAATTCCAGGTCTAGTCGACTGTGGAGGTGGTCGACGTTAAATAGATCGCGCGCACCCTATCCTCACGTGAAGGACTTTTTATCGTATATATGGATTATGAGGAGTTTTGAGATCCTTCAGTACAACTTGAGTTTTTTACGGCCCCTAACTGATGTTGAACGTCGTTTCGCAGTGACGACGATGGCGAGCGTAGAGATTAATGTACCTGATAATGCGGAGACCATAAGGCGCTACAAAGATGAAGTCGCCAAGAAAAGGGCAGCTACACAAAAAAAGAAGCAGGCTGCTGAGAAGTCGGTTGGAGGTGCTCCAGCAGTGGTGGAGCCAATTTTAGAATCGTCGCCAGAGAGGAGCCCGTTGAAAAAGAGGCAGAAGAGGGCTTCTACTGTCGATCAACAAAAGAAAGCTGCATCCAGTTCGAAAGATAGGTTGGCTGGATCAGACTTCGAGCCTGACTCTCCAATGAAGCTTCTCGCTTCTGGGCTTTCGTCATTCAAGGATTCCGCAGGATTTTTGAAGAGGTCGGACGACTTCACCCTTGTTGACGACGACATGCATTTAAAGAGCATCAAGACGGAGGAAGTGTTCGACACGTTGCTCCTCTCAAATTTTCAGGTAGAAAGATTTTTATTTTTACTTTTATCTTTTTTGGTAATATTCTTTATTGATTTGATCTCTCCTTTGTTGTTGGCCTACCAAGCGACATTACATCTGCATGGTCGGTATAAGGCTATTAATGATAAGAGTGTGGCGCTTCGCAAGGCGAGCGACGCTCTCAAAGCGGAAAATGCTAAGCTCTCCACTGAGAAGAGTGTGATTGAGCAGCAAAAAATAGCCTTGGAGGAGGCGCTGAAAAATGAGAGGGATCGACACCAAGCCGAGGTGGCGAAGCTCAAAGAAGCAGCTGATCAACATGATCAAACCATTGAGGCTCTGAGGGAAAGGGCATTGTCGATAGCAGTAGAAGCTGTGTAAAACTAGGGCAGAGCTTTTCAAGGAAAACCTGTCGGGCGCTCACTCGAAATGGAATCCTTAAGAGATGCAAGAAGAAATTGATATCTACGAAGAGATGCAGCGTCTCAAACTCGAGGAATCCCAAGGAGCGGGCGTCGATGGAGATGTTGAAAATGTCGACAGGAACCTTGAAGATGGTGTGACGCTCGACAAGGATGAAGCTGCTGCTGTCGACGGTCTTCCTCCGCAATATGGCATATAAAATTTTCATTTATATATTTTGTAATATTTGGATGATTTGGTCGACTTCGACCTATTTATTTATTTAATAGATGTAATGGAATTTCTTGGTCGACTTTGATCGTTTGCCAACTTTTCAATTTTGCTTTTGTGACCACTTCTTTTTAGTTATATTTTGGTCTGATTCGACTTTCGCGCGATGATAGCTTTGAACTTGTATGAAATAAGCCAAATGAGCCTGTAAACCCATGCTCAAACGTAAGTCGATTGACATTATATATAAGAATTGAATTTGTTATCTTGAATTTGTATAAGATAAGCCTGTAAACTTATGCCCATACGTAGGTCAGTTGACGTAATTTTTAAAGATGATTTCGTCAATGAGTTGATATATAACAGTAAGATTTTATTGTCGATGTCGTGTCTTTCAGTCGACAAAAATTTTTTTATATAGAATTTTCGCCTACATGCGTTTGATGGTCGACAAGACCTTTTTACATGGAATTTCGCGTACATGCGTTTGATGGTCGACAAGACCTTTTTACATAGAATTTCGCCTACATGCGTTTGATGGTTGACAAGACCTTTTTATATAGAATTTCGCCTACATGCGTTTGATTTGTCTGTCTTTAGGTCGTCACTTGCCACTTGTCCCTAGTGTTATTCCCCCACTCTTAATATACGATTGTCGAATTGAGGATATTAGGAGTTTAGTGTCGACTTCTTGTGGTCGTTGGAAATCTATTTGAAATGAGAATTTTGCTTGTCGACGTCAACAGCTTTGTGAGTTGATAAAAAAAATGCTTTAAGCTCAGTTTTGCACTAAGTTGTCATCATTGCTCTTCTCTGGTCGACTTGTTAGTATTGAGAAGTCGATGGAATAAAAATAATAATAATGAAATCAGAATAAAATGAAGTTCAGAAATGGTACTGTTTTAGATGTAGGGCGTTCCAACTATTATGCAATTCTCGACCGTCGAGTCCCCTTAGTTTGTATGCGCCTCGTCCGACAACATCCGTTATTTGATATGGACCTTCCCATGTTGGCCTCAGCTTTCCAGCGCCTTCTTCCTTCGTGTTTTGGAAAACTCTTCGAAGTACCCAGTCGTGGAGTTTGAAGACTCGGGTCCTGACTTTTTTGTTGTAGTGTCGAGCGACTTGTTGTTGATACGACTGAATTCTTAGAGCAGCACGATCTCATCGTTCGTCGAGGTGGTCGAGTTCGAAACTCAGCTCCAAGTTGTTCTGTTCTTCATTTGGATTTTCGCTGCGGGCGGTCGACAGTCTGTTTTCTATTGGGATGACCGCTTCTGATCCATAGACGAGTGAGAAGGGGGTTTCTCCTGTCAACTGTCGTGGGGTAGTTCTGTATGACCATAAGATTTCTGGGAGTTTTTCTGCCCACTCGCTTTTTTCAGCTTTCAGTCGTTTCTTCAATGTGTTGACAATTGTCTTGTTGATTGACTCTGCTTGTCCATTTGCTTGAGGATACCATGGAGTCGAGAAACTTAGCTTGATTGCGTATTTGTCGCAGAAATTCTTGAAGTCGTATGAAATGAATTGGGATCCGTTGTCGGTCACTATCTCCCTTGGGACTCCGAACCTGCAGATGATATGTTTCCATACAAAGTCGCGTACCTCAATGTCTCGTATTTGTTGATATGCGCCAACTTCGACCCATTTGGTGAAGTAGTCTATCAAAACTAACATGTAGACGACACCTCCGGGTGCTGCGGGAAGTTTACCTACAATATCCATTCCCCATTTCATAAAAAGCCACGGGGCCGAAATTGAATTTAACATACCTGGGGGGAAGTGCGACACTGGTGCGAACCGTTGGCATTTGTCGCACAACTTCACGTGATTTTGTGAATCAGTCCACATTGTCGGCCAGTAGTACCCAGCTGTGATTGCTCTGTTCGACAAGCTACGGGCACCAGAATGATTTCCGCATTCCTCATAGTGTAGGCTTTTTAGAACGTCGTACGCTTCTCGAGGGGTCACGCATCTCAAGTAAGGACCTGTGAATGATTTCTTGTAGAGTTTACCATACAAGATGCAGAACTTAGCTGCTTTTACTCTGATTTTCTTTGTTTCTGTCCTGTCTTCTGGTAGAATGTCTGCTTGAAGATAACTGAAGATTGGCTCTATCCAGCTTTTTCCATTGTTGACGGGTGCTAGTATTTCCGTTTCTTGGATTGATGGAGATGTAAGATGGACTATAGGAATCGACTTTGAACCGTTTGTCGTCGTTGACCCAAGGCTTGCCAGTGCGTCTGCTCGTGTGTTTTCGGATCTAGGTATTTGTTCGATTGAAAATTCGTTGAAGGTCGACTGAAGTTGTTTGGCTTTGCTTAGGTAGGCCGACATTCTCTGATCCCTTGCCTCATACGTGCCATTCATCTGTCGAACGACTAATTGGGAGTCGCTTAGTACTTTGATGCTTTTCACGCCTAGGCTTTTTGCGAGGTCGAGCCCGGCAATCAGGGCTTCGTATTCTGCTTCGTTATTTGTTACACGAAAGCCACAATGGATCGACTACTCCATTATGTCCCCTTGGGGGGATTTGAGTACTAATCCTAACCCGCTTCCTTTGATGTTACTGGACCCGTCGACCGACAAAGTCCATTTTCCAACGGTAGTTTCGTCGGCGAGTGCCACTAGTTCCTGTTCAGCCTGTATATTTTCACATGGAGCAAAGTCTACTACAAAGTCAGCCAATACCTGTGATTTCATTGCCAATCTTGGGTGGAAGCCGATGTCGTACTTGCTGAGTTCTACCGCCCATTTCATCAATCTACCTGAAAGTTCGGGTTTATGTAGGATATTCTTAAGAGGGTATGTAGTTAGTACCTTTATGGAATGGCATTGGAAGTATGGCCTAAGCTTGCGTGCTGTGACGACGAGGGCCAGTGCGAGTTTTTCCAGTCGACTATATCTAGTCTCGGCGTCGAGCAGAGTCTTGCTTACGTAATAGACTGGGTGCTGATTGCTATCCTCTTCTCTGACTAGGACTGCACTTACGGCTGTGTCAGATACAGCCAGGTATATGAATAACGTTTCATTGTCTTTTGGCTTCGACAGTAATGGGGGTGACTTCAAATAGGCTTTCAAATCTTGCATTGCTTTCTCGTAGTCATCGTTCCACTCGAACGTTTTGTTCTTCCTGAGGGTGTTAAAGAATGGAAGTCATCTTTCAGATGATTTTGATATGAATCGGTCCAGCGCTGCTACTCGACCAGTTAGCTTCTGTACGTCTTTGATGCATTTAGGTGACTCAATATTCTCAATCGACCGTATTTGATCTGGATTAGCTTCGACGCCTCTTTGGGTGACTAGGTAGCCTAGAAACTTCCCTGAAGACACACCAAAAGAACATTTATTGGGGTTAAGTTTCATACCATATTGGTCGAGTACGTCGAACGACTGTCTCAGATGGTCGATATGTTGCTGGGCGACTAATGATTTGACCAGCATGTTGTCGATGTAGACTTCCATCGTCGATCCAAGCATCTTGGCGAACATTTTGTTGACTAACCTCTGGTATGTTGCACCTGCATTTTTTAAACCAAATGGCATTACTTTGTAACAAAAAATACCTCTTTCGGTGATGAAGGCAGTCTTCTCTTGGTCGTTCAGATGCATCAGAATCTGGTTGTAGTCGGAATAGGCATCCATGAAGCTCAGTAATTCATGTCTTGCAGTTGCGTTGACCAACATGTCGATGTGTGGAATTGGAAATGAATCCTTGGGACATGCTTTGTTGAGATCGGTAAAGTCGATGCAGACTCGCCATTTCCCGTTTTTCTTCTTTACTACCACGACATTTGCTAGCCAGTCAGGATATTTCACTTCTCTCACTGAACCGATGTCGAATAACTTTTGTATCTCTTCGTTGATCACTTTGTTCCTTTCAGGAGTGAATTTTCTTCTTTTTTGTTTTACTGGCTGATGATCTGGGTCGACTTGTAATCGATGAACTATTACTTCCGGGTCGATTCCTACCATGTCTTCGTGCGACCAGGCAAAGCTGTTGCGACGTTCTTTCAAGAATTCGACCAATTGTTTTCGGATGTCGCCTGGTAACCTCGATCCGATGAATACTTTATGATCTGGTTGGTCGGGGTCGATGGACACCTCGTCGAGTTCCTCCATGTTCTGCTTGACCTAAGTCGACTCGACCTTGGCTTCCTGTAATTGCTATAATTCTTGTTTCTTCTTTTTTAAGGCGTTCTGATAGCATTATCTGGCTGCTCGATGTTCCCCTTTGATTTCTTTTACCCCCCACTTGGTTGGAAACTTGATCATCTGATGATATGTCGATGGGACTGCTTTTAACTCGTGTATCCATGGCCTGCCAAGGATGGCATTGTAAGGGGATTGGCAGTCGAGTACAAGGAAGTTTGTGTATAGGTTGACGCCTTTGGCGTAGACTGGTATTATGATCTCACCAAGCGTGCTTTTTTGTTCTCCACTGAAACCTATCAACATGGTCGTTCGACGGCTGAGCTTTGATTCGTCGACCTGCATTTCTCTTAGAGCACTATTAAACATAATATTGCAAGAACTGCCATTATCAATTAAAATGCGTTTGGTTAGACAATTTGCAATATGTAAAGAAATGACTAGAGCATCATGATGGGGAGAGAACAAATCTAATTTATCTGTCGCCCGGAAGATGACGGTTTCATCGACTTTGGATGGATGTTCCCGATTTGGTTGGATTTTTGCGTTTGACACTTGTTGAGTATGTCTCTTGGCTGCTGAGTAGCTTACGCCACTGACTTCAGATCCACCTAAAATACAATTGATTACCCTATCTTGCCTAGGAGGTTCTAGAGGGCTGTCGACTGAACCGGTTTGCCTCTGATCGTCGCGTCTCACGTAAGTTTGTTTACCCTTGTCTGTTAGGAATTCCCGTAGATGTCCCTGTTTCAGTAGCTCTGCAACTTCAAATTTTAGGGTGATGCAGTCTTCCGTGCGATGGCCGTGGTCACCATGGAATTCGCATCGAAGTTTGGGGTCCCGATGTTCTAGAAACGCATTCATTTTTTGCGACCACTTGACTGTTTTGCCCATTTCTCTCATTACTGCAACGAGGTCGACCGGTTCGATGCTGAGGTTATAATCTGGTGCTTCCACCTTTGGTCGACTCGACCTTGGAATTCCACGACCGTAGGTGCTTCTCTCACCAGAACTTTCATGTCATGACTGGACATTCTTTCTGTCGCTCGTCGGGTATGGTTCTGATCGTCTGTCGTTAGACCTCCTGTCGATGCGATCGTTACGTCGACCTCCGTAATAGATACTGTTAGCCTTTCCAACAAAGTTTGCCTCATCTTCTTCCCATTTGATTTAGGCCCATGCCTTCGCTAGTACATCTTCTATTGTCCTGCAAGGGTATTTGGTAAGTTCCTTGTATAAATCAGAATCAAACCTGAGACCTTTTCTGAAGGCGTAGATAGCAGTTGCTTGGTTGCAATGAGGGATTTGCACTTTTTCTCTGTTGAAACGTCCAACATAGGCTCGCAGGTTTTCACCTGTTCTTTGCGTTATGGTGTAGAGGTCGTCCGACAGTTTTTTCAGCTTGCAGCTACTCATAAATTGCTCGACAAATGTGTCCGTCAGCTGTGCAAAAGAATCAATAGAATTATTAGGCAAATTAGTGTACCACTGTAAAGCAGGGCCGCTTAGGCTGGATCCGAAAGCTTTGCACATGCACGCCTCTCTAAGGTCACGCAGGATTGCAACAGTGAACATCCTCTGCTTATATTGTGCAATATGGTCGTCCGGATCGGTCGTCCCATCATACTGCTTCATGTTTGGGAAGCTGAACTTCTTGGGCATTTCGATGAGAGCAATTGCGTTGACGAAGGGTGAGTCGGCGAAACTATTGGCTGTACTTCTCTTGATGGGAGCTGGGACTCCTGGGATTCTTTGGATGAGAGCCTCCATTTCTGCAAACCTGAGAGAAAAGTCCATGTTAGTAGACAAATGTAAATCGAGCATGGGTTTTACCAATCCCGGTGTCAACTGGAGAGACATGGTCGTCTTAAGGACGTTGTCTGGTCGTTGATCCATTGGTGGATCTTGTTCGTTCATCATGTCGTTCCGGGCTGGTATATCGTTGAGGTCGATATCAACCCTTGCGGTCTGAAACGCTGGCTGATTCTAACGGTCGACCGGATTCATTTCGGGTCCAATGGGGTTGCCATGCGTTCTTGGAGCAGGTCGGTCGACAAACGGTTCGCTGTTTAATTCGAATGTTGGATGCTCCGACGTTACTGAATCAGGCACCACTCCGTCAACCAGCGCTCTCAATTCTTCATTTGCCACTCGGATCGCTGCGTTCTCTGCTTCAAGTGCTTGTAACCTCTCAGCGCTCGCGGTCATTTGGGCGGTCAGCACATCAATCTGTTCTTCGACGGTTGGAGCGGATCCACTTCCTGCCATATTCAGTTGTGGTTGGAGTAGACTGATTTGAACTTAAAGGTAGTTGCAATAGGCCCCACGGTGGGCGCCAAACTGTAGATGGTCGATCGACTTGGTACGTCAAGTGGGTCGGGTTGTATCAGGCCCAAAGCAACTAGGCTGAAAGTTGATTGATTGACGTCGACTGTTGTTTAGATATGGTCGTCTGAACCTCGTTGAACCTGCAAAATAACTCAAGACAGATATAATATAGAAAAGACAGAATGGTGAGGGATGGATTCTTAGCCTTAGGTACGCTTGGGTTGAGCAAAGTGATCAAATGACTGATGGAGTTCCGGTGGTCGGAATGTTTTAGACTCAGAGTTTCAATACGCTATTGGTAAGCTTTAGTTTAGAGAATTTCGAGAGACTTCTAGTGGAGGGGCCTCCCCTATTTATACTAGGTGCCTTGGTTCTAACGTCTACTATCTGCATTTGATAGTTGACGTGATTTTAGGAGAGATTTCCTCTCAATGGGTAGTTACTTGATCTTCTCATAACTGAACACTTTGAATGTATCTTCAACGGTAGCCTCTACTGGCACCTGTGTTGGGTCGACCCAACACAATGGGCCTGGGTTGGACTTGTAGGGATTGGGCCTTGGCATGTTGGGCCTTAGGCCATTTTTGGCTACCACAATTATTAATCATAGTGAACTTTTTTAATAAATGATTTCACTAGATAATTTGTGAGCTTATCTTTTCTGAAAATGTTAAATGTTGGTTAAAAGCTTGATGCTCCTCCACATTCACTTTTATTCTTGAGTGATGTGCACATCCTCATCAATGATAGCATCATAAAAAAATGTTAGGGGTTGTTTGTTTTTTTCACTTAAAACTTAATGGGTCTGAATCATAATTATTAAGTTGTTTTGTTTGTTTTTTTAAATGGTCGAACAACTTAAAAATACCAAAAAATAACTTAAAATAAAAAGTAAAAAATCATAACTTTTCACTTAATTGCAAATAACTGAATTGCATTAAATGCAATCCAAAATCTTTTCTTTCGATACTATCCTCCATATATAACATATTTACAATTTCATCATAATTATATAAGGTATAGAAATCTTTATTTTAATATATACCTTATTTTAAATAGCTTTAAAAATAAAAAAGAATCATAATCACTTCTCATATTGGTGTTTAATATCAATACTTTATTATGATATTAGAGTGATGTATTTATATATTTATAGTGTTTTGTGTGAATTTTTCTGTTGCCTCTTTTATTTTTTGAAAAAAAAACCCTTTTCTTTTCTTAGTAAAAATGAAGTTTGTTTGTAATGGAAGAAGAAAATCATGATCATATGTGTTCATCTATAATTATTATTTTTGGATTGTTTTTATTCCATATTATATGTATAATTGTTTAACATGGGTATAAATGTAAAATTACTTATTTTCAGACAATTTTACTTTTAAAAAACAAACGTGTTGACAATACATTCAGATGTGAGGAAAAAAAAAACAAACATGTCATTCAAGTTCAGATTTCAGTCCCTATTTAGTCTTCAGAAAAATTCAGGACTATTCAGTCTTCAGACAAAAAAACAAACGACCCCTTAGTATCATAGTAGAAGTTCAGGTTTAACTATTCGCGTTTATTAACATGTTTAGAAAGTTTGATTCCCGTATTATGGGAGTACTGTAGATGTTTCTCGATTATGGGAATAGATTATAGATATGTGGGTTAGGTGGGTATTGATTAATATTGTCAAGCTGTATATCGAACTAGTTCGGTGTCAAATTCTCAACAATTTTTTTTTACTAAATGCTATTTGTCGACAAAAATAAATAAATTATATTTGTGTATGCACAAGGCTACCACCCAGGGGCAAAGACAAACAATTTTATTTTTTAGCCAATATAATAAAGGGTAGTGTTAGCCTGTGCCCTTAGGGTATAGGTTAACAACTATAAAAATACTATAAAAGGAAAGTATTTATTACACAAATACATTTATTGCATTAATTGAGACAATAAATATAATAAATACTTTCATTCTATAATATTTTTATAGTTTTTAATGGCACATATTAACACTACCCTAAAATAAAATATAATATTTGAGGGTGCAAAGTGAAATTTTACAAAATTTAATGTTTAATATATAATTTTTTTTAAAACAAATTTTAATATATTTTTTCAAAACAATTAAATAACAAATTTTAATATATATTTTGTTTGGGGGCAACCCCCATTCTAGTGTCAATTGTTGACACTAAAATTCATTATTCGCTTTGGCACATCGGGTCTCACGGCGTTGTCCTTTAAAAGGACGACGCTAAAATTCATTGTTCGCTTTGGCACCTCGGGTCTCACGGCGTTGTCCTTTAAAGGACATCATGAGGTTAAAGCTAGCATTTGTTTGTTTATATAACAAGCTAGTATTGACTTTAACCGTTGTAAGATAAAACCCTCAGACAACCACCATAGTCAATGGTAGTATGCGTGTTTTTTTAGGGGACCTCTTTTTAGTGTCGATTGTTGACTCGAAAATTCATACCGTATACACACAAGATCACCATCCACAATGTATTGTTCATTTTGACCTATTAGGCCTTACGATTTTATCCTTAAAGAGTCATTGTGGATTCATGGGGTAAAGGCTAGCCTCTTATTTATACTAACATATTAGTCTTGATTTCAACCATGGTAAAACCCCTCTACAACATTATTGAACTATTATATTACCTTGATAGTAAATGAAAATTGGTTTTGCCTTTAAATATGTTTTTGTTATGACTTGATAATTATATATTAATATATAGATAAATATATTTTTATTTTGATAAAACACTGGGACAAATTTGTAGTAGCACAATTATTTTATTTTGTAAGAAAATTATAGTAAAACTTTTTACATTCATATCAAATTGGATTTAAATTTTCAATTTTAATGCAATTGTTTTTAATTTAAAAAATAAAATAAAAATTACAAAAAAGATGCGTTCAATTTTTTTTTACCGGAAATAAGAAAAATTTACACGGCTTTTGAATTCCTTTTAAATATGTTTGAAATTGAAAATAAGAAAAAAATTTAAAAGATATTTCTTTTTACTGGAATACATAAATACTGACAAAAGATCGAATTATGCCCAGTGGATTTATAAAAGCTTAAATCAACAAAATAAGAAATTGTTTAAAGATTTAAAATAAAAATAAAAATAAAAATAAAGAAACTCACTCCTATTAGAATTCTGAGTAGAAAAAGGAAACTCTATAATTATTAAAATGGATTTCCTTAAAATAAAAGGAAACTCACTCCTGTTAGATTTTTGACTAGGAACACTTATAAATAATTCATTCACAATCCACCCTCTCCTCACAATCATCTCTGTTTTATTCTCTTTGTTTTCAATTTCTGTTTCAATTCCACTATTATTATTTTCTCTGTTTGCTTTGAATGATGATGTCTCATCAAGAGATGTCTTGTTGTTTCCCTCACGAGACCAAAAAAAGTCCCAACAGGTTGATTGTGGAGGAAGCCATTGTAGATGACAACTCTGTCATTGCTCTGCATCCAAACATCATGGAGGAACTAGGCCTATTCTGCGGCGACACTGTCTTGATTAAGGGAAAGAGGAGGAGGGAAACTGTCTGTCTTGCAGATTCTGATGAGACTTGCCAGGCAAGTAAAATCAGAATGAACAAAGTAGCAAGATCAAACCTCAGAGTCAGGCTTGGAGACATGGTTTCACTCCACTTTTGCTCTAACATCAAATATGGAGAGAGGATCCATGTGCTGCCTCTTGATGATACAATTGAAGGCATTGATGGGAACTTGTTTGCGGCTTTTCTCAAGCCTTATTTTTCGGATTCTTATCGTCCTGTCAAGAAGGGTGATCTTTTCGTGGTGAGAGGAGGAATGAGGAGTGTTGAGTTCAAGGTTATTGAAACTGATCCTGCTGAATGTTGTTTGGTTGCGCCGCACACGGAAGTCTACTTTGAAGGCGAGTCTTGATGATGTTGGTTATGAAGATATCGGTGGTGTCAGGAAACAACTTGGCCAGAAACGAGAGCTTGTGGAGTTGCCATTTAGACATCCTCGGCTTTTCAAGACTGTTGGGATCAAACCACCAAAAGGGATTTTTCTTTATGGTCCTCCTGGCACTGGAAAGACATTGTTAGCTAGAGCTATTGCTAATGAAACCGGATGCTTCTTTTATTGTATAAATGGTCCTGAAATTATGTCCAAGATGGCTGGAGAGAGTGAGAGCAATCTTAGGGAAGCATTCAAGAAAGCTCAAGAGAATTCTCCTTCGATCATATTTATCGATGAGATTGACTCTATTGCTCCTAATCGTGAGAAGACAAACGGGGAAGTTGAGAGAAGGATTGTTTCACAGTTGTTGACTCTTATGGATGGTCTCAAGTCTCGTTCTCATGTCATTGTTATTGGAGCTACGAATAGGCCTAATAGTATTGATCCTGCATTGAGGAGGTTTGGGAGGTTCGATAAAGAAAAAGATATAGGTGTCCCGGATGAAGTTGATTGTCTTGCGGTTCTACGTATTCATACGAAGAATATGAAGCTTTCAGAGGATGTGAATTTAGAAAAGGTGCCCAAGACAACTCATGGATGTGTTGGTGCTGATCTTGCAGCTCTATGTACTGAAGCTGCATTGCAATGCACTAGAGAAAAGCTGGATGTGATCGATTTAGAAGATGACACTATTGATGCTGAGATTCTCAATTCCATGAGTGTTACGGATCAGCACTTTAACATTGCACTTGAAACCAGCAACCCTTCTGCTCTACGCGAAACCATTGTGGAAGTACCCAATGTGTTGGATGGGAAGACATGGGTGGCCTTGATCAGGTTAAGAGGGAGCTGCAAGAGACTGTTTAATATCCGGTGGAGCATCCTGAGATGTTCGAGAAGTTTGGTATGTCGCCTTCAAGAGGTGTTCTCTTCTATGGCCCACCTGGTTGTGGTAAAACATTGATGGCTAAGGCTATTGCAAACGAATGCCAAGCCAATTTCATTAGTATCAAGGGTCCTGATCTCCTTACGATGTGGTTTGGAGAGAGTGAAGCCAATGTTAGAGATTTTTTTGACAAGGCTCGCCAGTCTGCCCCGTGTGTTATCTTTTTCGATGAACTGGACTCTATTGCTGTTCAAAGGGGTAGCAGCGTTGGTGATGCTGGTGGCACTGCTGATAGAATTTTAAATCAACTTTTAACTGAGATGGATGGCTTGTCCGCCAAGAAAAACATCTTTGTGATTGGAGCTACTAATAGGCCTGATATTTTAGACCCCACACTTTTAAGGCCAGGTCGCCTAGATCAGTTGATATACATACCTCTGCCTAATGAGAGTTCAAGAATAAAAATTTTCAAAGCATGTCTAAGAAGATCTCCGGTTTCCAAGCATGTCAACCTAGCAGCTCTGGCCAAGTTTACTGAAGGCTTTAGCGGGGCTGATATCACAGAAATATGCCAGAGGGCATGTAAATATGCTATCAGAGAAGAGATTGAGAGGGATATCGAGAGGCAAAAATGGAAGCATGAACAAGTTATGGAAGAGGATGAAGTGTCTGAGATTGAAGTGAAGCACTTTACGGAGTCAGTGAAGTATGCCAGGAGGAGTGTTAGCGATTCTGACATAAGAAAGAAAGTACCGGTCTTTTGCTCAAAACTTCCAGCAATACAGAGGTTTAGAAGCTGAGTTCAAGTTCCCTAAGTCCGAAGTTGCGGCAAACGATCTTTATGATTAGTTGCTTAGTTATTGTGTTAATCTGTGTTCTTCTTCGGTGGATGTGATGATATTTGTGTTCAAGTTTAGTGTGATGTTTTTGTTTTGTAATTAATAGACAAGTTTCAATTATTTTGGGTCAATTCTGAAATTCTATTCTGTCCATCTTTCCTGTTAATTCTTTACTGAATTTTTGCTCTTTGAATTGTAAGTCCAAAGAATTCTCTAGGTTGATTGTT
This sequence comes from Acer saccharum, assembly GCA_030490815.1. Classification (NCBI taxonomy): domain Eukaryota; kingdom Viridiplantae; phylum Streptophyta; class Magnoliopsida; order Sapindales; family Sapindaceae; genus Acer; species Acer saccharum. The sequence continues at coordinate 13,525,851 of CM059877.1, read as the reverse complement.
AAATGCATGGTGGCAGTAAAGACTCAAAATTCATCCTATATAATTCCATTGTGTTTTTCACAGTTTGCTCTCAAATCAGCTCACTATTGAGCTTTGTAAGCACTAGTTGAAATTCAATAGGGTAAGTTTTCAGTTTCTTTTCATTGGTGTGCTCTCTGCTTTTGCTTAAGTTTCTCTTATTTTGCTTAAGTTTAATATGTTACAAGTATGTTTGTAATTGAAGCCAAGCCAAAAAGAACTGTGAGAAGCAACACGAGTGATAGGTCATAGGGATAACAATGCTTGACATTGATCGATAATTTGATCAAAAGAATAAATATTCGGTACATACATGTTCGTTTAATTTTCTCAAAAAGTCCGGTAAATCATTGGTTTGGAATAACTTTTTTTATTCGGTTTGCTTAAGCAATTCCTTAAAATTTTGGCATGCTTTAGTTTTACTTGCGAATAATTCTTGACGTGCAGCCGATAAAATTGATTGAAGTGTAATCCGATTCATACTTCCATCCGATATGTACCATGTTAGGATGTAGTCACATATATCTTTAAATTTGACATATCAATTCACAATGTAATTAAGGCTTGCCCCTTCCTCTCTATGTAGCTATTTAGCTTTGTAATAGGGTTAGTTTTCTATTTCTTTTTCATTGATGTGCTCTCAGCTTTTACTTAAGTTTCTCTAATTTTTCAAATCCTATTTTCATACTCCTGTTATATAAATATATCACCTGCAGGTGGAGAGAGCAATTCGGTGCAATACATGCCACGTGGTGGGATCTTGATGGGGTTGCACGGTGCACCTGATGCACCCAATATTTTTCTATTCACTATCTGTAACTGACTATAACTAAAAACCGTTATCGAGAATCCTATTTTAGGCGCCAAACTCTCACTCACTCACTCACTCACTCTCTGTTTGCTTTTCAAGAAGAAAAAAAAGCTCTCACTTTCTACAAAAAAAATTCAAGAACAGAGAAAAAGCAAGAAAATTTCTGTGTCTCAAGAAACCGCCATGGACGAGGATGATCTTAAAATTCGTAGAAGAAGTAAAGTACTGAAAATGTACATTGAAAGGGTGGAGACAAGGCTTGACGGATTGAAGATGATCGAAGACTCATTGATGGGTCGAGAAGCAGTTCAAGTTCTAAGGGCAAGACTCGAAGAACTAGAGAGAGATCATCGGGTTTTCAAGGATCGATTCAATGCCTTCGCGAATGAGACGATTACATCGCGCAAGACTGGCCAAGATACGAGCGACAGGCTTTTGTTGTTGCAGAGAGAACACGAATTCTTGATGGATAGGTCTAGTATTTTAATGGCTCAGTTTGATTTCGTAATTCGTCAAGAGAAGAAACTCATGGCTGATGTAAATGGTGAAGACATTTATACTAACATTGAAGGACTCAAAGAAGAAATGTTATCAACGTTGACTGAGATTAAAAGGGGTGTGATCAAGAATGATGATCATGGAAAGAATCGTTTGATTGATTTGATTAAAGAGTGTGGACAATCGGATGAAGAGTGGGAGGAAGTAAAAGCTGTAAAAGATCTAGCGGTCAAGTTTGGGATTCAGCTTTCTGGTCTGCTTGTTGATCTGATGATTATGCTGTCGGGGAGTGATCAAGTTGTTGAAATGTTTGAGACATTTAGATGTACACTTGAGTCCATTGAAGCTGATCGGAATCCGGTTGTAATCAACAAGTTTGTTAACATTCTGAAAGTGACTGATAGTGAAGTGAAGAACAAGAAAGTATTGGATGGGAGCTCAAATGATGGTGATGAGAGTAAAGTGATCGACGAAAGCCAACTGGAACAAGTTCTTGATAAATTGATGAGTGAGATCTTTCATTTGGAATTGATTTTGAAGGATCATGGCGTTACTGAGTCAATGATAAGCAAAGATCAAGTGTTGTGTTTCTTGAAAGCAAGGCTCAAAATATATGAGGATGATTTGAAAGCTGTGGAGTTGAAGGTAAACGAATTGAGGGTGTTGTCTACATTTGTTCATGGATCAAAAGAAATGGATCGATCTCTGAAACATGCAATGGATTTGAAGATTAATGAAATCTGGACCCAATTGGAAGAGCCAAAGGAGGAGCCTGAAGAAAGTAAGAACTGAACATTTGGTAGCTGAGTTCTGTGCCAGTCAATTCAAAGACCAAAAATGGTGGCAGAGAGGTGATATGCATATTTTTGAGTCATTTTCTGTACTATTCTTCCTTGTAGCTATCAAGATTTTTCTTTGCTTTGGTTTTGGTATTTGTTTCTACGTACATTGCTTTGTAATCCATTCTTTTTGTTAATGTCGAAGAAATCATTTGATCTCTTATCTGTGATCTAAGTCCTAGAATTTATATTCTGGTCTCTAAATTTACTTATTTCATGGCATTCTTACTTATTTGGGTCAAATGAAAGTCTTCAATGAGTACAGGTAAAATCAGTAGCATATAATATTTGTCTACCTAATCGTAGTAGTCTTTTTCAATTGATGAGAAAGCCAATTTCAGAGGCATGAAATTTTAGTATGAGTAAAATTTTCTTAAGTTAGAAAACAGTAATAAGAAAGAATCAGTAAATTCAAGCTAAAAAAGAAAAACAAAGATTAGGATCATTTGATAGATTAATGTATTATTACAGGTTTGTTTAACATAGTTGTTTTTGGAAGAGTTAATGTTGTCATTGATCAATTTTCAGATTAACGTCTGAAAAAAAAAAAGAAAAAAAGATTAATGTCTTATTACAGTAGTTCGAACTTCGAAAGAGGTGCTACAAGTCATAGCAATAATGATGTACCGCATAAAGAACAATTTAATCAACTCATAGATCAATTTTCAGAGCTATTGGTCGATCTACATGATATTCGTAATTCCTTGGGTAATTCACATACTGATTTGGCCTCGTAGGTAAAAGAAAATTTACCAAAGAACCAATATTGTATTAACACGATGTTGAATTCCTACTCAATTTCAGATGTATCACTCATTAATCATCAGAAAAACTGCAGATATAGCGAAAACTCAAAGCGGCTTTGTGAGCAACATTCATCATATATAAGTGGCTCTATATTTTCATTTCTTTGGATGTTAAAATCCATGAGAATTTTTAAATTGATTTTAAAGTTTCTGCAGAGTTACTTGATCAAAAACCAAGAAATCAATCATGGCAATGAGATTACTTTGAATTTAGTCATCAAACTACCACAATATAACTTCCTGTTAATGCTTTTTCGACAATCGAATTGAATACCAACAAACATATATAATCAAAAGAAGAACAGTAGTAAAGAGATTTGGAAAATAAAACAAAAAGGCAGGAAGAATCATAAAAATAAATAAAAATACACAGGGAAAGAGAAACATTTGTTATCATAGATAGACGCATATGAGCAAGTGAGCCAATCAAAACAAATAATTTTCAGAAGAGCAGGAAAGACTTAATCCCACATCGCCTACGAAAGAAAACGTTCAAGTTAATATAATCCTGTCAAAGTCACTATGTTATCGCCGAGCTCAGTAACGTGGGCTTCTCACCCAAGTGGGGGCATCAGGGTGGTGGAACATTGGGTCAATTTCCAATGGATCGGGGCCAGTGCGGTATTATACTGGCCCGCCCGTTCCAAGCCGAGAGTTGGGCCATGGGCTTTCTTCGAAGGTTGAAGGGTCATGGTTCCTAGAGTGGAGGGCACCGCGTGAGGCTGGTTTCACAGAGCAGCGATCACCTCTCTCGTTTGGCAGTGGAAGGATAACGGGCCGGTGCCTCTTGGGCCCAATATGGTTCAATGGGTTGACCCTAACTGAACCACCACTTTTTTTCATTCTCGTTTTTTTTTCATTTTTTTTCATTTTTAAAAAAAAAAAAAAAAATCTTATTTACTTAGAATAAACAATAAATGTATCAGGGGTCAAAAAAAATCTTATTTACTTAGAATAAACAATAAATGTATCAGGGGTCCTTCTATTGATTATAACGTACTGCTATTATTATTATTTTTTAAAAATCTTACATTGGGCTCAATGTTTGGGCTTCATTTTCTCTAATCCTCTCCCTTGCTTATTGATGCCATGATTATGCTGTCACCAAACATCCTTCTATTATTTTAATATAAGATCAAAGATTTACTGGATCTACCAAGAGAACATTAAATATACACCGGGTCCAATATATGGGCACAGTGACGGACCCATAAATTTTAACGAGATGGAACACTTGAATAAAATAATAATTATATAAGAAAATACTAAAATTTTAAGATCATAGTAAAATTAGTTTTTATATATATAAAAAAATAATAGTATAATGGAGTTTAGAAAAAATAAAACAAGTACTCAATATAAACTAAATAATTTTACATTAAAAAAGAAATAAAAACAAGAAACACAATATTAAAAAATAAATAATAACAAGAAAAACAACATAAACTAAAAAAAATAAATTACAATCTAATTTTATAAGAAATTTTATTTCGTATTTATAATAAATTTACTTTAAGTTTATATAAAAATAATTGATTAATAAATATTACTAGACATGTTTTTAAAAAAAATTTCATTCTTCTAATTATTGGTAAATTATTGATTTATTGATTATAAATAACTTAAAACTATAAAATAAAAAAAAATACTAAGGATAAAATGAAATGAATCATAATAGATGAATTATTTTAATACAATAAATTAAAATTTGAGATTTTAGGGTTTAATTATTAAACATGTTAGGTATGTCGAACTAAAACTATTAAAAATAAGAAAAAATTTCTTTAAAAAAAATATGAAAAGTATAAAATAATAATAGATAATTTAATATAAAATATGAATTTATTAAAATATATATTTTGCTTGTAATTGGAAAAGAAGTTTAACACCAACTGACAGCTGTGCTATAGGAATTTTTGTTTTATTTAATGTTATATAATTATATATAAACAAAATCAATAATTTTTTTTCAAAATTCAAGGTAGCGCACGGGTCTCACCTGACCTAAAGGTGGGTCCTCCCCCTATATGGGCATCATGTAGTATTAAAAATTCATTTAATTAATTATCCATGAAACAGTTAAATTGGATTAATTAAGCATAGAAGATTTTCACATTCATTAGAGTATCATGAAGTTGAGAAGACTATTGCATTAAACACAATGTTTATCCACACTAGACATGGCAGACAAGAGAAGTGAATAACAAGAAAATTTTAAAGGATGAATTCTGCTTTTGGTAATGATCACTTCATTTCAATTTAAAATCAATGAATGTAAAATATGTATACCGTCAAAGTTCATCAAAAAGAAAGGGATAACAAATTATCATATATAGATGGGTGTGTTTTTACTTGTCCTTCATTCAGAGTTCATTAATCATTTAATTGGTTTAAACTGGTTTCGATTTTTGAAAATTGAAATATTTCGGTTCAATTTAGTTTTGTCTAAAACCAAACCGTGTCCACCCCTTTTCTAGACGATGATACACAGAGATTTAGCTATTTTGTACGGTTACAACTTACAAGTTAGTTGTTAGTCATTGGATTTCAATCCAATTCAACGGGACAAGGAATATAAAATTTATTCCCGCCCTATACCTATTGTGGGTTTATCTCTATTCCCATACCATTTCCATTAAATTGAAACTCATCCCCAATCCCGACCAATATAAGTACGGATCCCTACAGTATATTTTGCCATCCCTCCTCATTAACTGTGCAGTACAGTAGCTAAATTCTCTGAACAATTGTACCGAGAATTCCGGTGGCAGGTGCTCTTCTTCTCACTTATTTCTTGATTATTTTTTTACTTAACAAGAAATTTTAACTTGCTTCTTTTTAGAATTTATACCAAACTGCAAATTCGAATACATTGGTCGATAGTTAACTCATTTAACTTGCTTCTTTTTAGAATTAAATAAAAATGGAGCCTTTGATTTCTCAAGTACGGTTACTGAAATTCTGCCTTATCTTTATGGTTTTTAGGGTTTCTGTCTCTTGGAAAATAATTTCCTTTTGTTGATTATTGGCTTAACTGCAGTAGCTGCACTTATTTGTTCACTGCTTGGAATTAAATTTACATAACTTTAAGGCGTTTAGGGTTTGGTTTTGTAAATTGGATGAGATATGTGGAGTCTATAAAATGAAGAAATCCAGTTTAGGTTTTAGGAAATTGAAACCCATTTTATGCTCTGTCGGTTGCTTGGAAAATTTTGGGAATAAGAATTTTGTTTATATTCCTCTTGAACTACTATTAATCTATGTGCTTAATTTGCCTAATTTGGACGAGTGGGTTAATGCTTGATTATTGAATCAAGCATTGTGGTTCCTGGAGTTTAGTATTTCTTTTCTTTCTGCTGATGTTGTAGGCATAAATTACATTTTTTTTAACAAGATTTGAGGGAAAAATCACCCTTTTATGAGGGAAAAATCACCCTTTTAAGTAGCAAAATCATTCTTTTGCACACTCTATTAGTTTTGACTATTAGAATTTCGTTAGACAAACCAATTTGATGTATCTATGATAATTTAAAGACCAAATTAAAATAAGTTAAGACGGTGAAAATTATTAAAAAAAAGGAAAAAGTTTATCTTTCTCAAAAAGTTTTAAGGAACAAAATGAAATTGGCTTGAGTTTTCACGATTGACGATATAATGCTGAACGATGATAACGAGAATTGCAGTGTTTTTGCAGGCATTATTTTTGTTCTTTCACTTCATTACTTATTGAATTTCTTCTAATCTCTTACAGACTCCAAAATTCAAATAATTTGGTAAGAATCAAATAATTGAGGCTTTGATTCATCAATGATTGTTTTGTTCCGTGCTGAATAATGACCGAGAATTCTGGCTTATACTTTAGGGTTTCAATGTTGTAGAAAATATTTGCTTTTTTTGGTTGCTGGGGAAATGCCTAACTAAGAAGGTAAGGGAATTGGCTACAGTAGTTGTCTTAACCTCAGTTCACTGTTTAGATTAGAATGCAGAATGCATTTAGTTCTAATAACTTTAACTTTAAGGTTTCTAAAGTTAGGTTATGTAAATTGCATGAGATACCTGGAGCTAATATGATGTACAACTTCTGTATGGTTGACCGGAAAATGGGGTTAAAAAACGTAGAAAGGAACTCATTCTAATGTTTAAACCTCTTATTTACATGTAAATACATCAATCTGGCTGATTTAGGTGAGTAATTCACTAATGGTGAACTGTGGGAACCAAGGTATTTAGGTGTTATTATACTGTTATGAGATTGAAACCCTTTTTATGCTCTTTCGGTTGCTTAGAATGTTGTCAGAAAAAGAATTATGTTGATATCCCTCTTGAACTGCAATTAATATATATATCTGGCGTAACTTTGGAAACGTGATTCATGGAATATGATATTTTCTTTGCAGTGGAATATGACAAAATTAGAGGAATTGGCAATGGAATCTATAAGTGGTGATGTGGCAATGAAAAGGTTGTGTGACATTAGCAACTTGCTGCCACAAACTGAACCGGCAAACCAAGAAGCAAAACCAAAACAACTAACTTCTTCTGTTGATTTGCTTGTCAAGGTATTGTAGATCTTGATAACCCTCTTTTGTTTATCAATGTCCTTGTTTTTGTTTAGCTTAATTTGTTGTACAGGAAACGAGGAACCTAACACTAATTGTCGAGGACAAAAAGTCTCCTTTATGGTCACTTTTTTTCTTCTTCTTTTAGCCGTACATTCATGGCTCATTTGGTGCGCCGCATTGTACTGTATTAAGGGCTCATTTTGCATTGTAGTAGCTAATGATCTAATAAGGTGGATGTCGTATTAGAAAAGTAGAGATTGTATTAGTTAATACAGCTTTGATACAAAATATCACAAAAACCATGATTATATAGGAATAATACAATGCAATACAATGTGTCAAATGAACCCTCAAAATGTTGGTTTTCTTGTGTGTGTTTTCCCTCCTCAGTTGTTGTTGCAGTAAAATTATTCAATCGAATGAAATTGAACTACAGCAATTGAGAACTGAGTGGCAGGATCTGCAGAAGCAGAATTCACAACTTGCTCAAAGATACCGCAATTCGTGGAAGGTACCTTTGATTGATGATTGACATTTGGATACCCTTTTTTATTCTTATTGTGGTGCTGTTAATGAGACTGATGATGTTTTACTTTGATTTTCAGCAACTTGTTTCTTTCAAACTTAAGGTATATGTATATATATTTGTCTTTCATACGATGTTGGTAGCTTTGGGTCTATTGTTGTTGCACATTGACATAATTGGGCTCTGTTCATTTTCAGCTGCTGGTGCTTGGACATATGCTGAGATGCTGAGACGGTTTATTGAGAGCAATAAAATCTGAGACCGACGAGGTTAATTTTCATAGTATGTGGTTGAGGTTGTCACCACAATACTGACTGACAGCTGAATCTTCTTTTGTGTTGCCAGGGTAAAGTCACAACATCAACATGCCTTCATTGTGAGAAACAGGTGGTTAATTAATTAGGAAATAATCAAATCTGTATAAAATTTAAAATTACTTTTAATCTATAATATCCTGTTGTGTTATTTAAACCCTTCTGTTCAACAATTTTAAGATGAGAGCGCATAGGTGTCATGAAGCAAGCAAATACTTCGAAGTAGATAACGGGGACATGAATAAATCTTGTAAGTAGATTGGACTTGGAAATGGCAAACAATTATCAATCATGTAGCATATATTATAATATTTCACTTATGATTTACCTGTAGCATTACCAGTCCAAACTAAGGGGAAGAAGGTCAACTACAGGAGGTTTGTTTCTAAGGGAAAGAAGAAATAATGCAGTGAAAGATGAAGATGAAGGAAGTAGAAAAAGATCATCTTCTCGAAGGGGCCCCTTCGACAAGCAGTTGCGAAGGTGAAATCCTACAAGGAAATGCCTCTTAATGTTAAGATGTGGAGATCAAAATGCGTCTTTATTTTTATTTTATTTTTAATCTGAAACAAGCTCCTTATAATTAAGACAAGACGAGGTTGACTTGGTGGTATAACCCCTCACACTCACACAACGAGGTTGTGGGTTCGAGTCTCTCCCCCCTTCCTATAAAATCCCGAATTATTGTAATATTTCAAAAACAAAAAAAAAACAAAAGACTTTTTTTTTTATTTTAAAAAAAGGAGGCTTCTGCATAATTAATGTCTTGAGCAACAGACAGAATCTCTTAAATTCTGCACTTCCAGTGTGATATGTTACAGTGGGTTTTCAATATTCTTTTAATTTTTCTGGTTATTCATTTCTCTTGTTTGCCTCTGCTATGTCTAGTGGATAAACATTGTGTTTATTGCAATAGTCTTCTTAACTTCATGAAACTCAAATGAAGGATAAAATCTTTAATGTGCTTATGCAATGTATAATATTTAACTGTTCTTTACGATGTAGTATAGATAGCCAATTAAATGAGTTTTTCATACCAAAGTGATATAATTTTAGTGCCCGAATATTGGACCCGGTACATTGAAGATTTTCTCCAAATGAAAATACAAAGGTTTGAAACATTTCAAGCACTTGGTCACTCCTTGACAACATAGTCATGGCATCAATAAGCAAAGCGGGGAAAAAAGGATGTTAAGCCTAATGAATATTTATCGTTCAATTTCGGTAGGTCTAGTAGATCATTGATCTCAATGTATAATAATAATAATAATTATTATTATTTTAAAGTTAATAGAAGGATGTCACCGTAATCATGGCATCAACAAGCAAGCGAGAAAAAATGAAACCTGATGTATATTTATCGTTCAATCTCGGTAGGTCCGGTAAATCATTGAGCCTACCAATATAAGAAATTTATTTTAAAAAATAATGAAATCAGTTTTTTTATTTATTATTATTTAAATAAAAATGAAAAAAAGTGGTGGTTCAGTTAGGTCAACCCATTGGACCATATTGGGCCCAAGAGGCACCGGCCCGTTATCCTTCCACTGCCAAGAGCGGAAGGTGATCGCTGCTCTGTGAAACCAGCCTCACGCGGTGCCCTCCACTCTAGGAACCATGACCCTCCAACTTTCGAAGAAAGCCCATGGCCCAGCTCTCGGCTTGGAACGGGCGGGCCAGTATAATACCACACAGGACCCGATCCATTGGAAATTGACCCAATGTTCCACCACTCTAATGCCCCCACTTGGGTCACAGGCCCACGTTACTGAGCTCGGCGATGTATTAGAGGCTTTGATAGGATTATATACACTGAAACGTTTTCTTTCATAGGCGATGTGGGATTAATTCTTTCCTGCTCTCCTGAAAATTATTTGTTTGATTGGGTCATTAACACTTGCTCATATGCTTCTATGATAATGTTTTAGGGTATCAATCTGATTAAAGTAGAAAAGATAAGAAAATGTTAATTATCAATGCAATTGGTCAATTAAACTTTATAAATCTAGTTTGAATTAATGTTTCAATATCATCACAAGATATATCATATATATATGTACAGTTCCACTCCTGATCCTCACCATCCCAGTTTTGCAGGAGGAACCCCATTTATTTATTTATTTTTTAACTTGAATTGGTAAAAATTGTTAGAGAAAATTTTAAAATAAATAACATTTGAAATTAAATTTGAATTCAAATAGATACATTTTTTGCTTTAAATTTAAATTATATGACTATTATTTTAATGTTTATATATACCAGTATCACTGTATCAGTATACAGACGTCACTCGAATTACTTTTTTCCTCCTCCTCTGTTCTGGAAAATCATACATTAACAATATTCTATTCACTATAGAAAGAATACATTATAAATATTCTATTCAAAGGTGTTCTGGAAACAAATGCTTTATTGTGTCCTAGAGGCGTATTCATAAACTCAATGCATCACAGAATTTGTAGAGACAAATAACGTCTTAAGGAGAGTGACATCATATTGTACCTTGAAGACAATTGTATTAGTATTTTATTTTGGGACTAGTTTTGTTTTTGGCTGTATTTGGTTTGTTAACGGTGTTTTTGTTTAGGTTCAAGAAAAGCGATCAATTTCTGATAGAATTTTAACAATAAATATATGCAGAGTTTCTTACTTTTCGTGGAGGACTAGATCTAGGAACTAGGGTCTATGGCCGACCGATATTGCTTTGATAAAATTCGTGCCTCTGAATTGGCTTTCATCAATCGGAAAAATATACTAAGATTAGGTAGACATATATTATATGCTATAAAAATTTGACGCATTTACTTTTATCATTCTAAAAAACAATGTTTATATATATATAATCTCAATCACCACCATGATAAATGATTTTGCTTTTTAAAAATGAAATGCCAATGGAATTTTTCTTTATGTCAATGAGTTTGAAGAATAAGAGAAACTTAAGCAAAAGCAGATAGCATACACCAATGGAAAATTAATAAACTGAAAACTTACCAATTGATCACTTCATTTCAATTTAAAATCAATGAATGTAAAATATGTACACCGTCAAAGTTCATCAAAAAGAAAGGGAAAACAAATTATCATATATAGATAGTTACAACTTACAAGTTAGTTGTTAGTCATTGGATTTCAATCCAATTCAACGGGACAAGGAATATAAAATTTATAAAATTATCATATAAAATTGTCGCGGAGGTTTTCTCTCTGTTTCTCTGCGGCTCACCGGCGGCCTTTCATGCTTTTCGGCGGAGGGCTATAGATCTTGGTGGTGGTTTGCTTGGGTAGGTGGCATCGGGTCTAGATCGGCATCTCCAGCGTCGTCGGCGGGCCTCCGGTTCGGGCCGTTCTTCATCACTCAGTCCAGATCATTCAAATCTTCCCGTTCCAGCTGTTCCCTTGCCGGCGGCGTCCTGCTGTTGGTCTTCTCCGGCTGCCTGGGTGTCCCTCCTCCAGATCATGTTTAGTCCGTTTCATTTCGGTTTTTGTGTTTGTATAGTGGTTTTACTAGTTGTTATCCCTCTTAGTGAGGGTGTCCTTCCCACCTCTGTGTGTGGTTTTTTTCTCCCGTTTGTGGGGCTTTGATCTGGGCTGTGCTTGTGTGTCATACGCTGAGAAGTCCCAGTTGTTATTGTAAACATGGTTTTCATGTTTCCTGCCCTGGATCTGATTTCCAGGTGTTGTAACTGTGAAGCCTTTGGCTTATTTCAAAAAAAAAAAATATATAAGTACGGATCCCCACAGTATATTTTGCCATCCCTCCTCATTAACTGTGCAGTACAGTAGCTAAATTCTCTGAACAATTGTACCGAGAATTCCGGTGGCAGGTGCTCTTCTTCTCACTTATTTCTTGATTATTTTTTTTACTTAACAAGAAATTTTAACTTGCTTTTTTTTTTTTTTTTTTTTTTTTTTTTTTGATGGAACACTTGCTTCTTTTTAGAATTTATACCAAACTCCAAATTCGAATACATTGGTCGATAGTTAACTCATTTAACTTGCTTCTTTTTAGAATTAAATAAAAATGGAGCCTTTGATTTCTCAAGTACGGTTACTGAAATTCTGCCTTATCTTTATGGTTTTTAGGGTTTCTGTCTCTTGGAAAATAATTTCCTTTTGTTGATTATTGGCTTAACTGCAGTAGCTGCACTTATTTGTTCACTGCTTGGAATTAAATTTACATAACTTTAAGGCGTTTAGGGTTTGGTTTTGTAAATTGGATGAGATATGTGGAGTCTATAAAATGAAGAAATCCAGTTTAGGTTTTAGGAAATTGAAACCCATTTTATGCTCTGTCGGTTGCTTGGAAAATTTTGGGAATGAGAATTTTGTTTATATTCCTCTTGAACTACTATTAATCTATGTGCTTAATTTGCCTAATGTGGACGAGTGGGTTAATGCTTGATTATTGAATCAAGCATTGTGGTTCCTGGAGTTTAATATTTCTTTTCTTTCTGCTGATGTTGTAGGCATAAATTACATTTTTTTAAACAAGATTTGAGGGAAAAATCACCCTTTTAAGTAGCAAAATCATTCTTTTGCACACTGTTAACAATTGAAAACACAACAGAATACTTTAAGCAGAGCAAAAATAGACGTGTATTTGGAAGGAATTTTTCTGCATCAATATCAAAGGTGAAATAGCCTTTTTATAGGCAATACAATCAACAAACTTGACTACTTATCAGAGACAACGTGGACCACTAACATAAACTAACTGACCCACTAACAACATAAACAAAACCCACTAGCTGCATAACTAAAACCTAAAGACCAGTTAAAATACTAGACACGTAAAACAAACTTCCTAATCACTAGGACATCAAAATAAGATTTCCAACAATCCCTCCCTTAAACTGATGTTTGCAAACATCCAGTTTAATTACAATTTTCACACAGAACCCTCCCTCAAACTAGATCCTTCAAAGTACAAACTCCAAGCAACTTTCTTAACTTTAAAAATGAGTCCAATTTGAGGGGTTTGGTAAAAATATCAGCAACTTGATCCTCACTCCTGCAATAAACAAGATCAATTAATTCATCCTTTGTGAGATCCCTCAGGAAATGATATCTCACATCTATGTGCTTGCATCTTCCATGTAGAACAGGATTCTTCGAGAGTTGAATTGCTGAACTATTGTCACAAAAAATCAGAGTAGAACCTTGTTGCTTAAACTGAAGTTCTTCAAGAATTTTTCTTAGCCATAGAGCTTGACAAGCACAAGATGTTGCAGCTACAAATTCAGCTTCAGTAGTTGATAAAGTAACAAGTGGCTGCTTCTTCGAAGACCATGAAATCACTGTAGAACCAATCATAAAGACATATCCAGATGTGCTTCTTCTATCATTCAAATCTCCAGCATAATCACTGTCTGTAAATCCAAACAATTCTGATTTTTCTCCCTTTTTATAGAAGAGCCCAAAATCAACTGTACCTTGCAAGTACCTAAGGATTCTCTTTGCAGCAAGAAGATGAATCTCTTTTGGTTGCTCCATATACCTGCTAATGAGACTCACCGAATACATCAAATTTGGTTGTGTTGCTGTCAAATACATCAGACTTCCAACGATTTGCTTGTAAAGCGTAGCATCAACCCTTTCTCCTACTGGATCCTTTACAAGCTTCAAACCCTTTTCAACTGGAGTAGTGGTAGAGTTGCAGTTCTTCATTTGAAACCTGTCTAAAATTTCTTGGGCATATTTCTTTTGAGAAACAAAAATTCCAGCAATAGATTGTACAACCTCCAAGCCCAAAAAATAATGCATTTTCCCAAGATCAGACATGTCAAATTCAAGCATCATGTTCTCCTTAAATCTTTCAACCATAATGCTATCATTTCCCGTATAAATCAAATCATCTACATATAAGCATACAATAAGCATTTTCCCCCCATCTTTACTTTTTGTATACAATGTATGCTCATATGGACATTTTTGAAAACCCTCCTTCTGAAAGTAGGCATCTATACGACTGTACCAAGCTCTAGGTGCTTGTTTTAGTCCATATAGAGCCTTTTTCAATTTATAAACTTTATGCTCACAACCAAATTTCACATAACCAGGAGGTTGATCTATAAATACCTGCTCTTGCAACTCTCCATGTAAGAATGCCGACTTCACATCCAGTTGGTATATAGGCCATGAGTTTTGTGCAGCCAATGCAACCACCAATCTGATTGTATCATGCCTTGCAACAGGAGCAAAAACCTCTTTGTAATCCACACCAAACTCTTGTCTGTAGCCTTTAGCAACTAGACGCGCCTTGTACTTGTCAACTTCACCATTCTCCTTCAACTTTGTCTTGTAAACCCACTTAACACCGATCGTCTTCTGCCCTTTTGGAAGGTCCGTCAATTCCCAAGTGTTGTTTCTTTCAATAGCTGCTATTTCTTCATCCATAGCCCTTTGCCACTTTACTTCTTTTATAGCAGCTTCAAAACTTGTTGGATCACAATCTGAAAATATAGCAAAGTGTATAAGTGGGTCCTCCGAATTATTGACTCCAGTTACCTCAAAGTCTGTCATCCATGCAGGCCTTCTTTTAACACGTTGAGGACGTGAAACTGCTGTTGTATCAACCTGCTCATTAGCTTCTATTGCTGCTGGTGGAACTTGATTTTGAGGAATTTCAAGAACAGGACCTGCTGGAACAAGATGATGTAAAGGCTGCTGCATTATTTCTCCACCATCACCATCAAAAGTTGTTGGAATACGTTGTTCAACTGTGTTGATATTCCACGACCATGTTCTTTCTTCATCGAATACGACATCACGACTAATAACAATTTTCTTGGTGATAGGATTATACAATTTGTAAGCCTTTGATTGATCACTAACACCAAGAAAAATGCATTTTTCACCTTTGTCATCCAGCTTTTTCCTCTTCTCATCTGCAATATGAGCATATGCTATGCACCAAAAAACCCGAAAATAATCAACTGACGGTTTACGCCCACTCCAAGCTTCCTCAGGAGTTCTATTTTGAACAGCAAAAGTAGGACTTCTGTTCAAAATATGAACACTCCAACTAACTGCTTCTGGCCAAAAACTTTTGGGAAGATTGCTCCACTTCAGAAGACTTCGCACCATATTTAGAATTGTGCGATTTTTTCTTTCGCACACACCATTCTGTTGAGGTGTATAAGCTGTAGTAAGCTGCCTTTTGATTCCATATTTGTCACAAAAATTATGAAATTCTTGCGAGTTGTATTCTCCACCACGATCAGTGCGCAACACTTTTATTGGGCTATCAGCTTCTTTTTCAACTCTTGCTTTAAAGCTTCTAAATGCTGTGAAAGCTTCAGATTTTTCCTGCAAAAAATAGATCCAAGTTTTCCGACTAAAATCATCAATGAATGAGATGATATACCGTTTGCCTCCATTAGATGTCGGATTTATTGGACCACACAAATCGGAATGCACAAGCTCCAGCACCTTCTTTGCCCTCCAAGATTTCCCCTTTTGAAAACTATGACGATGTTGTTTGCTAACAACACATTCTTCACATATCTCTGAAGAAGGCTCAAATTGTGGAAGACCTGCTACCATATTTTTCTGCTGCAAGGTCTTCAATCCACCAAAATTGAGGTGTCCATATCGAAAATGCCACAACCATGCTATATCTTCAAATTTTGCAGCAAAGCACGAATGAGTAGTGTGCTGAAGATGCAATGGAAACATCCGATTAGTTGTCATTTCGACTTGAGCAATTAGACCCAATTTTTCATCTTGAATTCGACAAACTCCATTCTTGATAGAGATCTCATATCCCTTTTTCTTGAAGCTGACCAACACTGAGTAGATTGGTTTTTAAATCTGGAACAAAAAAGACATTAGAGATAGAGTGAGTTGAATTTCCCTTGGTTTGGAGTGTTACCCTTCCTCTTCCCATGACAGATACTGTAGATTCATCTCCAAACTTTACAGTGTTTCGAAAGGATTCATCCAAATCAGAGAAAGCATTCTTGTCTCCACACATATGGTTACTGCAACCAGTATCCAAATACCATAAATCCTGGTGAGTTTTTTCTTTGGTATGACACACCATGAGAAGAGAGACTTCTTCTTCCTCTTTTTCTGCAAAATTAGACCTTTCACCATGCTCACCACGATTTTTATTTAAATTCACACGGCATTCCGAGCGATAATGACCATACTTGTGACAGCGAAAACATTCAACATTTGTTTTGTCTGCAAACCTTGGCTTATAACCGGTTGAATTCTGACCGTCACGACCTTTCCATTTTCCTTGATAATCAGCACCTTTATTCTCTCCCAGCCGTTGGTGTGCATTCTTGCCTCTCCAGCTACCTTTTCAACGTCCAGCTCCTTTTGGAATGATTGCTTGTAATGCCTGCTCCTCTTTATCCTGCTGGTTGATTTTTTGTTCATGAACCAGCAAAGAACTTTGTAATTCATCAATTGACAGAGTGTCAATGTCTTTTGATTCCTCAATCGAGCAAACGATATAATTGAATTTTGCCGTCATTGATCGAAGAATCTTTTCAACTATGGTGACATCCTCCAACTTCTCCCCATGTATTCGCATCTTGTTTGCGATGGCCATCGTTCTTGAGAAGTACTCTGAAACCGACTCTCCTAACTTCATTCGTAAAGTCTCAAATTCACCACGAAGAGCTTGGAGTTGCACTCGCTTCGCCCTTGTTGTTCCCTGGTACTTCGTCTTCATGGAATCCCAAATCTGCTTGGAAGTATCTTTGCAAAGAATTGTTTCCAAGATTGAACGATCGATGGCTTGAAAAAGATAATTTTTTGCCTTGAGATCCTTCAGCTGCAATCCTTCTCGTTCGGTTCTCTGGGCATCCGTCAACACGACACCTTCAGCAAGTTCTGCTACTCCAGAATCAACGACCTGCCAATATTCTTTTGACTTCAAAAAATTCTCCATCAGCATACTCCAATGATCATAATGGCCATCAAAACGTGGAATTGAAGGTTGCACAAAATTCTGTGTGTTCTCTGTAGCCATCACTAATGACTGCTGCAATGAAAGTGAAAAGAAGATAACCAAGAAAGCTGCTGCAACTACACTCTTTCTCTCACTTTTCTCAACCTGGCTCTGATACCACTGTTAACAATTGAAAACACAACAGAATACTTTAAGCAGAGCAAAAATAGACGTGTATTTGGAAGGAATTTTTCTACATCAATATCAAAGGTGAAGTAGCCTTTTTATAGGCAATACAATCAACAAACTTGACTACTTATCAGAGACAACGTGGACCACTAACATAAACTAACTGACCCACTAACAACATAAACAAAACCCACTAGCTGCATAACTAAAACCTAAAGACCAGTTAAAATACTAGACACGTAAAACAAACTTCCTAATCACTAGGACATCAAAATAAGATTTCCAACAACTCTATTAGTTTTGACTATTAGAATTTCGCTAGACAAACCAATTTGATGTATCTATGATAATTTAAAGACCAAATTAAAATAAGCTAAGATGGTGAAAAAAAAAAAAAAAAAAAAAAAAAAAAAAAAGGAAAATGTTTATCTTTCTCAAAAAGTTTTAAGGAACAAAATGAAATTGGCTTGAGTTTTCACGATTGACGATATAATGCTGAACGATGATAATGAGAATTGCAGTGTTTTTGCAGGCATTATTTTTGTTCTTTCACTTCAGTACTTATTGAATTTCTTCTAATCTCTTACAGACTCCAAAATTCAAATAATTTGGTAAGAATCAAATAATTGAGGCTTTGATTCATCAAGGAGTGTTTTGTTCCGTGCTGAATAATGACCGAGAATTCTGGCTTATACTTTAGGGTTTCAATGTTGTAGAAAATATTTGCTTTTTTTGGTTGCTGGGGAAATGCCTAACTAAGAAGGTAAGGGAATTGGCTACAGACTACAGTAGTTGTCTTAACCTCAGTTCACTGTTTAGATTAGAATGCAGAATGGATTTAGTTCTAATAACTTTAACTTTATTAGAGGTGCTGTTGCTGATCGAGGAAATGCCTAACTAAGAGGTGCTGTTGCATCTCTCATCGATCCAGAGCGTCTAATGGCTTTGCTGATAATCTTGCTAAGAGGGGTGCGAGAATGAGTGGGGATTTTGTGGAATGGAGTGATATCAGTTGATTTTCTGTTCTTTTTGTCCCTTTAGCGTTTTGTTTTGCTGTTTTCTGGGCTGTTCCTGTGGTGCTTTTTTGCGGTTTGGGTCCCTTTTCTTGTTATTTTGCTGCTGTGTTGTTGTGTTCCTAGTGTGTTGTCCAGGTTCCTTTGGCTTTGTACCCCTGTTGTTTTGCTGCCCCTCTTGTGGTTTTTTTTAATATAATCGGCTGTTCAAAAAAAAAAACTTTTAACTTTAAGGTTTCTAAAGTTAGGTTATGTAAATTGCATGAGATGCCTGGAGCTAATATGATGTACAACTTCTGTATGGTTGACCAGAAAAAGGGGTTAAAAAACGTAGAAAAGAACTCATTCTAAGTTTACACCTCTTATTTACATGTAAATACATCAATCTGACTGATTTAGGTGAGTTATTCACTAATGGTGAACTGTGGGAGCCAAGGTATTTAGGTGTTGTTATACTGTTATGAGATCGAAACCCTTTTTATGCTCTTTCGGTTGCTTAGAATGTTTTCAGAAAAAGAATTATGTTGATATCCCTCTTGAACTGCAATTAATATATATATCTGGTGTAACTTTGGAAACGTGATTCATGGAATACGATAATTTCTTTGTTTTTTGTTGATGATGTTTTAGGTACTTGTTAAATTACTTATTTTGGATTTTTTTTGGGTTTTAGATAATAAATCCAGAGTAAAGGAGATGTCAAAGGGATCTACTAGTGGTTGTCCAACAACAAAAACCTTGTGTTAAATAAGCAACTTGCTGCTGCAAACTGAACCAGCAGACCTAGAAGCCAAAACAGAACAGGAAACTTTGCTTGCAACTGCAGCGCATGTTGATTCGCTTGACAAGGAATGGCTTCAGAGGATTCAACCTCACTCTATTTCTCTTCTGTCTTGATCTAGTGTCTTTTCTTTTAGTTTTAGCTTAGCTGTGTTCTATTTTGAATCTGTTGCACAGGAAAAGGTGACCCTGACTCAAGTTCTCGAGGACAGAAAGTATCCTCTATGCTCATTTCTTTTATTTTTTTTTTGTTGGTTTCTTGTAGCTTGCTGTATATTCAATGTTTGATTTGGTTTTGTTATTCTTTTTCCCTCGTCAATTGTGGCTGGCAGTAACATCATCAAATCGAACACAATGGAGCTACAGCAGTTGAGAATCAATTGCTCGATAATGAAGGAGCGGAATTCACAGCTTTCCCATAAACACGATGTGTGGATCGGATAGTACCTAATTTCTATGTCTCAGTTTCTCCTAGCTGCTTGTTTGCTCTACATATTCGTTTTTGTATTCTTATGGTGCTATTACTTTGATTTTCAGGAGCTTGTTTCTTGTAAGAGTACATTTGTTTTCCCATGACATTGCTAGATTTTTTGTTATTTTGGGTCGTACAGCTTAAGCTTTTTGAGAATGTGCTTGGATGCAAAGACAACTTGATTAAACAAATGAAATCTGAGAACAAGGTCATCTGTCATAGTAATCTTCGAGATATTTTACGTTAGGCTGTGTTACTGTCTGACAAGTTCTTTTCTTCTGTTGGCAGGTAGAGTTGGAACGCCGAAATGCCTTCATTGTGGAAAAGAGATAGTTAATTAAGCCAGTAAATCTGCTTAAATTGAAGATTGCTTTTAATCTTTATATCCTATGTTGTTTAATCCTTCTTCTTACACAATTTTAAGATGGGAGCGCATAAGTGTGATGAGGCGAATAAGGGGTATAATAATAATAATATAATTAATTACTACCGAAGAAATTCACCGAGAATATAAAAAACATCACCCCTCCCCAAACCCCACATTAATGTAATATTTTAAGAAAAAAACATTATATTTTACCACAATACGAAAAAAATGAATTGTAATGAGGAAATCTCTCGTTAATCTTTTTCTCCATTTGCTGAATATAAATTCGTAACCCTGATTCAATTAAATAGAAACTAATAAATACTTTTTTATTACAAATCAACTCCTTCCGTTGGTTTTCTATTGACTTCCATATATATAAACTTATATTTCTATAAGTTTATTTCCAAACACAAATTAGGGTATTACAACTAATATCCGGTGTTGTAGGTACTTATTAGATCACTTGACCAGAAATTTTGGTGGATTAGAGATAATATAACAAAATTAGAGGAATTGGCAATGGAATCTATAAGTGGTGATGTGGCACTGAAAAGGTGGTGTGACATAAGCAACTTGCTGCCACAAACTGAACCGGCAAACCAAGAAGCAAAACCAAAAAAACTAACTTCTTCTGTTGATTTGCTTGTCAAGGTATTGTAGATCTTGATAACCCTCTTTTGTTTATCAATGTCCTTGTTTTCGTTAAGCTTAATTTGTTGTACAGGAAACGAGGAACCTGACACTAGGTGGTCGAGGACAAAAAGTATCCTCTATGGTCACTTTTTTTTTTTTTTTTAGCCGTACGTATATTCAGGGCTCATTTGGTGCACAGTGTTGTACTGTATTAAGGGCTCGTTTTGCATTGTATTAGCTAATGATCTAATAAGGTGGATGTCATATTAACAAAGTAGAGGTTGTATTACTTAATACAACTTGATACAAAATATCACCAAAAACAAGATTATATAGGAATAATACAATACAATACAATGTGCTAAATGAGCCTTCAAAATGTTGGAATAATATAATATAATCTGAAACAAGCCTGCATAATGTCTTGAGCAACTTAATCTCTTAGGGGCCGTCCTGTAAGCGTTTTTCGTTGATTGTTTTTCGAAAAGAAAAATGAAAATAAAAATAGTATTTTTGGTTTTAGTTTCGAAATTCGAAAATGTGTCTGGTAGCATATACTGAAATTTGTATTTTGAAAAAGAAAACGGAAAAAAACGCGTCTGGTAGGTTAACCGTAAACTATACAATTATAAACAAATTGATTAAATAATTAACCAATATAATTTTTGTATTGTAATTTATAAATTAAACAGAAGTGACACATCACAAATTACTTCCAAAAAAAAATCAATTAATCAAAACTAATTAAACTCTTAAATTATAAATAAGTATTATTTTAATAAATATAAATAACAGTAAATAAATATAAAAATAAATAAAATGAAAAATAAAAAGAAAGGATACTAGATCGGAGAAGAAGAAAGGAAGAAGATCGGAGATGAAGAAGAGGAAGAGGATCAGATCAGAAGAAAAAGCAACGGATCAAAAGAAGAAGAAGATCGGAGAAGGAGAAGAAAAGGATCGGAGAAGGAGAAGAAGCGAATAAGAAGAAGAAGAAGAAGAAGAAGAAGATCGGAAGAAGAGGATATCGTGGGTCAATCCGCGTATGGAGGAGCAACGTAAAATAGATCGGAAGAAGAAGAGATCAGTGTCAAGAAGACGAAGAAGACGAAGAGAAGAAGAAGAGAAAAAAAAGGAGAAGATCAGTTGAAGGAAGAAGAAGAAGAAAGAAGGAAGAGACAGATTAACGTTGAAGAGAAAAAAGGGAAAAA
The DNA here is from genome assembly GCA_030490815.1 of Acer saccharum. Classification (NCBI taxonomy): domain Eukaryota; kingdom Viridiplantae; phylum Streptophyta; class Magnoliopsida; order Sapindales; family Sapindaceae; genus Acer; species Acer saccharum. Next base: position 13,503,901 of record CM059877.1, on the reverse strand, counting down.
AAAATTAATGGAGATGAGGACGAAAGAAGATGAGATCTGGTGGATGAAAAAAAAAGAATTTTTTTAATGATATGGGACCCACTTATTTAATGATATGAGACCCATTTCATATGGAAAACAAAAACAAATTCAAGAAAAACAAGTTTTTTTTTTTTTTTTTTTTTTTTTTTTTTTTCAAAATTTCCACTTTTAACATTGGTTTTGTTTTTCATTTTGTTTTTATATTTTGAAAATAAAATGAAAAACGGTTACCGAATGCGAATTCAAAATCATTTTTGGAAAACAAAAACGAAAACAAGCTGAAAACAACCTGCAGGACAAGCCCTTTATTTTTCTGGTTATTCATTTCTCTTGTCTGCCATGTCTAGTGGATAAACATTGTGTTTATTGCAATAATCTTTTTAACTTCATGAAACTCAAATGAAGGATAAATTCTTTAATGTGCTTATGCAATGTATAATATCCAACTGTTCTGTACGATGTAGTATAGATAGCCAATCAAATGAGTTTTTCATACCATAGTGATATAATTTTGGTGCCCGTATATTGGACCTGATACATTGACGATTTTCTCCAAATGAAAATACAAAGGTTCGAAACATTTCAAGCACTTGGTCACTCCTTGACAACATAATCATGGCATCAATAAGAAAAGCGAGGAAAAAAGGATGTTAAACCTAATGAATATTTATCGTTCAATTTCGGTAGGTCTAGTAGATTGTTGATCTCAATGTATTATTATTATTTTTTTAAAAAGTTAATAGAAGGATGACACCGTAATCATGGCATCAACAAGCAAGCGAGAGAAAATGAAACCTGATGTAATATTTCGTTCAATCTCGGTAGGTCCGGTAAATCATTGAGCTTACCAAAATAAGAAATTTATTTTAAAAAATAATTGAAGGACGTTGAGACCCTATAATAGGAAGGACCTGTGTATATTTATTGTTTATTCTCACTCTTTCAGTAAATCAATTTTTTTTATTTTTTATTATTTAAAACAAAAATGAAAAAAGTGGTGGTTCAGATAGGGTCAACCCATTGGACCATATTGGGCCCAAGAGGCACCGGCCCGTTATCCTTCCACTGCTAAGAGCGGGAGGTGATCGCTGCTCTGTGAAACCAGCCTCACGCGGTGCCCTCCACTCTAGGAACCATGACCCTTCAACCTTCAAAGAAAGCCCATAGCGCAATTCTCAGCTTGGAACGGGCGGGCTAGTATAATACCGCACTGACCCCGATCCATTGGAAATTGACCCAACGTTCCACCACTCTAATTCCCCCACTAGGGTCACAAACCCACGTTACTGAGCTCGGCGACATAAAAGAGGTTTTCACAGGGTTATATACACAAAATGTTTTCTTTCCAAGGCGATGTGGGATTGAGTCTTCCTGCTCTCTTGAAAATTATTTGTTTGATTGGGTCATTAACAATTGCTTATATGCACACATGGTCCCTTGCCATAGTAGTGGGCCTTTTTTTGGGAACCCCCACCACCAAGGTTCAAGACCTAGTGTGTGCATAGAATTATGCAAATTTTCCTTTGCCCATTTAAAAATATGGGTGTTGTCCCACTTTGTGTGGGTGGTTGTCCCTCCTTCGTGTGGGTTCTCTCTCTCCGTCCGTGGGAGCTCCCGTCTGGGCTGCGCTTGGAAGTCGATTCTTGATGAGTCCCAGTTGTTGTTGTATTCATGTAATCATGTCCTGGATCTGTAATCCAGTTGTTGTTGTATTCCAAAAAAAAAAAAAAACCAATTGCTCATATGCTATGATAATGTTTTAAGGGTATCAATCTGATTAAAGTAGAAAAGATAAGAAAATGTTATTTATCAACGTAATTTGTCAATTAAACTTACAAATCTAGTTTGAATTAATGTTTCAATATCATCACAAGATATATCATAGGGATGAAAACTTCCACTCCTGATCCTCACCATCCCAGTTTTGCAGAAGGAGCAACCCCATTTTTTTCTAACTTGAATTGGTCAAAATTGTTAGAGAAAATTTTAAAATAAATAACATTTGAAATTAAATTTGAATTCAAATAGTCACATTTTTTTTGTTTTAAATTTAAATTATATGACTATTATTTTAAGGTTTAAATATACTGGTATCAGACGGTATACAAACTTCACTTGAATCACTTTCTTCCTCCTCCTTTGTTTTCTGGAAAATCATACATTAACAATAATTCACTGCAGAAAATAGAATACATTATAAATATTCTATTCAAAGGTGTTCTGGAAACAAATGCTTCATTGTATCCTAGATGCGTATTCGCTAACTCAGTGCATCACGAATTTGTAGAGGCAAATAACGTCTTAAGGAGAGCAATATCATATCGTGCCTTGAAAACAATTGTATTTTATTGTTCTATTTTGGGACTAATTTTGTTTTTTGCTGTATTTGGTTTGGTAACGGTGTTTTGGTTTGGGTTCAAGAAAAGTAATCAATTTCTGACAGAATTTTAACAATAAAAATATGCAGAGTTTCTTACTTTTCGTGAAGGACTAGATCCAGTTACTGGGGTCTATGGCCGACCGATATTGCTTTGATAAAATTCGTGCCTCTGAAATTGGCTTTCATCAATCGAAAAAAGTATACTAAGATTAGGTAGGCATATATTATATATGCTATAAAAATTTGACACATTTATTTTTATCATTCTAAAAAACAATGTTTATATATATTCTCAATCACCACCGTCATAAATATTGATTTTCTTTTTTTTTTTAAATGAATGTCAATAGAATTTTTCTTTATGTTAATGAGTTTGAAGAATAGGAGAAACTTAAGCAAAAGCAGAGAGCATACACCATTGAAAAATTAAGAAACTGAAAACTTACCCTATTGAATTTCAACTAGTGCTTACAAAGCTCATGAATAGCTTATATATTTTTGTACAAGGAAATCAGTTAGTGAAATGGCTATTTGATTGGGCACATTGTAATGATTTTGAAGATAAATGAAATTTGATCACATTAAACTTGTCACCATACAATTGAATTTTACCATATATTCAATCTTGATGTCTTTTTTGATTCTATGTTCTCTGTATACTTGTTTTCAATTCATTATGGAGAAAGAATTCACCCCATCATATTATGAGAACATGTTGCACTGTGAAAAGCACAATAGACTGTGAATTTTGAGTCTTTAATTACTGCAACCATTTATAAAAAAGAAAAATCAACATGTACAAAACTACTTTAAACTTCAATTTAAAACATTCTTTGGACTTTCAGTTAAAATAGCAAAAATTTAGTATAGGAATTAGCAGGGAAGATGTTACCGAATAGAATGTTAGAATTGGCCGAAAATAATTGAAACTTCTCTATTACTTGTACACAAAAAAAAAAAAAAAAAAAAAAAAAACTGTACAAACATATTGTTAATTATTACACATAAAGGTTGAACACAAATTAACATAAGTAAGCAACTAATCATAAAAATTGGTTGGCCGCAACTTCAGACTAATTAAGGAACTTGAATTCAGTCATATGACCCATAATGTGAATGCCATTGAAATAAGCAAGTCTAAGAGACCAGAATATAAATTCCAGGATTATGATCAGATAAGAGATCAAATCATTTCAACATTAACAAAAAAAAAAATGGTTACAAAGTAATTCCTTCTATATCATGTACAAAAAGAAAGAAAAGTCCTAGCCTGAGTCCCTAAGCAGTGACAAGCAAGAACACAACATAAAATGACTCCAAAATATGCATATGATAACGATTACGTTTTACTATGCCCGCACATCGTCCGGGTTGCATAATAGTATATATGTATTTGAGTAATACTACTTTACCCAAATTTGATGCCCAAATGATGTGGCAACACTCTAATCCATTCATTTAAACCATACAAATCTAATACAATTTAAATACATATATTTTAAAGCTCCAAATTGAATTCTAGTCACCTTAAAAAAAAGAAAAAAAGTAGTAGATCCACCTCTCAAACATAAAGCTTTTTTTTTTTTAATTATTTATTTATTATTATTTAGATATTTTAGGGTTGTTGGGTTGTGTTTTTTGTTGCCCAAACTTCAATGTATTGCATTGTTTGTGATTGTTAAGTGGAAAAATTGATTTATGTAAAATCCGGATTTGTATGTGGAGAAGATGATGAACAACGGTTGTTGGTTCAATAATTATTTGCTATAAAATCAAAAATTACTGTTGTTAAATCGAGACAAATAAGTCTTAATTGTAGTTTGGAGTTACCGCCTCCGACGTCATCACTAGTGAGTTGATTGACAAAACCAATGGAATTGGTGGAAAATGTCACCTTTTTGATCTGTTTTGGTGGCAAAGTGAGTGCTTTAATAAGTTAAGTTTAAAAGACACCTATTATGGTGAACTACCAAAATTGCCCTTAGATAATCTATTTTTTTTATTCTGTTTGTACTTCCCTCTCCACATTTCCAACAAAAACGACAGTAGTACTCAGTAACTCTATCTCTCTTTACAAAAACTCTCTCTGTGTACAATAAACTTGTCCTCTACAAACAAAAGTTCAAGGTTGCCTCCCCTTTCTTCATCAACTTAGAAAGAAGTGGACGTTCTTGAGTACAACAAGGTAATATTTCTTGAAAATACTTTGTTTAATTTGTGCACATTTTCATTTGTTCATTTCATTTGTTCTCCAAGTCTTTTGTAAACCTTAAGCTATTGTGAGAAATTTGGATCTCCGAGACTTTGTAAGCTTTGTCTGAGCTTTTTAAACTTTTGTTTGAGCCTTTTCAATGAATAAGTATCCGAGCCTTTTCAAGAATTCTCCAAGCCTTTTAAAGTATTCTCCGAGCCTTTTCAAGTCTTTTTCGAGACTTTTCAATGAATCAGTATACGAGCCTTTTGAAGTCTTCTCTGAGCCTTTTGAAGTCTTCTTCCAGCCTTTTCAAGTCTTCCCTGAGCCTTTTCAATGTATCAGTATCCGAGCCTTTTCAAGTATTCTCCAAGCCTTTTCAAACCTTTTCCAAGCCTTTTCAAGTCTTCTCCGAGCCTTTTTAAATATCCTCACCCGAGCCTTTGTAAATGTAATATGTGAAAATATTTTGTAGTCCTAGGTTTTTATTAATGGTTTGTGATGATTAATTTGATAGCATCATGAATCGGGTTAGAATAGTAATATCTTACAATGGTCGATGTGAGTAGTTACTCGATGGAAGTCAGAGGTTTGTTGAATCCGACAACTAGGGAATGTATGTGTCAAAGAATATGACTTACGAAGAATTGGTGGCGATCGTGCATACCATTCAGAAGTATGATGTAAACAAATTCAATGTTGATCTGTCATCAATATCAATTGTTCCTAGCAGTATATGTCGCACATTTATAATAAATGACGATGATGTTCAGTTTATGCTAGGGGAAGATCGGGTGATCCTTCAAGTATGTGTCAGTCTAATTGAGAGGATAGCTGGAGATGTGATAGGGAATGATATTCCTCCTCGTGAAAATACCCAACAATTTAGATCCTTTAGCGGTAGTAACCAAGTGTTCACCCAAAGGAGTGGCACCGAAGGTTGGGAAAACATGTGTGGTGTCCCACCGGTAGCGGTCGACCATGCAGATGTAGTTGAACCTCAATTCAGCGATGTGTTTGGTTGTCGAATTGAGCAGTACACTGATTAGTACAATGAGCAGTACAATGAGCTATACAATGAGCAGAGTAATGACTCGAGCCATGAGGTGGATAATGATTCAAATAATGAACAGATAGATGATCTAGAAAATGTGGATGAAGAGCCTGCACAAATTCAAACACGTGGAAGACGTGTACAAGGAGTTAGTTGCACCGCACCAGATATGCCGACATAATGTAATTGCATTTTATTCTGATAATGTGACAACGTGGGTTATTCCTGAAGCAGATTCATATTCGTTTGGTATTAGTAGAAGCAGCACCTTGGCAGCATAAGAACCTACAAGCATGATTTATAAAGGTGAATTTTTTCTGAGTAAAAAGGATTTTAAGAGGCTAGTTGGCATTTTTTCAATGCGGGAGAACTTTGAATTGAAGGTGAAAAGGTCCAATAAGACAAAGTTACATTTGGTTTGCATCATTGATGACTGTACGTGGAAATTAAGAGCGATGAGAAGAGATGAATGGACTTACTTCCAAATTAGAAGTTTTGTCAACGAACGTTGTCCCTTGAAGGAGATTCACCGTCGCCATTGACAAGCTAGTGCTGTCATCATCACAGAAGTCGTTGCACCTAGACTTCAGCAACATGATGGTCGTCTCATGCGTCTAAAGGACATAATCGCCGATATAAAAATAATATATGGCATCCAAGTCATGTACAATAAGGCACATGATGCCCTACAATATGCATTGTCATTGACCTATGGAACGCATGAAGAAACTTTCCAACTGCTGCCATCTTTCGCATACGTTCTGGAACAACAAAATCCTGGCACAATCACTGACTTACAGTGCGCAGATGATGGTACATTCCTCTACTTTTTCATGTCGTTAGGGTCCTCAATTAGAGGTTTCTGGAGGTATATACGTCCTGTGATTGCAGTTGATGGTACCCATTTAAAGGGAAAATTTGGGGGTACAATGTTTGTTGCAACTGCATATGATGAAAACGAACAGGTGTATCCAATTGTTTATAGGTACGGTGACTTATAAAACAACCTTTCATAAGAGTGGTTTTTGGAATGCTTGAAGGGTGCCCTTGGTCATATAGATGATTTGGTTTTCATTTTCGATCGTCATGCAAGCATTGAAGCAGGGATTTTTAAAGTGTTCCATTATACAACCCATACCATATGTTGCTGGCATTTTGGTGAAATTATGAAGAAGCGATTTCACAAAAAAGATGTTGTCGACATAATGGACAAAGCAGCTAGGATGTACAGTGAATTAGATTATAACCGGCATATGAAGGTGTTACATAAGCTATATAAGGCTGCATACGATTATGCCATTACTGCCGGTCCATACAAGTGGTCATGCGTACACTGTCCCCAAAGAAGGTACAGGGTGATGACCACAAATGTTGCTCATGCCTAAAATTCGCACGGTAGCTGCCAATGATAACACTGGCAGAGTTAATTAGGAATATGCTACAAAAGTGGTTTCACGATCGTCATGTAGCAGCATGGTCCATGCGTCATCAATTGACCAACACAACACATCTTGTGATCCTGAAACGTTTCAAGATGTGCAGTTATATGACCGTAAATCCAGTTGATTGGAACATATTCTCTGTCAAACTGAAGGGAAACCAGTGGATGGTTAACTTAGCCCTGAAGACTTGCACATGCAACAAATTCCAAATAGACCATTTTCCATGTTCTCACGCACTCGTAATGGCAAGGTACATGAGAAGTTACAGTTAATGCTTTATATTACCCAAACGTGAGTCTTACTGTTTTCATTGTTATAGGGAGCGAAACTTGGATTTCACATCTTTGTGTGTGGATTACTACAAGAGGGAGACTTATTGATGCATACTCAGTTCCTATTATGCATGTTGGCCATCCTTTTTCATGGGTAGTGCCATTTGACATTGCAACGCGGTTGGTTTTAAATCCAAAGTCGAAGAGACAATTAGGTCGCCCAATGGAGGGTCTACATGCCTCGTCTTCGGAGAAGACAACCACACAATCGTGTAGACGATGTGGACAATCAAGACATAATAGCAGTAGGTATTCTAACCCGCCTATGGTTAATGAAGGTCCCAGTAGAATTGTTCCCGATGAATACACTCGCAAGTGCAGCATCTGTCATTCAATTGGACACAACAAACAAACGTGCCCTTAGAAGGACTCTACTATGGAATGAATGGAGCCGTTAAGGAAGGCGATCAAATATAACAAGGTATTACAAGAGGAAGACGAATTGCCACCAGAAAAGCTAGCGATTGCTAATGTGGGAAGGCAAGATGCTAAGAAGCACCTTAAGGAACATGTCTCCAACTTGATGTCTTCCAATATCGTTCAGACTTTGGGAACCATGCTTGATACAATTATGTTATAAGACCCTTGGTTCTTATGCTTTTGAACTATTCTGGATTTTTTTTTGTTCCTAAATTGATTTGAATTTAGTTCTTTGTTTAATGTCCTACTGGATCCTTTGTTATAGTGTTCAGAATTCATTGTATTGTGTATGGATTTCAATGTATAAAATGTGTTTTCAATTTTAATTGCGAACACTTAAAATAAAAAAAAATTCATCATTTCACTACTCAAATGTTATGTACATTAGCTAAATCACTAACTCTAAGGCCAGGGCTTGGAGTTACAAAAAACCTTCACGACCATCTTCTCCCGGATGATGCTTATATCATTTTCTGACCAGTCGAACGTATCCCTCTTCGCCGTCAGGTACTCTATCAATCTCGAAGTATGAGCACCACAGTTACCCCTGCAATTCACCACATGAACAACCGTTAGAATGGAAAGTTATTAAAACCAATTGGGATAGAATAAGATCTTGAAACAGTCATACCTTTTATCCTGTTGGGGCACACGGCCTCTAGACACAATGCTCATCGGAAATGGCTTATCCCTCAATGTGTACGTCATATCACCCCTCCATCTGTTCTTGTGAAAATGCACCGCATGCAACATCGAGGGTAAAAACCACCTGAAGCATGCGACCTGCTCATTCCTGTGGAGAAATGGTACCTGCTGTGTGAACGGGTCCATCAGGTGATATTCCCTGTTGTGAAGTCGACGTTGGCCAGGACCCAATGCGTACGTTCAAGGTTACATGGAATCAGAACTTGTAGGTGTTTCAACAAAGTGTTATCAATGTAAACTTTATTTATTATACACATTCAAACCATGTAAAATAAACAGTCACCGCATCAACATCATGCCATGGCTGGTTTCTTGATGGGAGCTCTCCACGTACCACCATAAGGTCATCAATGGCCCACTGGTGCTTCAGCACAGACCAACCCTTAGGGGGTTTGTTGGCCCCACTACCCATAATTCTGTCCCAGTGATAACATAACAATGATTGTACATAGAAAATTTACCGAAACGTTAGGTAAAAGATGTATGAAACACATCAATGCACAAGCAAAAAGCATACAATATAAACACTTACATATAACTGTGAATCCAGTATGTTGATCCTCGAACCATAGATAGTGGTGTATGCTTGCCGAGGCTTCCGTAGAATTTTCAAGTACGCGTCAATGTGCTGACAATTTCAACATTTTGAATTGTTAGGATTCTACCATTTCTGAAACAAACTTATACAGACAATTCAAGTAAGGACATACTGCATCCTCAAACTCTATGAAGTTGGTTTGAAACCAGTGGAACCAAGGGACACCAACTAGCTAGTGTAGATCCACATCACGTCTGCATAATTGTTAAAGAAGTTAGAAGAAGTTATAGTGTTTTAAAAAACCATAAAAAGATTGTAATTTCTACGATTATACTTACAATTCCCCCGTCCCGTTCCTCTTGTAGGTTTTGTACGCCGCAAGCTGGTCAACATCTACCAATTCGTTTGACGCCCATTCATGGGGTGACTGTGGCTTAATCCTTGCCCTTTTCGGCCTACATGGGTCAGTGTATGGGGTCCGCTATTGCCAACCTTACTTACGAACCCGCTCCTGATGCTGAAGGGGTGGGGGACTTCAGTCCAAAGCACTGGGATCCACCGGATAGGTGCACTGTGAGGAGGAACTCTATTCCTGTGGATCATCTGGAGGGGTGTGCTGTAAGGAGGAACTCTGTTCCCATGGATCACCTGGAGGAGTGAGCTTTGCTGGGATAGACCTGAGGGGTGTGTTGCGACTAAGGAACTTTGTCCCAGTGGAATGAATGGAGGGGTGCACCGCACTGGGATCGACCGGAGGGGTGCATTGTGAGGAGGCACTCTGTCCTAGGACCTGGGGATGAACAAGCTAGTCTGGTAAAACCTGATGAGGTACCAGCTTTATCTCCATAGGGGTTGTCTATGTATGACTAGATACCCCCTATCGGTCTGTTACAGTATGATCCTGCTGACCGGATACTGTCTCCGTAGTATGTTGCATCTAACGTCCGTTCTTTGAGTCTGTCCCGTCTTGATGACTACCTGTCCTGTCTCTGTCTCTGTCTCTGTCTCTGGGACTAAAGTCTCAGTCTTGGTCATCGAACTGTGGACCATCAGTATGGGATTGCGACGTCGAACCTTGAAGCCACTGGATCAAGTTCAGCAACTCCTGATGTTGCTGATCTTGTTCTCATCAATCTTTTGGATTTCCTCTCGTAACTCTCGAAGTGCATCCATCACTTTAGTATACCAAAGGTCCTGAAAGGATTTCAAAATTGTCAGTATTGAAACCGTTCACTCATTTGAAATTAAATAATGCGGTACAAAGAATTTCACGTACTTCTGTATGCCCTCCAACGCCTCCAGACGAATCACCTCCAGTTGGAGGCTGTCTGTACAACGCGAATCGAACCCGCCTATTCCTCACGGGAGTCCCACCACCACCACCCTCCCAGTCAGAACCCTCGGTATCACTAGTTTCGGGAGTAGGACCTTTCGTATCTTTGGTTCCGTCAGTCGGACCCTTCATATCACTAGTTCCAGCAGTGGTATGCTGTCCGGGGTCCGTACCATGAACGGGTCTATCGGCGACATCATACAGACTGCCTCCCTCGTCTATGCCCTTGAAGTATCGTTCAACCATCTCAGCTACCGTCGGCACCAATTTAACCCTCACAAACATCTGAAATCCTAGTTAGACCATTGTAATTGTATACATACTAATAACTATGAACATTAACAAAAATGATACTTACCCTTTATCTGAAAATGTTATCCAGCTTGTCCCCCATCGGTAGTTGGCTCAACTCCCATTTTAGAATATGGGGGGATAGGTTGCTTTCTTTGCGGGTCCCACATTCGTTGCCAAGCTCGGGGATAACCTCAAAAGCAAAAATCTGCATAATAGATAAGTACGATAAGAATCCAATATATGTATTCCATCAATTATATGAAAACAATTACAATTAAAGTACGAATTCAAATTCTAAATTCTCACCAACACTGCGTGAGTTAGACCGTATATGTTATACGTCTCCACGATGTGCATGTCAACGCCTTTTGCTTGCTGTCGTCTTTCGAACCGCTCCTGTCAATAGTCCAATGCATGCTTGAAACCAAAAATAGACCGCCTATACACGTGTGCACCCCATGGGAACGCATCAAAAGCGTTTAAGTCCTCGACTAGGTGCATTCGCCATATTGGAACTTTCTTTCTCTCGTCCAACCCCATCAGTATCCAGTTAAGCATATACAATAAGCACAGCTTAACCACATCGTACTGTTCAGTAAAAACACCAATCCGCAGAACGGCTTTCAGCTCTTCATACTAGACCTCATCTTGACCCTCAAAATACCACTGATGTATGCCATTCTCTACCATATCATAGGTCGCCGTGTTGGGAATGACTCTGAACTTCAATCCGGTGATTAGACAAAACTCAACCTTCGAGAACTGGACCGAATGACAACCTAACAAAAATCTCATCTCATCTTCCGGCCCATCGTGATGCAACTCGTGAATAAGCAACTGATGGCCAATGCCAGTCGAAAACCTCATCTCAAGATACATTTGAAAGAAATGTACAAAACACGACTCAGTATACCGACGTCGTTCTTCGACCGCAAGATGTTTATGTACTATTAAGTGTGTTGTCGATATCTTTAAGGTCATTGAAATGGTCATGCCGAGTTATTTTTCTTGAGTACCTTTCTTCCACTAGAGTTTTAAGTAAATCCTTGAGCTAATTCATCATCTGCATATTCACAGAAAAAAAACATATAAATTCATTAAAAGGCTCGGAGAGTATATGAAAAAGCTCGGAGACAGTGTTAAAAGACTCGGATATTCTAATTTGACAAACCTAAACCTAAAAAATTAAAAAGCTCGGATTACTATTTAAAATGCTCGGACAGTGTTTTAAAAGGTTCGGAGACAGTGGTAAAGGCTCAGATATTCTAATTTGACAAGCCTAAACCTAAAAAATTAAAAAAGCTTGGATTACTGTTCAAAAGGCTCGGAAACAATGTTAAAAGTCACGGAGTTTCAAATTTGACAAACCTATTCATAAAAAATGAAAAAGCTCAGATTACTGTTGAAAAGGCTTGGACAATGTATTAAAAGGCTCAGAGATTCAAAATTGACAAACCTATTCATATTCTTTAAAAGAGCTCATACTACTATTTAAAAGTCTTGGAGAGTGTGTTAAAAGGCTCGGAGAGTGTGTTAAAAGGCTCGGAGATTCAAATTTCACAAACCTATTCATATTCATTTAAAAAATCTCAGATTACAATTTAAAAAGCTCAAAGAATGTTTCAAAAGGCTTGGACAATATTTTAAAAGGTTCGAAAACCCAGATCTTCATCATCTTCTACACAATTTTTTTTTTTATAAATTCAAACCCTAATCTAAACCTAAACTAACCCAGAACCATAATCTAAATCAAACACACATAAATTAACAACAAAAATCACATCAAAACAACAACCAACATAAATTTATCAAGAACCAAAATGAAATCGAAACATAAACTTACCATTGTCAAGTGAAGGTTCTCGTCGACTTCTATTTATTGTAGCACCACCGTCGGTGAGTTTGTCGTGAGATTTTCAGGCGTATTTCTTGGCAGCCGATGCTTTCTCTCTTTGCTGTTCTCTCTCTCAACTTTTTTCTCTCTAGGTTTGAAAACGACACAAATTGATAAAAAAAAGTATTTTTGTCTGGTCACCTAAATAGGTGCCTTTTAAACTTGAATTACTAAAGTAGTGATATTCTTACAAAAACCGGCCCAAATAGTGACAAAAGTTTTTTGAGCTCAACAAAACCAACGGGAAAACGTTTGTCGGGTGCTAGCCATTATAACCGAAGTGTCCGTTTTCATATTCAAGCTATGTGGAGAGAGAAACAAAGTCAAACCTGAACCATCTCTAAACCTTCTTTGTCAGATCTTCAATGATTCATCACGAATCCAACGAAACCGATCGCACCAACAAACTCATCATCGTTTGATCTTCTAGATTCGACTATAGCCGGAGTCAACTGGGGCTTTAGATAGCTCGTTGGTTTCACCTCCATCGTGAGCAAGAAGAAGACCAAAATAAAATTTAAAAACAAATTCTTATTTTGCCCCCAATAAGATTTGAATTTCCAAAAATGACCCATAAATATCGAATTTTCAAAATTAGTATGGTATTTGCCCAATAAATCTCGAATTTGACCCAATAAGTCTCGAATTTGTAAAATAAGTCTCAAATTAAAAAAATAAAATTACAAAGGAAAGAACGAAGTGATGGCATTTTTGTCTCAAACCATACTTTTGTGCTATTTAAACTTCAGTTATAAGTTGGTGCTAGTTCCAAAACCAGGAGAGTAAAGAGTGTTATTTACACCAATTTTTTCAACAACTTAATAGATGCAATTCAGACTTTTTATGTTTTAAGTGTCAAAAACAAATGACCCTTGCCCAGACTGGTATGTAATGAACCTTACAACTAAAAATCTAATACAAGACTGGTTAAAAAGAGAATAATTAATTATATATGTACTATTTAAATGGAGAGAATACCCCATCTGCACATTTATACTAAGTAGTTTTATTCACTTCAATTTTTTGGGTGTACATAGAGTTGAGTACTGCATAGTAATTAAATAAGCAAAATATTATGTAAATAAACTGAACTTGGGTGCTGCTAGTGCTATATATGATATCTAGCTGCACACTTTAAATAATTCTTCCTTAATTAATTAACTAGCTAGTCCTCCTTTAGCAATGACTTCATTTTTGAATATTTTCATTTTTGTTAGTCTAAGAGTACTGTGTTGGCATCATATTTTCATTTAACACATGGGATGTGGACTAATTAAATATGTTGTATTAACTGAATATTAATTGCAGTTGGTAATACTTAAAAAAAAAAAAAAAAAATTGAATATTGTAGTTGTGGTTTTATATTGCACCCAAATTTTGGCTGATCCGGGCTTGGATTTCAAACACCTTGGAAAAGGTTCGGTGGATTCTGTGGAAACCTTGTTGCATAATGTGAGTGAATTTTGTGTTGAGACAAAGACTTCAAAAAAGATAAAAATTAAAGATTGGATTCCTCCTTCAAATGACTCCCTCAAGTTCAACGTTGACGGATCTTCAAGAGGTAAACCTGGGCGTTCGGGCATTGGTGGGGTTTTGAGGGATGCGAACGGGAAAGTTCTTTGCCTCTTCTCCCTTTACACGGGGATTTTAGACTCAAATGCAGCAGGAATATAGGCCATTCTGAAAGCACTTGAGCTTTGTCAGTCGAATTTGTCTCTTCAAGGCTGGAACATTTCGGTGGTGAGTGATTCAAAGGTGGCTGTGTCATGGGCTAATAATGGAGAATTTGGGAACATGGAGCATATCAAGACCATTATGGACATATGAAACATTATCAACTCAACTGATGGAATGGATGTGGTCTTTGAGTCGAGAATCTATAACTCCTTCACGGATAATTTAGCTAAGATGGGTTCAAGTTTTTCAGGGGACTTTGTGGAGTGGGGGGATTATTGATTTTTGTTTTTCACTGTGGCTTTTGTCCTATGCTGTTTCCATTGGTGCTTTCTTGTCTGGGCTGTTTTTGTGTCTTGCTCTGTTTGTGCCTCTCCCTCTGCTGTTGGAGGTGTTACGGTTGTGTCCTGTTTTTGCTGGTTGGTGGTGTGGCGTGTTGTTTCTTACTTGTTTCATGTTTGTATTGGGTTTGGCTCGACCTTCTTTAATAAATTGCCTTTTCAAAAAAAAAAAAAAAACTTATACCATTAATTAATTTTTATTTTTTTTTTAAAAGCAAACTTTATTCAGACCTCAGGAGGCCGAGCCAAACAACAACAACACATGAGAGAAACCCCAACAGCCAAACAAACCCACCAACATCAAAAACCAACAACAAAGGCAGCCAAAAAGCCCTTGTCTCAGGTGTTTGACAGAGCAGCACCAACAAAGAAAAAGAAACAGTACACAAAACTGCACACAAAACCGTAGCAAAAACCTCAACAGAGGAGAAACAAAAAACAGAAAAAAAAACTGAAACAGAGGAAACCAAGAAGCGTCAAGCAAGATTCCAATTGATAACATTTCCTTCGCCACCATAACCTTTTCTAGCCAGAGAGTCCGCAAGGGAATTCGAAGCACGAGAGCAGAACACCACACTAGTCTGACCCAAACGCAGCAGCATACTACGAATATCAAAAATCAAATAAGCTAAATTAAAATTGCCACTACTATTCACCCAAGAGACAGCAACCATAAAATCACTGTTAATAATGATGCTTACTCAACAGCTTAGGCTTTGAAATACACAGCTCACAAGCTTTGGCAATGGCACACAATTCAGCTGTTATGGCATCTTGCCCCCCAATGTGGATTGGCATCATCACGAAGAGCGCCTCTGTAAGTGCCTACTTTTTGATTGGCTTATTTCATGACAAACCACATTGGGATTGGTATGTAACGGGTAGCTTATGTTATTATGCTTGGCAAGCTTCCGAACTTCCCAACGTGACTTTAAGATTAAGAGCTTCAAAAGGTATATCACTTGACCTTGATTCTTGAATAGATTAGGTGCACACACACACTTACATGCATCTTTATCTATCTTGCATTTGTTACCATGCATGTGTGTTTCTTTGATTCGTGCATCTATGTCATTTAGCACACACACACTTTCATTGCATTTATATGATTGAATTTGTGTTTCCCTTAATTGTGTGCTTATATGATTTATCATCACACTTATGCATTTTCATATATTGCATATCTTTTGTGTGTCACATGCTTGGTGATTTTTCATGTTGTTATCCATTTCCATGCATGTTTATTTGATTGCATCTAGCTTATTGAAATGCCATGACATGTTAGGCATTAGGATGCATTCATATCCCACACTTGCACTTCATGTTTGTTAGTCTTAGTGTGGTGTAATTTGTTTCCGAGATGTTCGGAAACGTCCACGCATGCACGATGGTGTGCTTGGTTTAGCGCGAGGACCGCATTTGGAGAATGCCTTGGCTTTCCCATTAATTTCACCAACAGTGGTGAATCGATGGCCAGATCGCCGAATGAAACCGCCGAAATGAGATAGTGCTTTCTGGTCCAATTCTATGGCTAAATCGGTAGCAAAAATTCGACTGCCGAATGATTCCAGTAACTTTATTGAAATTCTACTGTTATGATCGGCAACCAGACCGCCGAATGAAACCGTCGATTTGGTTTCTTACGCGCAACGTTTCGTATTCTGCAGTTCTGATCGGTGGCCTGATCGCAGATTGAAACCGCCGAATGGTGCGTTTCAGGCCAACTTTTCCAAAATGATGTCACTTCATTTTGGCCTTCTATATATATGTCTCTAAGCTCTCTAGGTCATCTCTAACTCTCAAAATTCCATTTTTATGATTGAGATCTTTTAGAGAGAGACAAGAGAATTAAAGAATCCATCTTTTATCATCTTTGATTTTGTAAACACTCAAAACCCTTGTTCATGTGCATCATATCTTCATCTAGCATTTTCTAGCATAGTTAGAATGCTTGCTTGCATGGGTTTTTGTCAACACACACTTCTTGGTATGCTCTTCACTGTTATCTTACATAATTAGTGTTTTATTTATCATTGACATCTCTTTTATTATTTGTATGCTCTTAGAATATATTCTAGATACAAAATAGAGATTGTTCTGTTGACATGGTTGAGTGTTGTATTGTGATAGCTATCTAGGTTTTGATTAATCTTGATTAGTTAAGCTTTATGCCATGTCATTTAGCTTTTGATATCTATGATTGTACTTATTGTCATCATATCATCCTAGATAAGCATTTAAGGTTTCCTAGCTTTAATTGCTTCTTGAATATTCATACATATTCACTTAGGCATATTATCTCTTCATTGAGAATTGTAAGTCTTGTGTGGTTGACCGGGATTAGATTGTATACCGGGATTAGGTGGTCACTCAAGCAATTGGACTAGGTTCACTTTTAAAGGCCTGCGGGTAGTAGTAGTGGGTTAAAGACCGTGAGAGGTTGAAGTCAACCTAGGTTGTAAACATCATTGCAATTAGTGGATTCGAGGTTCGTGTGTGGCGCACATAACAACCCGTGGTTTTTCCCGTGAGAGTTTCCACGTAAATATCTTGTGTCATTTATATTTCCGCATTTATTACGCTTTCAACGCTGAGACTTCCTCATTCTTAAAAACCTTTCCATTCCTAGCTTCCAAAATAGACCAAACAACAACATAGAACAAGGAAAACCAGGCTTTTTCCGAAGTCTTCCTCAGACAAATGGCCGCCCAACCTTTCCACCACTCCAACAAGGACAAAGAAAAACAACAACTTATATCCCACCAACATATAATGCTCACTACAAGAAAATACTAACATTGTTGACAGTTTTTAACTGTCTAGAATAGCATTCTTGACAGTTTTAAAAACTGTCAACAATGCTAGTGTCAAAAAAAGTGTTGACAGTTTTACATTCATGACAGTTTTTTTTTTTTTTTTTTCATGACAGTTTATAACTGTCAATAAAAGTGTATAATATTTAATTAAAAATGTTATTAAAAACAGTTTATAACTGCACCACCCGCCACCCACGATCCATGACCCATGACCCACACCCCTAACCCACACCTACCAGCCCATGACCCACGCACGCCAACACACCATGCCCATCGGCCCACACAAATCACAATTTATGCTGTCACTCAAAGGTGAGAGTGAACAACCTTTACCACTTTACTGCTGTGTTGAATGTGCTAATAAAAGCATAGTTTATATATATATATATATATATATCCTCTACTTGCTATTAAATTTTTATGATTATTTTTCAATCATGTAGATTGATTCCACTAATTTAAATTTTATTTTATATGATAAACTAAATTGATATTAAAAAACGTTTATTATAACATTTAATTAAACTATTTTGTTCAAATCATATATTGTCAGATCAAAGGGTCAATCGTTAATCGTACTCGGAATTAAACATGACCCCGGTTACGGTTCCCGATTTGCAACCAACGGTTCCGATTTTTTATTCGGAACCAGTGGTTTTGGTTTTTGATTCGAAACTAGCGGTTACGATTTCTGTTTCGGTTTCGGTGGTTCGGTTCCAGTTCTAGTGGTTCGATTCCTTTTTTTTAAAAAAAAAAAATAGAAAACCTTTCAAGACTAATAGTTATTGATCCTTATGAAGAACTTATTGGGAAAAAACAAAATTCATTTCAATAGAGAACCACTTTGGAAGAACAAAATGATCCATATTGCATCATTTTCTAATTTATATGGTAATTTAATTATTAATTTATCTTTAAAGAAAAATTTCAAAAAAAAAAAAATCAAGAATTTTCAACAAAATTAATTAATTATTATAATTTTAAATAAAAAGAAAACCTATTGGGATGAAACAAAATTTGTCCTTATAGACAGTCTATTGGGACGAATTATGTATTTCCTCCCAATAGACGTTATATTGGGACAAAAAAAATTCGTCCCTAAAGATCTTACCACATTGGACAAAATTTGTTTCGAAAGACAATTTATTGGGACAAATAATTTATTTCATCCCAATGATATATTTAATAATATATAATATATATAATAATATGATATATATAATAGTATAATATATATATAATATAGGGAAAATTGCACAAACTTACCCTAACGTTTCCCATTATGACATAATATTCAATTAATGCCTTTAATTGCACAAACAACGTTTTCTTAAATTATAATATATTAAATTATAATTTTCTCAAAATAACGTTTTTTTTGTTTTGTTTTTAATATATTATTTTTGATTTTTTTTATTTAAAAAGGATTATGTTTAGTATTTATTTTTTATATTCTAATAATTTAAAGTAGATAATGTTTTAAATAAAGGGCAATTAAGATTTTTTTGTAATAAAGTGCATGGGCAATTTTGGGCTTTCAAAACAAATAATAGTCAATGGTTATCTTTAACCAAAGTTGACTAACATGAGGGGTTGTTTGTGCAATTAAATGCATTAGTTGAATATTATACCATAATGGGAAACGTTAGGGTAAGTTTGTGCAATTTTCCCAATAATATAATATATATATATATATATAATATATAATATATACAATAATATGATATATATAATATATAATACAGTATATATTATATATAATAATATAATATATATAAATATATTATATTATATATGTTTATATATGTTTATATATATTATAATAATATAATATATATAATAATTTAATATATAGTACATATATATAAAATATATATTTATATATCATTAATATAATATATAATAATAATATATTGTTTTTGGAAATGAGAGTACTTTTGGAATGGAGTTGGGGCATATAAGGGTATTTCTGGAATATAACTAAAGTACCCATAGTTGACTTCCGTTAACTCTAACCGTTGACCATAATTTTAACCCACAATGACCAAAGTGCCCCTATTTACCTCTTTAATTATTTAAATTAATAATTAAAAAACGAAACAGAAAAGACAAAGAAAATAGGAAGTAAAAGTTTAAAAAAATTATCAAAGATAATTTATATATATATATATATATATATTATGAATTTTTTATAATATAATATATATATATATATATATATATATTATAAATTATTATATCAAATAATATATATTATATATTTATTAAATAATATATATTTATAATATTTATATAATATATATATTATATATTATTATATTAAAGAATATATATTATATATTTATATTATATAAATATATTATTATATATATTGTATAATATAATATACATATATTCTAAATTATATTATATATAAATATATATATATATATATATATTAATATTTATATATATTATATTATTATTATTATATGTATTATATATGTATTGGGGGTGGCTGTACGGTGGTCGGACGGAGGGGTGGTGGTGGCGGCGAGACGGAAGGGGCTAGTGGACGGTGGTCGAAGGGGTGGTGGTGGCCGGACGGTGGTGTATAAATATAAAAAATGTTAATTATTTGTTGACAGTTTTTAACTGTTATAAATCCTTGTAGTGTCAACACTTCTAAAAAAAAAAAAAAAAAGGTATTTCTCTACAGTTTTTAACTGTCAATGATTTAAGACAGTTAAAAACCGTCAATAACTAACCGTCAATAAAACACAATTTTCTTGTAGTGTCTGCTCCAAAGATTCCTAGACCATTTACATTGGAGAAAGAGATGATCAATACACTCAACACAATCACTGCACAGCGGACAAGCACATAAGAACCCAACATCGTACCAAACTTGACCAAGACGTCTTTCACCATCACTCGGCCTTGCAATAGAAGCCAGAGGAAAATCTCAATTTTTGGAGGCCCAAAGCCTTGCCACACCCCGCTGACATCCTTGGACAAAACCGGAGACTCATCTTCCAGCCTTTTCTAGAAAGAATTAACCGAAAACTCCCCATTAGAGCAAAGATCCATCCAATAGTGTCCGAATTGGAATTGAAAATCTTAATCCTCTCCAAGCAAACCTTGAAGGCATTCCAATGCTCAACTTCCCATCTAAAACAAGGTCTTCTTAAGGTAATATCCCAAATCCATACACTGCCAACCCAGTTACCATAATCCTGCAGATAGCCATTCTTCACAGTAGCAAGAGCATAAATTCTGGGGAAAGCTTCCTTCAAGGGCTGACCATCCACTATCGCATCCGACCACAAACTAACTCTATCACCACAACCAACAATCACCCGCAACCCATCCTGGAGGACCTTTGCAGTCAACGAATCCTGCACAAATAAGCTGCCAACAGCCTTTATAAAAAGAGAACTAGGGGAATCACAACTCCACTTCCAAATTAAAGAGTTTATCGGGACGCCGTACTTAGCACACCAATTATTATTAGGTGCAAGGATTTCTAACTTTTTTTTGTCATACGAGATTCTAACTCTATAATGTTACACTGCCCGTAATCGAGAATGAATGTTACAAAAGTAAACTCTGTAGCATAACAAAGTTGAATCAAAAACCAACATATGGGAATCCCACAATTGATCATTGTTGTACCGTTAATTGAACAGATGAATTACTAATTAAAAACAACAAAAGTGGACTGGCATGTATAAATTATACTGTTGGAGAAATATATATAAAATATTAGGCTTTATTATTATTAAGTTGGTTTCAGTCCAGTAGATATCACATTCATTTACTAACTTCATTATTCGATACAACAGATCACAGGGAATTTAGTAGCTAGTTTATCCCCTCTTTCACTTATTTTGATTTACACACCATCTTGTCATTAACAAGCAAACACCTTGTAACTACTTAAAGTATCAACCCTCTTTTTTAGTGACTGCAGTTTTAATGAGGTTGAGAGATTCTTCAAGATCATCGCAGAGTTGATGTGGATCAGGAATTATGCTCTCATCAGCTGATAAGATGATGCTCATCTTGTTTACATAACTTACCACATGAATCATCAGTCCCTGCATTAATAATAAATTTTAATTATAATTAGTGTGTCAAATAAGATAAAAATGGTGGAGCTTTAGCTGTTAAATATCCTCCCTAGTAATCGTAAATTAAAAAGT
This sequence comes from Acer saccharum, assembly GCA_030490815.1. NCBI lineage: Eukaryota > Viridiplantae > Streptophyta > Magnoliopsida > Sapindales > Sapindaceae > Acer > Acer saccharum. Next base: position 13,482,282 of record CM059877.1, on the reverse strand, counting down.
ACGAAATAAAGAAACATGATACAATTATGTTTTTCTCCAACACCTAATAATGTGCATTAAAAAGAATAGTGTGTATCGGGTTGTGATATCCATGAGGAATTTCGATCCTCTGCTGATCTGATTTTTTTCCTGACCTTACCTAATCTCATGACACATAAACATTGCAATGAATGAGTAGTTAAGATATGATTGGTTGTCACAACCTCTTTATCAACAACCAATCACATGCTTTAAAAATGTCAGGAAAAAAGATCAAATCAGTAGAGGATCCAAATCCATCCATGTGTATATATACTCTTCTTGTTATATGTTTTTTTTTTTTTTGTTGTTGTTGTTGTTTTAATGTGGGATTAATATTCTCTCATCTTTTTTTGAGCTTCGCAAATTAGTTTTTAAACAGCGTGACACTTGTTATTTTCTAGTCTACCCAAGCCCATAGTCCACCCCTCGTGAAGTGTTCAAATTCTCTCATGTTCTAGCTTTTATCTTGATTTTTCTTAATTAAGTGACACTTATAAGTGAATCCAAACTCATATAAATTAAAAGAAACCCATGTAATGTACCATCTACTATTAGAAATTCTTGGATGAATCAAGATTAGGTTTATGACAATATTGAAGTGGATTCTAGTAGTGATACTCACATTGGGTTGTCCATAGCAACTTGGAGCAACATAGGCTACCGGATGGCCATAGTAACTTATTTCTTCTCTAGGGCCTGGTAAATTTGAGAACCACAACGTTGTTTGAGACGGAAAAGTCGCCATCTGTTAGTTATTGATGAAGGATTAATAGTTAATCAGCTTGAACATATAACCTTACATAAGCGAGATCCAGAATAAAAAAAAGGTGTAGGATCTGACATAGTCATGCTTAAAATAGATTATGATAAGAGTACCTTCAAACCACAAAACTTGAGAAAATATTTAGCCATAAAATAAGAGTATGGAGCCTCAAGAGAAGCTTTCTTTCTATCCATTTTTGCTTTGGCTTCTCGAAGATAATCTAATGGGTCATCTCGCAATGCAATGGTGAAGGGGAAGAGTACATAACCAATGTGGTTGCCCCACCTAGCGAAAGAGTTCTTCTTCATCATATCAGCTAATTCCTGTTTATAAAACAAATTAATATAAAACTTATAGAGTGACTTTGTAACATTACGTTATCAAGATTTTGTATGAAAAAAAACTTACGGATCGGAATCTAATACATTATGATTTTTATGACGGTAGAAAGACAATATTACTAAACTGGGTCATAGAATATGTAGTATAAATTAAAAACAAAAGAATTCGTAGAACATGAACAATAAAATCAGCACTACTCACTTGAATCCCTGGAGATGGTCTGATATTCAAGAAAAAAGTTGCTCTAAGGAGAATATTCTGGGGGAGATTGTTATTTCTTTCCGATGCTCCCTTGTCAATTTTGGACTCCCCTGCAATAATGTTTCATCAAGAGAATATTACTACCTTGAATAAATTAATTCAATTATTATGACCTATAACAGAAATATATAGTACATGGCTCACCGTATTTCCGATTGAGATAGCGAGACAAGCCTGCTTGAGTAACTCCTAACATAACATCGTTTATTGTCTACAAAAATTAACCAATTCATAAACTTAAACAAACTTAACATCGTTTAGTAATGAACTTGATATGATTTTGTTTTTATCTGTTTCTTATTCTTCTTTAATTTTTCTTTTTAAAGGTTTATATAAAACTTACAATATTCATGGCATTCTTCACAAGCTTAACATCATCCAAACTGACCATTCTGTGAACGAATCTCCGAGAAGTAGTAGCTCCATTGCCTAGCCCACCTTTGAGGGGCGTTTCAGTATCTTTCAAGAACATGAATACCGTAGCAAGAAACTTCGAAACATCAACAGAAGTGTTCCAAAATAGTGACAAAACCAACCATAATTTGATGAAATAGTTTCCCAAAAACCCTCCAGAAGATTTAGTAGTAGAATTGGCTTTCTTCATCATGGGAAGGGTAGGAAGTGTCTGAGGGTCAGATACTTTACGAGTAGAAGCAAGTAAAAGAGACATGAGAGAAGTGCCATCACCAAGAGAGTGATGGATGCGGAAAACAGCCGTTGATTCAGCATATGCGGTTTTTAGGTTGAGGAGATGGAGATCCCACATAGGAATTGACATTTTGATTGTGGATTTGCTTAGGTTTGAGATATAATCTTCTACAATCTTATCAGGGGTGTGGATGTTGTTTGGTTCAAATTTTGGGACAATAACATGGTTGTCTAAATCCACAGTTGTTGGAACCCATTTTAATCCTGTACTATTCTCATCCATAACCTGTCATTAGTTATTAGTTTATGTGAAGTTAGAAAAAAATGAAAACAAACAAAAATAGACAGTGTCTCTGTTGTAATCATCTTGTATTGTAAACTTTTATACTAGCTAAACCCATCTCAGTATATTAAGTGTAGGACCTCTAGTATTTTGTTTTCAGCACAAACTCGATCTTAACGTGAAAAATCAACTCTTAATTTTAAGAGACCTCCTCTCACAGCCACATGTTTACATATAGGGTTCATGATTGTTAAAAAAAAAAAACTGAGCCTCAAATGTGAACATGTGGATGTGAGAGGAGGCCCTGAAATTAATATTTCAGGGTGGACCTAACTAGGGAACCATCCAATAAAAGCATATCTATAATCATGCCATGTGCTAGTGATCTTGTATAATAATTTATTACCTGCACACTAGAGAAACGAGGGTGCCTGAGCAACGTATGAGGTAAGTTGGCTTTGATAACTTGTGGGTTGATTTGTGTCTTCGAGCCGATCATAGTAATGATGTAGATATTGGAGTCAGGTTCATGAAATATACGAGCCATTGGACTCAATGGTTCACCACCACCTTCCTCATATTTCTCCATCAATACTTCTTCAACGTTTGCCTTCACTTTGATTGGTTTGAGATCTCCCATAATTCTCTATCTAAATTTTCTCGCACAAACAAATAAAAATTCAGTATTTGTGGGCACGAGAACTACAAAGAGCTAGTGAGTCTATCTTTCAAACTTCATGTGTGCTCTCTTTATATAATACTAGTGGGAAAGGCACGTGCAATGCACGTGCCAAATTTGTAGTATTAAACCTTTAATATAATATATATGTATATATATTTTTATAAACGAATACAAACTTATTTACAATATATTTAAAATCAAAAATTGTTAGTACTCCTAATGTTGCAATTGAACTTGGAGTTCTTACTAAGACTTGTCTATTAATTTTTTTTTATTTATTATTAAATAATAATAAAAAATCAACAATAACATTTATGATTGCCACGTATAACTTCCACAATCACACATCAGAAGTATGAACAGAAGCTATTATAATTATATTGAGTAATGCTAGACTTCCCAAATTTCTTACTAAATGGTGTTCTCTTCTGTTTATTCACATCCATGTTGTTATGTGCATCTTCTTTTGTTAAGATCTATGTTATTACTCGTCTCTTCTTTTGTTTAGATCCATGTTATTATTTGCCTTACATGTTTATTTTAAAAATTGTACTTTTGATTTCAATATTTTGTTTTGTTTCATAGACAATATGATATCTTTTTATTGTTAAAACTTTAGTGACACAATTTTTATTTTGTCACTAATTAAGATCGAGTGGTAATATGTCACTAAAAGTTATGATTCGTGACAAATTTCAAAAAATTGTCACAAATACTTTTAGTGACGGGGGCAAAAGTGACGAATTGTTAATGACACTTTTTTTTGTCACAATATTGAAATTGTGACAATTTCTTTACTTGTAGTGATAAATAATTTTTATCACTATATGCCACTGTTTTTTGTAGAGCTTCTCTTGTTCAGAATTTTGTATTCAAGATTCTCTGTTTTTTTTCTTGATTATTGATTATCGACGGATGTAGTCAACAGATCAATACAGTACGTATTGGATATTTGGATGTCATCAAAAAATATCAAAGATGAGAGCTAAGTCATGGATTGAAATATGAGGTGGCTTGCTCTTATTGGTCTTGGTAGATTACACGTACAGCTGGATGATAAGAATATATAAATGAAAGGATGGAGAGAGAGTGTGTAATCAGATTCGTTTGTTGTCAATTTAGGGTTTTATAGATCTTCTCTCGTCAAATATCTCTACCCCTCTCGCCTGTGTATTCTTGAAGTGATCCAGTTGTTTTCTTGTTAAATCCTTGTGGATTTGTGAGTGATGTCAGTGTACCTGATTGTAGTTTTGATTGAGTAGTTGCATTGTTGACTTGTAGTACTCATTGAAAGTGAGGGTTTTGAGTTTGTTTTTCCAGCTATATCTGATTAGTTTTTCTTTAGGATTTCTGGGTTTGTTATGGTAGTGTTTGGCTTGTAATCAACATCATATAGTGAAGTGAACCTCTTTGGTTGGCTCAACGTGGATGTATGCCATTCTTGGCTGAACCACGATAAACTCTTGGTGTCCTTTACTTTCGGCTTTGTCATTTCTGTTTCATACTTCTCTATACTTCTTGATCTTCTGTTGTGGTATTTTTATTTGTGTGTTCTTGTTGTAAGTATTTCTTGCAAGTAATAGAACAGGTGATTGGATCTCTGTGTCTTGTGTACACTGAGTTATAACAATTTCAAAGATTGGGTTTTTATTTTTATTTTTTAAATTATATCTTGATTTCGAAAGTTAAATTTTTTATTTCTCCATAACTTGTTATATTATAATTATTTTGTTTTTATAATTATTTTTGTTTTTCATTGATTTCTCCTTGTTTCATCATTGTGATTTTAAATTCAACAAACCCAGAAAAAAAAAAAAACAAACATATTCAAAGCATAATCATCACAACTACAAGCTCTATAAAAGGATAACTGGGGAAATAAATCAATTGATCACACCTGAATGTGTTAAATTTTGCTGTGTCTGTAGTTGATTTTTTAGTGTTTTTTTTTTTTTTTTTTTTTACTTCAATTGAATTTGGGTTGTGTCGATGAACTGAGTTTTGTTCTATGGTTTGTGTGATTTGCTGGGTCTGGGTTTGATGTTGGTGTTCATGATGTTGGTGATGCAAGACACGTAAAAAGACGGAAAAAAAGGACACAAAGGGGAATAAGACCAATGTGCAAACAAAAAATTACACTTTTAAAAATTGAATAGGGTGATAGAAAGACACAGGAGGGCAATTCATCTCAATCCTTGATAAAAGCCTAAAAGGGAAAAAAAGGGACACGGAGGGAAATAAGGCTAATGTGCAAACGACAAATCTACCCTTTTGATGTATATATATACCGAATCATGTGAAATTCATTATTGTCATGTAACTCATGTTTGTGACATCATGTATTGACATCATCATCGAGGAAAATGTCATAGATATATAAATGATAAGGGTTTGTCTTTCAGCTGTTTTTCAGCCTATTTTCGTTTTTGTTTTTTAAAAACGATTTTGAATTTGCATTTGTTAACCATTTTTTATTTTATTTTCAAAAAACAAAAACAAAATGGAAAACAAAATCAGTGTTAAAAGTAAAAATTTTGAAAAAATAAGTTTTAGATGTTTTCCATGTTTTTCGTATTGTTTTTCACTTTGTTTTTCATTTTTATTTTTTATTTTTTATTTTTTTTACTGTCTTCTTCTTCTTCACATCTTCCCGTCACTTTATTTTTAATTTTTTTATTGTTTATATATATATATAAACTCAACCTTTTTTTTTTTTTTTTTTTTTTACTTTCTTTCTTCTTCTTCTTCGACGATTTTGACATCACTATTCTTCTTCTTCTTCTTCTTCATCTTCTCCTTCTTACCATGAGACTCCAATGAAAGAAAATATCTTCTTCTTTTGTGCTCCTCCAATGTCGATTGAATTCAAGAACAAAAACAAAACCATTCATAGTTTTTTCCACAAAGTTGAAATTTTTAGGTTTTGATGTTGTGAGTTTTAATCTGAAATTTATAATTGGGTTTTGGATTATAGAAAATAATTGAAATTCTTGGATTTGTTTGGTTGGAGATTCGGGTTTGGTTTTACCAGTGGGAGTGTCTCGCCTACTCTATTATTTGCAAGGAAGTGGCTTGTTTGTTTGAGTCTCAAACCAGTGGAGGAGTCCACACATAACTCACTTGAACTAGATATTTAAAAAATATATCCATTAAAAGAAAAAAGCATCTTTCAGCTCATATAATCCAATTTTCATGCACTATATCCAAATCGAAAAAAGCTCACCTTGTTTCTTTTTTTTTTTTGTCAATCGAATGACTTTAATTATTTTTTTAGTAAAAAATTAATATTTATTTCTCAATTGTAAGATATTTGATAAATTATTGACTCACTTTTTATTCAAATTAAAAAAATAATAATAGGAAAATTACGATTTTGGATATTTTTCGGTTAACCTACCAGACGCGTTTTTAGATTTCGAAATTGAAACAAAAAACACTGTTTTCATTTTCATTTTTCTTTTCGATAAACAATAGATGAAAAACGCTTACATGATAGGCCCTAAGAGTCTTCTGTTGGAATCATATTTTCAATTACCGTGTCATGTGAAATTCATTATTATCATGTACTAATATGTTGTTTTCATTGATTGCATTTATCGTTTTAAATTACACTACTCAAAGTATTGGCAGATCCGTGCTTGGATTTCAATATTCGGTTGAGTTAGAGATAGTAGAAAACAATAACATTTCATTCTCTTCTTTAAAAAAATTCACATTGTAAATCTCTGATATTGGAAAAACTACTTTAGTTTATTGTTTGAAGTATTATAGAGAAAACTGTAAAGGGAAATTACAAAAAAAAAAAAAAAAAAAAAAAAAAAAAAATCAATAATAATAATAATAATAGAAAAAAAAAAGGATGTCAATCTTAAAAAAAAATCAAGAAAATAAGTCTCGGGTCAAGACTTATTAAGTTTCAATCGAGAACTACAAGTGTTGTTTGTAAATCAAAAACAATTCTGGTTATAATCTGGAAGAAACAGAAAGCAATAAATTTCGCCGGTATCCTTAAGACAATTTTCTTGACAGAATTGTTTAAGGAACAGAAAGTAATCAGCACGTTAGAAAACCGTTCAAGGATCGAGGCCCGTGTTTCATACGGTGTCTGTTGACGGTGATTTTTCGTAGTCACTCAGTCAACGATTCTATCTTGGAGAAAACTTGTATTTATGAATGAAAATAGTCGAAAATAATATGAATGAGAAAACTAACAATAAGAGACAAAGATACGTGGTAAAACTCCAATGATTGGAGAAACATCCACGGGGTGTCGCCTTGGCAACGCAGTCAAATTCACTATGAACAATGTTGGATAATACACACTCAGATCTCTCTTGCCGATTCTCACGTACCCCTTTATTTGTGTTTTACAGGGGTATTTATACATATTGTCATTAGGGTTTACGGGTATCACTAGGGTTTGATGTCGTGGTGCCCAAGTTTTGGACGGTTACTAAGTCCTAAAAGGATTTGCTTTCCTATTTGGGATTTAGCACGCTTTCTGACTTGGTTGAGCCCGAATCCAGACAGGATTCTTACTCCTTTATTCGCGAGAAACCTGTTCGATTCCTTGTTGGACTCTGGGTAGCTGTATCGTAGTTATTGTAGAGATGCTAGTCGTTGATTCTACCTACGTGTTCGGGAAGTAAGTGTTTGTGACCATCTTCTTTGTTGAATACTGAGTATGCCCGAGCAGGCTTTGTTGCCCGAGCCGATTCACTTGGTTGTGATCGGGTTGCTTTCAGTCTTGAGCCGAGTAGGTTGCCTTAGAGGATTTCAGCTCCTCAAGTTGATTTCTCTTGACTTCTGCTTACGTGGCTTCTTATGGTGATGACGTGTCTCTTATGACGATTTTTACCTATAACAATACCCCCTTAAATATTTGAGCCGAATGTGCCGAGTCAAGTCCGCTCGGGACAAATATTTAACCTTCGTTTGCTTCTCTTTCTTATAACTTGCCTTTGTTTGTCGTTTTCTGTATTAATGTTGGGTTCCAACATCCTCGTTTGATTCGAAGCATTAAATGACGTGTCTTAATTGTGTCCGCATGCATCCGATTCACCACTTATTCAGAAATCCCTTGATGGTGACGTCCTGGCTTTCTGACGGCTCAAGGCTCTCTTTGATCGCCACCTGTCTTCTGTTGCTTAGTCGTGGTGCAAGGCATTTATGGGACACGACCCTTTTGCTTGCTTATGCGCAGCCCACGTCACGACCCACGTCTCTCTGGTTTCCTGCTTCTCTGCGTACCCACTCGAGGGTTTTGGTTTTCGAACCCGATACTGTGCCTATATAAACTTTGTGCTTGAGAAGACCTCCACCTATTTTTCTTCTGTCATTTTCTTCTTCCTTTAAGAGAAAAAGTTCATCTGCGTCTGCTATAGGTTTTCTAGGAAATTTGTCGAAACCGTAAACTTAGTTCTTCAATCCGTCTTGAGTTTGTACGTCTCTTGGTCTTGCTTTGCCGGGATATTCAGTTTCATCCTCCAGATCCTTACTTGAAGGCCCTTTTCCTGCCGTTCGTGTATCTCCAGTTTTCTGGTATATCAAGGTTAGTTCTCATTGATTTTGAAGCTAGGCGTCGTCTTTTTACTGTTGGTATGATTGCCATTGAGCGAAATGATACTCTTACTGCTACATTGTTCACAGGTTACTGGGAGATCCTCCTCTTGATCAACCTCACTTTTTAGACGCCGATGTTTCTGGGCTTTTCCGCGAAGTCCCTGCTACCTCTGAAGTTCCTCCTGTTTCTGAGGTTCCTTATGTTTCTTCTAATTCTTCAAGCCCTGAGTCTTACCAACTTGCGGCTCAGTCTGATTATTCTGTTTCTGCTAGTAGTCATACTTGGCCGTGGAGACGAATGGGAAAATCAGCTAGCAAGCGCAAGGTGTACAAGGGCTCTCATTCCCGAGAAAGTCGTATTGGTTCTCAGAATCTACGCGAGAGTGATGTAGAAGAAGAACATAGGGCAGCTCGCCTCACTTTCTCTCCCGAGCAGCCATGTGCTTACGATGTTGAGATGAACATGGTTAGTCCCGATGAAATTGATAAGTACAAACGTCGGTTTGACTTGGACGACGACCTTGTTACATTGAGTCCTGCTGAAGGTCGTGTGGCATGGAACCCCCCACCGGCTAAGGTGGTGGTTTACGGGGTGATGCTTTCTTGTGGCGTCACACTTCCGTTTCAACCCTTTATTGCCTTATTCCTGGCAGAAGCTCAGCTCGCCCCAGCTGACCCCGAATAGCTATAGGATCTTGATGTGCATGTGGCACATGTGACATCTAATGAAGCGGACACCCCCACTCCTCATGAGATCAGACACTTCTACTCACTGAGGCCGCTGGGGAGGACAGGGATTTACTTCCTCCTTTCTACCCAGCCCGAGTATTGGATTCCAAAGGATGTGGAGGTCAAAGGGAGGGTCCACCTGACCACTGACGAAAAGATGAAAGGGTTTGTTTGGGGCTTCCCTACTTCGAACAAATTCTCTTGACCTTGATGGCACTCGGGTGACCCGTAAGGTTCCTCGATATTTCTGCTCGCCCGAGCGCTGGAACCGAGCGACTCCATCTTATACTGATGGTGAACTTGTAGCACTGGCCCGAGCTGCAGTGCGGCCCCTGGAGAAAAGAGGCAAGCTTTACCTATTCAGCGAGAGTAAGATGATAAAAGCTCGCCTTTTCCTCAGATCTCTTCCCGCCGACGACGTCGTGAGTTCCTCTTTAACCCTTTTTTTTTTTCGGCTTACTAATTATGAATTTGTTTTCCCAGTGTACGACGTAGACATTGTTTGTGACGTCCAAGCGCGCCGGATGAAGTCCGTAGTTGAAGCGAGCCGAAGAGAGGCTGCGCGCCAAGAGGAGGTCGTGGTAGCTCCTCCACAGGGTGATTCTGACGAGAGTCCCCCCGAAGACTTCCCTGAGGATGAACACGATGAGGGTGTTCCCGAGTATGTGCCCCAGGAGACTCGGGACCCTGACAATGAGCCAAACTTGCCGGGGGGATATGCATGATCCTGGTGAACCTACTACAGATAAGGCAGCTACCCAAGTGGATGATCCCGCCCGTTCCAGGCTTAAAGGGAAAGAGAAGGCTGGGGAACCTCCCGAGCCGGTATCTTTCTCTCGCGGGACTTCCTCCTCCCGTTCTGCTGCAGACGAGGCAGATACTACACCTCAGGGGGTCGAAATAACTAGGGAGCCCCTTGGTGTGGTGGCTCTTGAAATTCCTGCCCCTGTAGAGTTGATTCCTATCCCTTCTCCTGCCGGTGGTGGCGTTGAGCATAGACATGCCAACCCAGATTTTGAAGATCCTGCTGCTGACTTGAACGCACGTGGGAGGCAGTCTGGAAAGAGGAAGGCTTCATTTTCGCCTGGTCGCCCAACCCCAAAGATTCCTTGGGTAGTTACTTATGTTGATTCATCTTCAAGCGACGAAGGTGATGCTGAAGTTGAAAAAACAACGTCTCGAACTCCACCGCGGGACCAGGTCTGGGTGGATGCTAGGGGTTCTGTTGATTCTCCTTAGGCAACATCGGCTGCGGGGCCACCTGAAGCTGGTGGTAGTGGTTTGGGCCAGTAGATCCCACCTGGCGAGCTTACCCCTGAGACTATGTTGAAGGCTATGGCTTCAGGCTGAGCCTATATAGGGGAGGATAGTTGGAGTCGCCTCAGGGTCAGCCCTTTAACAGGTCGTATACACAACTTTTTCAAGAGCGCCTCTAATGTAAGTTATTCTTAGATCGGCTTTCTCGTTCTTTTGTGATTCTGTTTCTTTTCATTTTTACCTTATTTGTAATCTGGTTGTAGATGGTGGCTGAGATGTCGGAGGTCTGTCAAGCTAGTTAGGCTCAAGCTGATAAAATAAGGTGCTTGGAGGCCCAGCTGAAAGAGAGTGAAGTTAGCCTATCGGGAGAAGATCAGAGCGAACCAGGAGTTCATGGATAGGTGTTTGGCAAGTCAGATGAAGGCCGAGCAAAGAGCTTCTATGGCTATGGATGAGGCCAGACACTTGAAGGACCTGCTATCTTCTACCCAGGAGGCAATGCTCCGGGCTGAGCAGAGAGTTGAGAAGGCTGAGTGCAAAACCCAAGACTTGGAGCACCAGGCTTTGACTGTTAAATCCCTATCGAAGGAAGCCAAGCTGGAGCTGGAAATACAGGTCGTGGATCGCTTTAAAAGGTCTCCGGCCTATAATGCTTTGCTTCTTCGAGAATTTCAGCGTGGGATGGTCTCAGCTGGTGAATTCTTCAAGATGAAGAATAGGGCAACCGATCGGGCTAGAGCCAATTGGGATCTTTCGATCAAGAAGCATGTGGATACGTCCCTGGAATCTCTCTGGATCCAAATGAAGGAGTGGCGTGCATATTGCCTGAGTAAGGGGAAGATGCCACATCCTATGCATCTAGAGGTTCCTACCGCCAGTGCCTTTTCTACTTTCCACGCCTACTAGAAGGCAGGGATTAATGGCGAGGATCCTGACGTTGGGCCCGTGCCCAGGAGGGATTACAACGATTGGATGGGCGATGAAGAAGATGTGATCGTGTGGCCCTCCAATGATAGCCTCCTGGACGAGTATGTGATGGAGCCCGACCCGAGCGTTGGCGGGAGCAGCTCTCAACCTCCGGAGCTATCTTCCTAGTTCTTGACTTTTGTTGTTTTTGTAATGAACTTTGTATAGACCTTCAATCATATCTATATAAGGAATCTTTATTCTGATGTTGTTTCGCTATTCCTGCTTTGATTTCCTGCATGATAAGTATACATACAAATGAGATGAGCAAAACCCGTGAGTATAATTTGTCTGACAGCCTGTATTCGGCTGTCCTCAAACCTATGGATTTATTGGTAACTTAATGGAAATCCTTATAGCTTTGTGCATCCTTTGTTTTAGCCGAGTATCTTATTAACTGGCAAGTGAATTTATTCTGCCGAGTATCTCATTTAACTAGCGTGTGGTAATTAATTCAGCCGAGTGTCTTATTAACTGGCGTTTGTTGTAATTAATTCAGCTGAGTATCTTATTTAACTGGCGTTTGGATTTTAACCTCATGCCGAAGTTACTTTGCCCCGGCGTTACGTCGAGGCTCACCAAGACCATACGCTAGGGTCCTTGCACATGTCACCTAGGACGTCTCCCGGTTTTGTCTGTGTAAGGTTTTACCGAATCGTTGGGATAGTACGTACCGATCAACACGGCTGCGCATCTCACCAGCCTTTCTGGAGGCGCGTTCGAGCAGTTTTCCAGTTATCCTGGTGCCTCGGCTTTACCTTTTCGCTAAGAGGTGCGTTTGTACCATCTTAACTCAGCGGGCATGCTGGTTTAGCTTTTTCGCCCTTCGAGCACTATTTGCCTACTCTTTCGCGTTTTCATAGCGCCCGAACTTTTTTCTTTTTCAATGTTTATTTGGTCGGCCTTTGAATGACTGCTTTTATCCTTTGATCATGAATTTAGTGACTTCAATGAATAATCTTTTTAAGCAACTGAACTTTCAAATAATCAAAATGACAAAATCTGAAAATATATTTAAAAATATGCGGAAATGCTAAATTAAAGCAAATTAAAGCAAAATGTGGGGATAGGTCCCTTATGGATAGAAAATCTTGAGGTACTGTGCGTTGCATGGTCGAGTTACTAGGTTACCCTCTGGTTGGGCTATCATGTAGGCTCCATGCCTTGCGATTCCTTTAATGATGTATGGTCCCTCCCATTTGTCGGTGAGGGATCCTGCTGATTTGTCCTTGGTGTTTGAGGATACTCTTCTCAGCATCAAGTCTCCGAGCTGGAACCTACACACGCGAACATGAGAATTGTAATACCTTGCAGCCCTTTGCTAGTATGCTGCATTCCATACTTGTGCTGCATCTCTGACTTCTTCCAGTTCATCTAAGTTCTGCTGTAACAAGTTGACATTGTGCTCTGGGCTATATAACTGAACCCTGGGAGAGGTGAAAGTTATTTCTGCTAGGATGACGGCCTTTGTCCCAAATGCCAGTGCGAAAGGAGTCTCCCATGTGGACGACCTCACAGTTGTTTGTATGCCCATAGTACCTCGGGCAGCTTGTCTGTCCAGTTGCCTTTCCTTGCCTCCAACTTTGCTTTCAATGTGGTGCTTGATCACCTTGTTTACTGCCTCAGTCTGGCCATTGGTTTGAGGATGGGCGGGCGATGCATAATAGTTCACGATTTTGTACTCTTCGCACATCTCCCTGAAGTTGGTGTTGTCAAATTTGGTTCTATTATCCGTTATGATGATACTCGGGATCCTGAACCTGTATATTATGTTCTTTTTGACAAAGTTGGTGGTGTTTGCCTCGATGATATGTATGAGTGCTTCAGCCTCTGCCCATTTGGTGAAGTAGTCCACTACCACAATAGCGTGCTTCGCTCCTCCCCTTGTTCCCGTGGGCATTGGTTCTATTAGGTCGAGGCCCCACATAGCAAAGGGCCAAGGTGAGGTTAAGCTTCTGAGTAATTTTGGGGGTTGCCGAATGTGGCTATTTTTTAGCAGGTCTCACAGCTTTCCGCGAATCGCTGTGCCTCTGTAAACAAGGTCGGCTAGTAAAATCCCTGCCTGAGTACCTTATGTGCTAGGCTCTTACCCCCGGTATGGTTCCCGCACACTCCACTGTGAACATCTTTTAGGATCCTGTTGGTTTCCTCGCCAGTAACACACCTTTGCAGCACTTTTGAAAACCCTCTTCTGTATAACTCACCTCTCAGAATTATGTACCGGGTTGACCTATATTTGATGCGCTTAGCTTCCACAGCATCTTTCAGTAATATGTTTTCCTCCAAGTATCTCCTGAGTTGGACTGTCCAGTCGCCCTGGCTTGGTCAGATTTCCGCTATCATGATTTTCACGGATTCTACTGTACTCGGCTCAGTTAAGTGTGCCACCGGTATTGCTTTGGACCTGATACAAGTGGTGGCTGATGCTAACTTGGATAAGGCGTCTGCTTTTTCGTTCTCTTCTCGAGGCATCTAAGAGATTTTGTGCTTCTTGAATCTTCTGAGCAACCTTTTTGCAATGTCTAGGTAAGTTATTATGTGCTCATCTCTCGCCTGGTACTCGTCCAGTACATGGTTAACCACAACTTGTGAATCATTGAAAATTTCCAACTTATCCGCTCCCAATGCTATGCAGACCCTCAGGCCGGCCAATAAAGCTTCATACTTTGCTTGATTGTTGGTTGCTTTGAAATCAAACCTCATGGCACATTCCACAGCGTCTCCTTCTGGGGTTGTTATGACTATCCCTGCCCCGCTGCCATGGGTGTTTGATGATCCGTCTACATGCAATTTCCATTGGAATTTATTCACCTGTTCGCCTTCCATCATTCTTCTTACCTCGGCATCCGGCTTGGTGAATTCTGCTATAAAGTCTGACACTGCCTGCCCCTTGATTACTGCTTTTGGGGTGTATCTGATGTCGAATTCGCTCAGCTCCACCACCCACTTGGTCAGCCTTCTTGACAGTTCTGGCTTTTGTAAGATGAGTTTCAGCGGGCAGTCAGTGTATACCTCTATTGCATGTGCTTGAAAATAAGGCCTCAACTTCTTGGCTGCTGTGATCAGGGCAAGCGCTACTTTCTTCGCTGGTGAGTACCTAGTTTCTACTGGTAGCAATGCGCTACTTTCTTCGCTGGTGAGTACCTAGTTTCTACTGGTAGCAATGCCTTGTTATGTAATACACCGGTCTTTGTACTCCTTCCAACCGAATCAGTACTGAACTTGTCGCCACTTCTATGACAGAGAGGTGTGGGTACAAGGTTTCTCTAACCACCGGTTTTGAGAGAATGGGTGCTCGTCCTAAATACTCTTTCAGCTTTTGGAAGGTTGTTTCACACTCTTCGCTCCATTCGAGCCATTTCCCTTTTTTTATTGCTCTAAAGAATGGGGCGCACTTGTCTGTTGACTTTGCTATGAACCGGTTGAGCGTTGCAAGACATCCTGTTAGCCTCTGTACATCCTTCAGTGTCTTTGGCGAAGCCATTCCTTCCAATGCTTTAATCTTCTCGGGGTTTACCTCAATTCCTCTCTGATGTACTTGAAAACCTAAGAACCTCCCCGACGGTACCCCGAACACACATTTATTCGGGTTGAGCTTCATTATATACCTTCTTAGGACACCGAAGGTTTCCTTCAAATCTTCTGGGTGTTTCTCTGTCGTGACACTCTTAGTCAACATGTCGTCCACATAGACCTCCATGTTTTTCCCAATTTGTCGAGCGAATATTCTGTTCACCAACCTCTAGTACGTTGCGCCTGCATTCTTTAGTCCGAACGGTATCACCTTGTAACAATACAACCCTTGATCCGTGGTGAAAGTTGTTTTTTCTTCATCCGCCTTGTTCATTCGGATCTGATTGTATCTCGAGTAAGCATCCATGAAACTCAATAACTCATGTCCTGCTGTCGCATCCACCAATTGGTCGATCCTCGGTAGTGGGAAGCTATCTTTCGGACAAGCTTTGTTTAAATCCATGAAGTCTACACACATCCTCTATTGATTGTTCTTCTTTTTGACCAGCACTACATTGGCTACCCATTCCGGGTACTTGACTTCCCTTATTGATCCTGCAGAAAGTAACTTCTCCATTTCTTTCTTAATTGCTATGCTTCTCTCTGGGTTGAACAGTCGTCTTTTTTGCACCACTGGGCGGAATTCCGGATTGATGGAGAGATAATGCCATATCACTTTCATGTCAATCCTGGGCATATCTTCATGACTCCAAGCGAACACATCCCTGTAATCTCTCAACAGCGTGATAAGTTTGGTTTTGATATGTTCACTTAGGCTTGCCCCTATCTTTACCATTCTACTCGGCTCATCTGGGTTTAGCACCACCTCTTCGGTCGGCTTATCTTTTTTGGCTTCGGGCTCTTCTCTGGGATCTAATTCGAATTCCTTCGGTGCCTTTGCTTGCTCCTCAGATTTATCGGTGGCTGGCTTGGCTGATACTGTGTATACTTGGTGTACCTCCTTATCCTTGTAGACTGACAGATTCGCCCTTCACGCCATCTCTTGTGATCTCTTGATCACTCCTACTCCATACTCAGTTGGGAACTTCATCATGAGGGCATATGTTGCCATCACTGCCTTAGCTTTATTCAGGAATTGTCAGCCCAGCAAGGCGTTGTACGGCCAATTCTCTGTATCCACAACCACGAAGTCGATTAGCACTGTTTTCTGGCAAGGAGCATTCCCGATCTTTATAGGTAGTTTTACAGTGCCAAGTGACCTCACCTCTACCCCGCCAAACCCTCTGAGTGGGTATGAAAGGGTTGCAGGTCCTTTCTATCTAGTCTCAACTGATTATACACGTCTGCACTTAAAATATCTGCTGAGCTTCCATTATCAATCAAAATCCGATGAACCTCCCTGTGACCAATCCGAGCACTAATGACCAGTGCGTCGTTTGGCCTTACATCTATTCCATGAGAGTCAGCCTCTGTGAATATGATTGGATCCTAGCCTTCCTTGATCCTTTTCAGGTCGGGTTCAATAGAATTGACGTCGAGGTCTCTTCGAGCATCCATGGCTTCCCAGATTTCCTGAGTCCTCTCCATATTGCTTTTTCCAGTTGTTGGTCCATCGAAAATGGTGTTGATTGCTCCTTCTTCTTCAGCTCTCTTAGGACTTAGCTTTCTTCCTCGTCCATCTTGTCGGCTTTCTTTAGGACAATGTCCTTCAGGTGTCCTTCTCTAATGAGGGTTTCGATGTGATCCCTTAACTGGAAGCACTTGGATGTCTCTGCCCGTTCTCTTTATGGAATCTACAATATTTGGTGGTGTCCCTCCGAGCATAAGATGACTGCTTGGGCGGCTTTTTGGACATATTCTTTTCTTCCAAAATTGCCAATATCTCCTCCTGATCTTTCTTCAACGGGGTGTAATTTGTGTATCTGCCCTGGAACTTTTGGCGCGGTTGATCGGTTTTTTGATCATAAGCCCGACGGCCATCCCGGCCATCCCGACCATCCCGTGTTTTATTCTTTTGCTTGTCACCTTTTGTATCTTGCGCCTTGGCCTGATCTTTCGCCTTAGACCCTTCCGGGCGGCCACCATGCACAAAGTAACCCCCTGTTGCGATTTCTTCCTCCTCGGCTAAGGCATAACCCCCAGCCATGTCCATCATGTCAGCATAACTGGTTAAGCGAGCTCTTCTCAAGTTAAAGGACAGTTGGCCGTTCTGAAGGTTGTTGATGAACGCTGCAATAATGGCTTCATCGTTCGCACTCCTAATCTCTGATACTTCCTGGCCGAACCTCCCAAAGTACTTCTTTAGTGATTCGTTTTTCCCTTGCTTGAGCTGAGACAAGTGAGCCACTGACTTCTTCCTACGCATATTCCTGAGGAACTGCCTTGAGAAGGCTTTGCTCAGCTCGCTGAAACTACTTATACTCGCTGTTGGCAATCTGTCGAACCACCGAGAACCTAGATCTCCAAGAGTCTGTGGAAAATTTAAGCATAGCAAGGCATCATTATGGATGTACTGGGCCATGGCACTCTTATACCTCCGGACGTGTTCGAGTCGGTATCTTTTTTGAACTGCTCCACGGGCAGCATCCTGAACCTCTCCGGGAAAGGCATCCTTAGAACTCCATTGGTGAAAGGACTACCGGACTCGTCGTCCGACAATTCATTACGCCCATACCGTCTAACTAAAGCACCCATCTGTCGACGATTATTTTGTACCTCCCGGGTCAGGCTCTGTATGAGTATATCCCTATCTCCTTCTGGTTCCCCCATTGCATTAAAATTCTGACTGATGGTTAACTTTTGGCCTCTTTCCTCCGGCTCCTGATCCCTGTGTTCTTGATTCAAGCCGTGTAATCGAACTGTGCCCCTTTGGCATTTGTGACGATAATACTGCTCACTCTCCCCTGAGGACGACGATCGATTTCTCCGGTGAGTACGCCTCTTGGGTTGGTCCCAATTCCGCTATGTTCGATCTGGATCATACCTTCTGTCGGAATAATCCTCTTCTCGATGCTCCCTGCTGCCCCGGGCTTACCTTTCGGACAAAGTCTCTGGCCTGTCTGTAGGATATTGGCCCATCTTTAGGGGTGCATCAGGTGTTGGTACCACCACCGTAGAACGCAACCTTGTTGTTTGCTGATTTGGAGTGGGCAGATTCGAAGTTATACCGTCCGTAGTGGAAAGGTCAACTCCCTGCCTCGCCACATCAGATATGAGCTGCTGTAGAGAGGCCCGGAATCGTTGTACGATTTCTTCATTAGTTGGAGGGAAACGCTGGATACCAGCCAAAGTAGTCGATTGATCTGCAGTCGTTAAGGTAACGTCTGCAGTGTTGAGAGTAGCGTCATCCTCCAATTCATTACCGGGTAGTCCTTGATTGTACCTGGAATCGCTGCCATCTCCTTCGCCAGCCATTGTTTCACAAGAGTTCAGGTCCCCCTCCTTCTAGCGCCAATTGTTAACGGTGATTTTTCATAATCACTCAGTCAACGATTCTATCTTGGAGAAAACTTGTATTTATGAATGAAAATAGTCGAAAATAATATGGGACACTCATTTTTATATTTACACCCAGTTAAAAAAATTTAAAAATTATTTTGTATGAGCACACCCCACATGTTACCAAATATTTTCTTTATTATGTTTTTAAAAAAATCATAAAATATTTTTTTTACTTTTTTTTTTCAAAGGAGAGTGCCGCACCTCCTCCACTCTATCTTTTTTCCATCTAGGATGGGGTGTCAACAATGGTGGCCGACTAGCCATCAAGAAATCCAAAAAGACTCATGAGAGCATCAACAAGAAGTTGGTCTTTGTGATGAAAAGTGGCAAGTACACTTTGGGTTACAAAACTATTCTTAAATCCCTAAGAAACTCTAAAGGGAAAAGTGCCCTCATAGCCAACAACTGCCCTCCTCTTCACAAGTCTGAGATAGATTACTATGCACTATCGACAAAGGTTGGAGTTTACCACTACAATTGAAATAATGTGGATTTGGGGACGAATGATTAAGCGGTGAATTACTTCATATCTCCCACTTTTCAATCTGAATTTTTGTTTTTCTTTTTTCTTTTTTAATTTTTAATTTTCTCTAATTTAGTTTAGTTAGTAAAATTTGAAAAAAAAATATTCTTAAAAATATAGTCTTTTGTTAAAATGTTAATAATTATTTAAGGGTAATGTTGGAATTCTAAAAGTATATAAATTTGGAGTGTAGATACAATTTTTAAGGGGTACAACTATTGCCACTCTTTGTGATACGATAAGTTTAACGGGTCGTATTCAGGTTGAGCAAAAAATTAACGAGCTATATTGTCACGATAACCTATATTGGGCCACCCCCTAATTATGTGTAATAAATATATGTAGCAATTTTATTGGTGAAGGGCCATGGCCCCTGTGGCACACCGCCCCCCACCGTCGCCGCCGCCCCCCCCCCCCCGGCGTCGGCGGCCTAATAATTGTTTACGGCCACCCCCTAATTATGTGTAATAAATATATGTAGCAATTTTATTGATTGGGGGTGGGCGGCCTAATAATTGTTTACGGCCACCCCCTAATTATGTGTAATAAATATATGTAGCAATTTTATTGATTGGGGGTGAGGGGGAGGGGGAGGGGGAGGGGTGGGGTTTGTGTGGGGGGTGGCTGTTATGTATAATAACTGCCAAGTAATTATTAGGCCGATGAGGGGTGCCATAAGGGCCATGGCACCCCTAGTTATATATAATAAATAGATATAGCAATTTCATTGGTTAAAAGGCCATGGCCCCTATGGCTCCCACACCCCCCCCCCCCCCCCCCCCCCCCCCCCCCCCCCCCCCCGTCGGCCTAATAATTGCTTGGGGGGCCACCCCTAATCATGTGTAATAAATATATGTAACAATTTTTTTTTTTATTTTTATTTATTTATTTATTTATTTATTTTGGGGGGGGGATAACTAGGGATGCCACCCCCCCGGCGTCGGCGGCCTAATAATTGTTTACGGCCACCCCCTAATTATGTGTAATAAATATATGTAGCAATTTTATTGATTGGGGGGGAGGGGGAGGGGGAGGGGGAGGGGTGGGGGTTGTGTGGGGGGTGGCTGTTATGTATAATAACTGCCAAGTAATTATTAGGCCGATGAGGGGTGCCATAAGGGCCATGGCACCCCTAGTTATATATAATAAATAGATATAGCAATTTCATTGGTTAAAAGGCCATGGCCCCTATGGCTCCCCCCGTCGGCCTAATAATTGCTTGGGAGGCCACCCCTAATCATGTGTAATAAATATATGTAAAAAAATTTATAATAATTGCCAAGCAAATCCGTATATTTAATAGAAGGACTTGATACATTTATTTTTCATTCTTAGTAAATAAGTTTTTTTTTTATAAAAAAAAATGAAAAAAAAAATGTAGTGGTTCAGTTAGGGTAACCCATTGGACCATATTGGGCCCAAGAGGCACTGGCCCGTAATCCTTCCACTGCCAAGAGCGGGTGATCGCTGCTCTGTGAAACCAGCCTCACGCTTTGCCCTCCACTTTAAGAACCATGACCCTTCAACCTTCGATGAAGGCCCAAGGCCCAACTCTCGGATTGGAAACGGGCGGGCCAGTATAATATTGCACTGGACCCGATCCATTGACAATTGACCCAACGTTCCACCACCCTGTTGCCCCCACTCGGGTCACAAGCCCACATTACTGAGCTCGGCTGTAGCATGAGTGGCTTTGACAGGCTTATATCCACTTGAACGTTTTGTTTCCAAACCGATGTGGGATTGAGTCTTCCTGCTCTCCTGAAAATTATTTGTTCGATTGGTGATGCGTGTAATTTTGTTTATGGTTATGATTCTTCCCGCTTTTTTGTTTTATTTTCCAAATCTCTTTACTACTGCTCTTCTTTTATATATGTTTTATTTTGTTTTATCTTATGATTCTTCCAATTTTGTTGGTAATTGCCCAAGCAATTCGATTGTCGAAAAAAGCATAAACTGGAAGTTCAAAGTAATTTCAGTGTTATGATTGATTTCTTGGTGTTTGATTAAGTAACTCTGCAGAAACTTTAAAGTCAATTTAAAAATACTCATGGATTTTAACATGACAATATAGATAAATGTTTTGGCATATATAAGGTTTGGAAGAAAGTCCAACCATTGCTTTGACAATCTTGATGTTTACTGTGGTTCCATTTATATATGATAGAATTATATAAAGATATTGAATGTGAGCCACTCGTTTTACATACTTTGATTTGGTATGTATGCACTTGTCAAATCACTGTTATAAATGAGTGGCTCACATTCAATATCCTGATAAAGTTATATCAGGATGCACTGATAGGAACGGGACCGTATATATATATATATATATGATGAATGTTACTCACAAAACCGCTTTGAGTTTTCGTTATTGTCAATGATTAATGAGTGATACTGTAATGGCCGAGACCTACCAAGTAGATATTGTCCGCTTTGGGCTTCACGCACCTGTCCTTCACCCTCACAGATTTACTTTTGAATCATGGGTTTCACGCAAACATCCTTCACCCATGGCCCAAAACGCATCTACTTAGTTAGGAGAGACCAAGGCTTATATACAAACCATGGACCTCACTCACTAGCGATGTGGGATTTGACAATCTACCCCCCTTCGAACCTCGCGTCCTCGTGAGGGTCCAAACACAATCACAAATCCACATCCACACTGGGTAGCGAGCCTGCTCTAATACCATTTGTAATGGCCCAAACCCACAAAGTAGATATTGTCCACTTTGGGCTTCACGCACCCATCCTTCACCCTCACGGATTTGCTTTTGAATCATGGGCTTCACGCAAGCATCCTTCACCCATGGCCCAAAACACGTCTACTTAGTTAGGAGAGACCAAGGCTTATATACAAACCATAGACCTCACTCGCTAGCGATGTGGGATGTGACAATCTACCCCCCTTCGGACATCGCGTCCTCGTGAGGGTCCAAACACAATCACAAATCCACATCCACACCGGGTAGCAAGCCTGCTCTAATACCATTTGTAATGGCCGAGACCCACCAAGTAGATATTGTCCGCTTTGGGCTTCACGCACCCGTCCTTCACCCTTACGGATTTGCTTTTGAATCATGGGCTCCACACAAGCATCCTTCACCCATGGCCTAAAACGTGTCTACTTAGTTAGAAGAGGCCAAGGCTTATATACAAACCATGGACCTCACTCGCTAGCGATGTGGGATGTAATAGATACCTCTGAAATTGAGTAGGAATTCAACATCTTGTTGATACATTATTGTTTCCTCAGTAATTTTTTTACCTACGAGACCAAAGACAAATAGATTTTGGGTTTTACAGTTATGACATATTGATATCGAGTTCTGTTCCTTTTCAGTTATGACATATTGACATATTTTATATTTTATAAATATATAAAATTGGATAAGAAAGAAAGAGAGAATACAAAAAACATCACCCTTCCTCAAACCCCATATTATTGTAATTTTTTTTAAAAAAAAAAAATTAAATTTTACCACAATATAAAAGATACATAAATATCTTTATATGAAAATTAAGGTTATGTAAATCCGGATTTGTAGAAGACACGGTATTATAGGCAGGAGGAATTGGTGAGAAATGTCACCTTTTTTAACTGAGTTGGTGAGAATGTTAGTGACTTAATAAGTTAACTTTAAAAGGCACCAATTATGGTGAACTACCAATATTGCCCTTAGTTTAATCATTTATGTAATTCTTTTTGTACTTTTCCCTCTCCACACTTTAAAAAAAAAAAACGAGTGACTCTCTCTCTCAAGGTTTCCAGACTTTCATCTTCAACTTTCTTCTTCAGATTCAGTACAACAAGGTAATATTTCTTGCATATACTTCTTTTAATTTATTCACAATTTCATTTCTTGCAAATTCTCCCAGTCTAGACTTATGAATAAGTCTTGGAAAAGTGTTTTGAAGTCTTCTTCCGAGACTTGTCATGTCTCCACCGAGAGATTTAATGTCTCCTCCGAGACTTTTCAAGTCCCCACCGAGAGTTTTCAATAAGTAGTCTTCTGAGACTTTTCAAGTCTCCACCGAGACTTTTGAAGTCTTTTCCGAGAGTTGTCAAGTCTCCACCGAGACTTTTCAAGTCTCCATCGAGACTTTTGAAGTCTTTTCCAAGAGTTTTCAAGTCTCCACCAAGACTTTTCAATAAGTAGTCTTCCGAGACTTTTCAAGTCTCCACCGAGACTTTTCAAGGATATTTCGAGAGTTTTCAAGTCTCCACCGAGACTTTTCATTAAAATTCGTCCGAGAGTTTTCAAGTCTCCATCGAGACTTTTCAAGGATTTTCCAAGACTTCTAATGTTTCCTCCGAGACTTCTAATGTTTCCTCCGAGACGTTTCAATCAAAGTCGTCCGAGACTTTTGAAAAGAGTTATCGAGACTTTTACAATGAATCACTATCCGAGCCTTTTTATGTCTTTTCCGAGACTTTTCATGTCTCCTCCGAGACTCATCAATTCGTCTCCAAGAGTTTTCAGTAAATAAATATCTAAGCCTTTTCATGTCTGTTTCGAAACTGTTGAAATCTTCTTCGAGACTTTTTTAAAATGTAATATGTGAAATTATTTCGTAGTCCTGGGTTTTTATTAATGGTTTGTGATGATTAATTTGACAATATCATGGATCAGGTTAGGATAATAATATCTTACAACGGTCGATGGGAGCATTTACCCGTCGGAAGTCAGAGGTTTGTTGGATCCGATAACCGGGGAATGTATGTGTCAAAGAATATGACTTACGAAGAATTGGTGGCGATCGTGCATACCATTGTGATGTATGATGTAAACAAATTCAATGTTGATCTGTCATCAATCTCAATCGTTCCTGGCAGTATATGTCGCACATTTATACGAAATGACGACGATGTCCAATTTATGCTGGGGGAAGATCGGGTGATCCCTCAAGTATGTGTCAGTGTAACTGAGAGGACAACTGGAGATGTGATAGGGGATGATATTCCTCTTCCTGAAAATACCCAACAGCTTGGATCATTTAGTGGTAGCAACCAAGTGTTCACACAAAGGAGTGACACCGAATGTAGGGGAAACATGTGTGGTGTCCCACCGATAGAGGTTGACCATGCAGATATAGTTGAACCTCAATTTGGTGATATGGTTGGTTGTCGAATTGAGCAGTACAATGAGCAGTACAATCACCCGAACCATGACGTGGATAATGAGACAAACAATGAACAAGTTGATGATTTTCAAAATGTGGATGAAGAGCCTGAGCCTGAAGAAATTCAAAGACGTGGTAGACGTGTGCAAAGAGTTAGTTGCACAGCAACAGATATGCCTGGGACATCCGAGGTCCGGTGTAATGTAACACCATCTGATTTTGATAATGTGACAACGTGGGTTATTCCCGGAGCAGATTCATACTCGTTTGGTGTTGGTACAAGCAGCATCTTGGCAGTGCAAGAACCTAGAACCATGATTTATAAAGGCCAATTTTTTCCGAGTAAAAAGGATTTGAAAAGGCTAGTTGGGCATTTTGCAATGCGGCATAACTTTGAATGGAAGGTGAACAGGTCCAACAAGACAACGTTACATCTGGTTTGCATCATTGACGATTGTACGTGGAAATTAAGAGCGGTGAGAAGAGAGGAAGGGACTTACTTCCAAGTCAGAAGTTTTGTGAACAAACACAAATGTCCCTTGGAGGAGATTCACCGTCACCATCGACAAGCTAGTGCAGTCATAATTGGAGAAGTGGTTGCACCTAGACTTCAACAACATGATGGTCGTCTTATGCGTCCGAAGGACATAATCGCCGATATGAAAACAATGTATGGCATCCAAATCATGTACAGTAAAGCACATGATGCCCTACAATATGCATTGTCATTGACCTATGGAACGCATGAAGAAAGTTTCCAACTGTTGCCATCTTTTGCATACGTTCTGGAACAACAAAATCCTGGAACAATCACAGATTTACAGTGTGCAGATGATGGTAAATTCCTCTACTTTTTCATATTGTTAGGGTTCTCAATTAGAGGTTTTCGAAGGTGTATGCGTCCTGTGATTGCAGTTGATGGTACCCATTTGAAGGGAAGATTCGGGGGTACAATGTTTGTGGCAACTGCACAAGATGGAAACGAACAGGTGTATCCAATTGCTTTTGGGTACGGTGACTCAGAAAACAACCTTTCATGGGAGTGGTTTTTAGAATGCTTGAGGGGTGCCCTTGGTCATATAGATGATCTGGTTTTCATTTCTGATCGTCATCCAAGCATTGAAGCAGGGATTTCTAAAGTGTTCCCTTATGCAACCTATAGCATATGTTGCTGGCATTTTGGTAAAAATATGAAGAAGCAATTCCACAGAAAGGATGTTGCTGACATAATGGTTAACGCTGCTAGGTCGTATAGTGAAATCCAGTATGATCGCCACATGGAGGAGTTACGTAGGCTGCACAATGGTGCATACGATTATGCCATTGATGCCGGTCCATACAAGTGGTCCCGAATTCACTGTCCCCAAAGAAGGTACAAGTTGATGACCACAAATATTGCAGAGTGTATAAACTCATGCCTAAAATTCGTTCGGCAACTGCCACTAATGACACTGGCAGAGTTCATTCGGAATATGCTACAGAAGTGGTTTCATGATCGTCATGCAAATGCACAATCCATGCGTCATCGATTGACCGACGCAGCACATCTTTTGATCCTTAGACGTGTCGAGAAGTACGGTTATATGACCGTAAATCCAGTTGACTGACTGGAACATATTCTCCGTCAGACACAAGGGAAAACAGTGGATAGTTGACTTAGCCCGGAAGACATGCACATGCAACAAATTCCAAATGGACTTTTTACCATGTAAACACGCACTCGCAGCGGCAAGGTACATGACAATTTACAGTTAATGGTTTATATTATCCAAACATGAATCTCACCGTTTTCATTGTTGCAGGGAGCGGAACTTGGATTTTACATCTATGTGTGCGAACTACTACAAGAGGGAGACACTTATTGATGCATACTCGGTTCCTATTATGCCTGTTGGCCATCCTGCTTCATGGGTTGTGCCATCCGACATCGCATCACGGGTAGTTTTAAATCCAAAGGCGAAGAGACAATCAGGTCGACCGATGGAGGGTCGACATGCCTCGTCTTCGAAGAGGACAACCACACAGTCGTGTAAAAGGTGTGGACAACCAGGATATAATAGCAGGAGGTGTTCCAACCCGCCTATGGTTAATGAAGGTCCTAGTAGAATTGTCCCAGAGGAATACCGCCGCAAGTGCAGCATCTGTCATAAAATTGGACACAATAAACAAACATGCCCTGAGAAGGACTGTACCGTGGAATGAATGAAGCCGGTGAGGAAGGCAAAGTGTCACCAGAAAAGCTTCCGATTAAGGAACATATCTCATCATTTTGATGTCTTCTTACATTGTTCAGACTTTCATCATTTTGATGTTTTCTGATTAATTTATTGTTCCGAAATTGTATTGATTGTAGTTCTTAAAATTAATCGTATTGATTTTAGACATGTTCTTTTTGATAATCATGCATGTTAAACTGTTAGAGGACACCTATATCATGTTCAAGATTGGAGGACACAGTTTTCTAGGACACCTATATCATGTTAAAGATTGGAGAACACACTTTTCCATGACACCTACAAACGCAACAGATAGTGATGAAGAGAGATCCTCTAACGAGCTATATCATGTTCAAGATTGGAGAACACATTTTTCCATGACACCTACAAACGCAAAAGATAGTGATGAAGAGAGATCCTCTAACGAGCAGTGAAATGTATGTTAAACTGCAAACACTTAAGGAATAAAATAAACAATGTTATGTACATCAACTACATGGGCTTGGAGTTACAATAAACCTCAACGGCCATCTTCTCCCATATGGTGGCCATATCGTCTTCCGACCAGTCGAACTTATCCCTGTTCGCTGATAGGTACTCAGTCATCTTCAAAGTATGGGCACCACAGTTTCCACTACAATTGACCACATGAAACAACCATTAGAATAGAATGCTACTAAAACCGTATACTAAAATAAGATAAGAACTTGAAACAGTCATACCCTATTCGCTGTTAGGGCACACGGTCTGCATGCACGAACAACATCGTAAAGGGCCCATCCTCCTTTTTGTAGTTCATATCACCCGACCGTCTGTTCCTGTGAAAGTGCACCGCGTTCAGCATCGAGGGTATCAACCACCGTAAGCATGCGACTTGAGTCTTCCTGTACGCAAATGGGACCTGCTGTCTGAATGAGTCAAAAATCCAAATTTTCCCTGTTGTGACTTCGACGCTGGCCAAGGCCCAATGTTGCCGGCCAAGGTTGCAAGGAATCAGAACCTGTAGGTGTTTTTCGAAACCGTTTTCAGTATCAAATTTTACATCAGTTATACACATTGACGCCAAGTAAAATATACACTCACCACGTCAACATCGTGCCATGGCAGGTTCCCTACCGGGAGCTCTCCACGTACAACCATCAGGTCATCATGGGCCCACTGGTGCTCCAGCACAGACCAACCCTGTGGTGGGTTCTTATCCTCACCAATGGTGATTCGGTCCAAGGTATGATATAATAATGTCTGTGCAGAGAAAATTTACAGAAACGTTAGGCAAAAAGATGTATGAAACACATCAATGCAGAAGTGAAAACCGTAAAATATAAAAACTTACATAAAATTGTGAGTCCAGTATGTTGGTCCTCGAACCGCACACAGTGGGGTATGCTCGCTGACGCTTTCGGAGAATGTTCAAGTATGCATCCATGTGTTGACAATTTAAATAATAATTATTGTTAGGATTCTACAATTTCTTAAAAAAACTTTAAAAGATAGTTCATGTAAGGAACATACCGTATCCTCCAAGTCCATGAAGTTAGTTTGTAACCGATGGAACCAAGTGACACCGACACCAACTGGGTGGTGTAGATCGATATCACGTCTGCATAATTGTTAAAAAATTTAGATAACCAAGTTATTTGACATAGGACTTTCAGAAAACTATAAACAGATTGTAATGTCTACGATTATACTTACAATTCCCCCGTGTTGTTCCTCTTGTAGGCGTAGTACGCCTCGAGCTGGTCAGGATCTACCAATGCGTGTGGCATCCATGTATGTGATGGCGGAGGCATCATCCTTGGCCTCTTCGGTTGACAGGGGTCTGTGTATGGGCTCTGCTGCTGCCAACCTCGCCGTCGAATCCGGTCTCCACGCCTCAGGGGTGGGGGAGTCCGATAGTCATCACTAGGATCAGTGCGGGGTGATGAGGAACTCCCCTCCCGTTGATCGGCTGGGCTCGACCTGAGGGTCCTACCGTGACAGACCAAATCCCTCTTACTGGATCGCCTGGAGGATTACGCAGTGCTCGGATCGACCGAAGGGGTGCACTTTGAGGAGGAACCCAGTACGATGGGATCGCCTGCAGGGGTGCGCTGGTGAGGGATGGAGTCTTGAAAATGTACAGGATCATGCGGAAGTTGCGATGAGGGGTCAGGTGTGAAGTCCGGGAAATGTTATGGAGCATGCAGCGTCGTAGACGGCTGATAAGGGTGAGGTCCTGGAACTGAATAGGATCATGCAGCTGCTGCGATGAGTGGTCCATAGGACCAGTACCCCCCCTCCGGTGTCAGGCCCTGTCCCGTCCTGATGACCACCTATCGACCATCCCGATGGGACTGCGAGGTGGAACCCTGGAGTGCCCGGATCAAGGCTAGCAACTCCGTATGCTGCAGATCTCGTTTCTCATTACCTAATCGGACATCCTCTTTTAAACCTTGGATATCATCCCTACAATCTCGGCGGCATCCATAACTTCAGCGAATTTTCGATCTAAGTCATTCTGAAAGGATTTCGGACTCTGTCAATATTAAAACCCTTCATTGGAATCAAATTAAAAAAATGCGGTACAAATATTGTAACGTACCTCTAGATGCCCTCGAACTCCTCCACGCGAGTCACCTCCAATTCGAGGCTGTCTGGGCAACGAGAATCAGACCCGTCTCTGCCTCAAGGGCCTCCCACTGCGATCCTCCGGGTCAAAACCATCCGTATCATTGCGTTCGAAAGACGGACCCTCATTATCACTAGGTCCAAAAGGCCGTCCGGAAGGCGGACCCTCATAAAGGCCCTCGAAGTACCATTCAGCCATCTCAGCTCTCGTCGGCACCAATTTCACCCTCGCATACATTTGAAATCATGGTTAGACCATTGTAATTGTATACATACTGAACATTAACAATAAAGATACTTACATCATCGGTGAAAATGTCGTCCAGCTTGCCCCCCTCGGTCGCTGACTCAACTCCCACTTCAGAATACGGGGGGGATAGCTCTATTTCCCTGCGGGTCCTACAGTTGCTGTCTACAAGCTTGGGGATAACCTCAAAAGCAAATATCTGCGTAAAAAGATAAGTACGATAAGAATCAAATACATAAGTCATATGAAAAAAATGACATTTAAAGTACGGCATAACATTCTAAATTCTCACCAACAGTGCATGCGTTAGACCGTATATGTTGTACAACTCCTGTCTGTGTACGGCAACGCCCTTGGTTTGCCTGCGTTGTACAAACCGCTGGCTCCAACCAGCCAACGCCTGCTTGAAACCATATATAGACCGGCTATACACGTGTGCACCCCATGGGAACGCATCAAAAGCGTCCAAGTCCTCAACTAGGCGAAACTGCCATAATGGAACTTTCTCTCTCTCGTCCAACCCCATCAATATCCAGTTAAGCATGTACAATAAGCACATCTTAACCGTATCGTACTGGTTGGTAAAACCACCATTCCGCAATATGGCTTTCAGCTGTAAATATTCGATCTCATCTCGACCGTCAAAGTAACATTGATGTAAGCCATTCTCTACCATAGCATAGGTCGACGTGTCGGGAATGTCTCTGAACTTCAATCCGGTGACTAGAGCAAACTCAACCTTCGAGAACTGGACCGAATGAGGACCTAAAAGAAATCTCACCTCATCTTCTGGCCCATCGTGATGCAACTCGCGAATAAACAACCGATGGAAAATGCCACCTGAAAACTTCATGTCATGTTGCATCCGAAGGAAATGTCCAAAATACGACTCGGTATACCGACGTCGTTCTTCGGCCTAAAGATGTTCAGGTACACTTGCAAGTGCGTTGTCGATATCTGAAAGGTCATCAAAATGGTCATGCCGAGTTACTTTTGCCGAGTACCTGGCCTCCTCTGGAGTTTTCAGACAATTTTTCAGTTGATTTAGCATCTGCATTTTCAAAGAAAAAAACATATAAGTTCATTAAAAAGCCTCGGAGAATAATTGAAAAGGCTCGAAGAGTATATTTAAAAGTCTTGGAGTCCATATGGGAAGGCTCGGACAGCATATGAGAAGTCTCGGAGAGAAAATTAAAAGTCTCGGAGACCGTTTAAAAAGTCTCGGAAAAGTCTCGGAAATACCTTTAAAACTCTCAGAATTGGAAAAAAATTAAAAGTCTTGGAGACCGTTTAAAAAGTTTCGGAAAAGTCTCGGAAATACCTTTAAAACTCTCGGAATTGGAAAAAAAAAATTGAAAGTCTCGGAGACCGTTTAAAATCTCTCGGAAAACTCTCGGAAATAGTGTTAAAACTCTTGGAATTGGACAAAATTGAAAACTCTCGGAGACCGTATGAAATCTCTTGGAAAACTCTCGGAATTAATGTTAAAACTCTCGGAATTGGACAAAATTGAAAACTCTCGGAGACCGTTTAAAATCTCTCGGAAAACTCTCGGAATTAGTGTTAAAACTCTCGGAAAAAGCTTACAAACTCTCGATCAACGATATCAAAGTCTCGAAAACCATACATTCATCGTCTTCTTCACATCATTTTTATACATTCAAACCCTAATCTAAACCTAAAACATAATCTAAATCAAACACAAAAACAAACCAACGACAACAACCACGAAAATTTTTGAAACACATCATTGACGAAATCGAAACAAAACCTTACCATGAGTTTTGGAGGTTCTCGTCGACTTCAAGGGCACCGCCGGTGAGTTCACCGTCGATTTTGTAGCCAGATTTGTTGCACCGAAACTGTTCTCTCTCTCCTGTTCTCTCTCTCCTGTCTCTCTCAACGTTTTTTCTTTCCACGTTTGAAACACACAAACTGACAAAAATGAGGGTATTTTTGTCTGGACACAACAATAGATGCCTTTTAAACTTAGATTATTAAGTCACTGACATTCTCCCAAAAACAGGCCCAAATAGTGCCATTTAAATTTTGACCTCTTATGGGCAGCATGTTGAAAAGGGGTGTAAAAAGGGAAATAATTGAATTGTAATAAGAAAATCTCCCATTATTCTTTTTCTATATTTGCTGAATATAAATTTGTAACCCTAATTCAATTAAACATAAACTAATAAATACTCTTTATTACTTGGGCAATTACCAATTAGGTCATGGACTTTATTTTAAATTCCAAGTTATTTGCGATTTTTACAGAAGTGACCAAATTGGTCTTTACATTTTTTTCAAGTGCCAACTTAGTCCCTCTAACTAAATTCCGTCAGTCAACTTTAACTATGTAGGGTTACAATTGTACTTTACTCCTAAACAATATAATAATGACACATGCACAATTTTTTTTAACACATGTATATTTTTGTTTATTTTATTTGTGGATTTTGATTTTTGAATAATTTTGAAAACAGTGCTTGTATACTATTAATAATAATAATAAAAATAAAAAAAAACAATTATATTAAAATGGTAAAAGACTAAACTGGAATGAATGGTAACTTTGTTTATAAAATATGGGTATAACTGACATTGTCTTATTTAAATGTTTTTAGATTTTTTTTAGAAAATTTTAATTAAAAAGGGTAAAATGACATTTCATTAATATTATTTTTGGATTTTGTTGTAACTATAATAGTAAATTTAATACACAATAGACAAAACAAATTTTCTATAATATGATAAATAAAGGGTATTTACGCACTTTAACTAAAATTGTTAAAATCAACTGTTATATTTAACACCGTTAAACCATTAGAGAGGTCAATTTAGTATCTTCTTAAAAGAGAGGGACTAATTTGGCACTTGAGAAAAATGTGAGAACCAATTTGGTCACGTTTGTAAAAGTCGCAACCAACTTGGAATTTAAAATAAAGTCCAGGACCTAATTGGTAATCGCCCTTATTACTTTAATATTTCCATAAACTTATATTTCTATTTTTTTTTTTTTTCCTTCCAACACAAATTAGGGTATTACAACTAAGATCCGGTGTTGTAGGTACTTGTTAGATCACTTGACGAGAAATTTTGGTGGGTTACAGATACTATAACAAAATCAGAGGAATTGGCAATGGAATCTATAAGTGGTGATGTGCCAATGAAAAGGTTGTGTGACATAAGCAACTTGCTGCCACAAACTGAATCGGCAAACCTAGAAGTAAAACCAAACAACTAACTTCTTCTGTTGATTTGCTTGTCAAGGTATTGTAGATCTTGATAACCCTCTTTTGTTTATCAATGTCCTTGTTTTTGTTTAGCTTAATTTGTTGTACAGGAAACGAGGAACCTGACAATAATTGTCGAGGACAAAAAGTACCCTTTATCGCCACATTTTTTTTTTCTTTTATCCATACATTTCAGGGCTCGTTTGGTACGCCGCATTGTACTGCGTTAAGGGCTCGTTTTGCCTTGTATTAGCTAATGATCTAATACGGTGAATGTCGTATTAGCAAAGTAGATGTTGCATTAGTTAATACAGCTTGATACAAAATATCACAAAAAGCAGGATTATATAGGAATAAAATATAATAAAATACAATGTGCCAAATGAGCCTTCAAAATGTTGGTTTTCTTGTGTGTTTTCCCTCCTCAATTGTTGTTGCAGTAATAATGTAATATTATTCAATTGAATGAAATTGAGCTACAGCAATTGAGAACTGAGTGGCAGGATCTGCAGAAGCAGAATTCACAACTTGCTCAAAGATACCGCAATTCGTGGAAGGTACCTTTGATTGATGATTGATCATTTTGGATACCCTTTTGTATAATTATTGTGGTGCTGTTAATGAGACTGATTATGTTTTACTTTGATTTTCAGCAACTTGTTTCTTTCAAACTTAAGGTATATGTATATATATTTGTCTTTCATATGATGTTGATAGTTTTGGGTCTATTGTTGTTGCACATTGACATAATTGGGCTCTGTTCATTTTCAGCTGCTGGTGCTTGGACATATGCTGAGATGCAGAGACGGCTTATTGAGAGAAATCAAATCTGAGACCGACGAGGTTAATTTTCACAGTATGTGGTTGAGGATGTCATATCATGTTGTGTTATTTAACCCTTCTGTTCAACAATTTTACGATAAGAGCGCATGGGTGTCATGAAGCAGGCAAATACTTCGAAGCAGGTAACGGGGACGGCATGAATAAATCTTGTAAGTAGATTGGACTTGGAAATGGCAAACAATTATCAATCATGTAGCATATATTCTTATAATATTTCACTTATGATTTACCTGTAGCGTTACCAGTCCAAGCTAAGGGGAAGAAGGTCAACTACAGGAGGTTTGTTTCTAAGGGAAAGAAGAAATAATGCAGTGAAAGATGAAGATGAACTGATGAAGGAAGTAGAAAAAGATCATCTTCTCAAAGGCCCCTTGGACAAGCAGTTGCGAAGGTGAAATCCTACAAGGAAATGCCTCTTAATGTTAAGATGTGGAGATCTGGAGATCTGAATGAGTCTTTATTTATTTATTTTTTTAATCTGAAACAAACTCCTTCATAATTAAGACAAGATGAGGTTGACTCGGTGGTAAAGTCCCTCACATTCACACAACGAGGTTGTGGGTTCGAGGTTCTCCCCCCTTCCTGTAAAATCCCGAATTATTGTAATATTAAAAAATAATAATAATAATAATAAATAAATAAATAAATAAAAAGCTCCTGCATAATTAATGTCTTGAGCAACAGACAGAATCTCTTAAATTCTGCACTTCCAGTGTGATATGTTACGGTGGGTTTTCAATATTCTCTTAATTTTTCTGGTTATTCATTTCTCTTGTCTGCCTCTGCTATGTCTAGTGGATAAACAATGTGTTTATTGCAATAGTCTTCTTAACTTCATGAAACTCAAATGAAGGATAAAATCTTTAATGTACTTATGCAACGTATAATACATTACTTTTCTTTACGATGTAGTATAGATAGCCAATCAAATGAGTTTTTCAAACCACAGTGATATAATTTTAGTGCCCATATATTGGACCCGGTACATTGACGATTTTCTCCAAATGAAAATACAAAGGTTCGAAACATTTCAAGCACTTGGTCACTCCTTGACAACATAGTCATGGTATCAATAAGCAAAGAGAAGGAAAAAAAGATGTTAAGCCTGATGAATATTTATCGTTCAATTTCGGTAGGTCCAGTAGATCATTGATCTCAATGTATTATTATTATTTTTTAAAAAGTTAATAGAAGGATGTCACCATAATCATGGCATCAACAAGCAAGCGAGAGAAAATGAAACCTGAGGTAATATTTATCATTCAATCTCGGTTGGTCCAGTAAATCGTTGAGCCTACCAATATAAGATTTATTTTAAAAAATAATTGAAGGACGTTGAGAGCCCTATAATAGAAGGACCTGTATAAATTTATTGTTTATTCTCACTCAGTAAATCAGGTTTTTTTAATATTTTTTTATTATTAAAATAAAAATGAAAAAAAGTGGTGGGTTCAGTTAGGGTCAACCCATTGGACCACATTGGGCCCAAGAGGAACTGGCCCGTTATCCTTCCACTGCCAAAAGCGGGAGGTAATCGCTGTGCTCTGTGAAACCAGCCTCACGCTGTGTCCTCCACTCTAGGGAACCATGAGCCTTCAACCTTCGAAGAAAGCCCATGGCCCAACTCTCAGCTTGGAACGGACAGGTCAGTATAATACCGCATTGAACCCGATCCATTGGAAATGGACCCAACGTTCCATCACTCTAATGCCCCCACTTGGGTCACAAACTCATGTTACTGAGCTCGGCGATACTAAAGAGGTTTTCGCAGGATTATATACACAAAATGTTTTCTTTCCAAGGCGATGTGGGATTGAGTCTTCCTGCTCTCTTGAAAATTATTTGTTTGATTGGGTCATTAACACTTGCTCATATGCTATGATAATGTTTTAAGGGTATCAATCTGATTAAAGTAGAAAAGATAAGAAAATGATAATTATCAACGCAATTTGTCAATTAAACTTACAAATCTAGTTTGAATTAATGTTTCAATATCATCACAAGATATATCATAGGGATGAAAAATTATATAGCACTTTTTGGAGATGAAAAATTATGTACTAATTAAATGGAGAGAATACCCCATCTGCACATTTTATACTAAGTAGTTTTATTTACTTGATTAATTAAGTAGCTAGTCCTCCTTTAGCAATGACTTCATTTTTGATGAGGTTGAGAGTTTCTTCAAGAACATCACAGAGTTGATGTGGATCAGGAATTATTTATGCTCTCATCAGCTGATAAGATGATGCTCATCTTGTTTACATAACTTACCACATGAATCATCAATCCCTGCAATTAATACATATTAGTGTCAGTTCTGATGTATTTATAGTTTGAGATCGAAAATCCTAAACAAAAATAGTTGCATTGGGTTGGCCATAACAAGTTGGAGCAATATAAGCCACTGGATGGCCACAGTAGTCAGTGGGTGATTTCTTCTCTGGGTCGATCCAGGTACATTTTAGAACCACATTGTTGTTTGAGATGGGAAACTAGCCATCTTCACGCCACAAAACTTGACAAAATAGTTGACCATGAAATATGAGTAGGATGCCTCTAGTGAAGCTTTCTTCCTGTCCATTGCTGCTTTGGCTTGTCGAACGTAATCTAATGAATCATCTCACAATGCAATCGTGAAGGGAAAGAGTAGGGATCCAATCTGGTTACCCCATCTGGCTATAGATCCCTTTTTCATCATATCAGCTAGCTAACTCCTGATATTAATTGACCAATTTCATTTGCAAAATAAATTATATATATATGTATGTATTAGTCTCTTAACATGAACAACAAAAGCACTCACTTGAAGCCCTGCAGATAACCTAAGGTTTTCTGATGCTCCCTTGTGATCAATCTTACTCTCCCCTGAACGTATTAATGTTTTATTAGTCTTAGAAAGTCTCTTGGTTATAATAACATAATGTTTCCTGCAGCTAGAACTCACCTTTTTTCCGATTGAGATAACGAGACAAGCCAGCTTGAGTGACTCCCAAGAGGCCAAGATAACACCATTGATTGTCTGCAAAGAAATTAATGTAGAAAAAATTAAGTTGCTATGGAAATTTTCATGTAAAACTGAGAGCAGTGGAGAGGTGTTAACTTAATTACAATTTTCATGGAATTCTTGACAAGTTTGATATCATCAAGACTGACAATTCTATGAACAAATCTTCGAGGAGTAGATCCATTGCCAAGCCACCCTTTATTAAGGGGTTTTTTTTTTTTTTTTTTTTTTGGTATCTTTTAAGAACATGAATGTTGTAGCCAAGAACATCGAAGCATATATCGACAAGAGTGTTCCTGAACAGTGTGATAAAAAACCAGAATTTGATCAAGTATTGCCAAAACCCCCCAGAATATTTAGTGCCAGAATTCACCCTTCTGATTATTGGAACTATGGTGGGTGGCTCTTTTGGGTCAGATAGCTTACGAGTAGAGGCAAGAAAAAGTGACATGAGAGAAGTGCCATCACCAAGAGAGTGGTGGACGCAAAGAACAGCCACAGTTTCTGCATTAGAGGTTTTAAGGTTGAGGAGATGGAGATCCCACATCGGAGTTGACATTTTGATTGTGGTTTTGCTTAGGTTTGAAACATAATCTTCCACAAACTTGTCTGGAGATTCTATGTTGTTTTTGTCCTGCAGGTTTGGAACTATGACATGGTTGTCTATATCCACATCTGTTGGAATCCATTTTAAACCCCCTTCAACTGTCTCAAACTAGATTAAACGAAACTGATCAAATGTACGGGATGACTGGTTTTAAACTATATACATAGAAGGTCTGAACTAGAAATTTTTTAATTTTGTAAAAAAGTTTTAAATTATTTTTAGGGAGGGCCTGTATGCAAATACATGACACTAGCTACTTTTCCAAACTACCCACTTCTTGTCAACTTTAAAATAAAATAAAAAATAAAAATACTATCCAATATGGCTCGGTTACAAAGAGAGCAAAGTATATATAAAAAATTACAATATGGTAATCAGGTAATGTACTATACCTGCAAACTAGAGAAACGAGGGTGCTTGAGCAAAGTATGAACTAAGTTGGCTTTAATAATTTGTGGGTTGATTTTGGTCTTTGTTGATGCATGAAAATTGATCAACAGTAAATTAAATTAAATAACTTCTCTTATTGGACTTTAGAACTGAGAGATTACAATTTATGTATTGATACACTTTTCTTTTCTCTTTTTGTCCCTGCCTACTCTTCTCGGTGAGCTTAACCTTTTATAATACTTCTTTGTGGGGTCCTTAGGACACGTGTTTGGATTTGTGTTTCATGTCACATGGTGATTGAGCTCCGACTTAAGACAAACTCTCCACGGGGATTAAGCTCAGACTTAGGACAAAATCTCCATGAGATTGAACTCGGACTTAGGACAAATTCTCCTCTTAACACTGGATTGAACTCGGACTCGGGCACCTTTGTCTTCTTTGAACTCGGACTCGGGCACCTTTGTCTTCTTTGACATTGAACTCCAACTCGGCACCTTTATCTTCTTTGATATTGAACTCGGACTCGGCACCTTTATCTTCTTTGACATTGAACTCGGACTCGGCACCTTTGTCTTTTTGATATTTGAACTCGGACTGGGATAATCCTTGGACAAACTCGGACTTAGGAAAGATTCCCCACTGGGTATGATCTTGGTCATAGGACAAGCTCCTCCCTTTTGTATAAGACTGCGCTCGGGCGACTTTAGGTAGTCATCCTCAAGTCGAGCTCATGTGCCTTGGTGCATGACTTTGAACTCGGACATGTAACAGATTCCTTCGGACTCGTACTCGGATAATCCTTGGACGATTTTCTTTGCACACCCCTTATTTCCTTCTTCGGTCAAATTTGTTCATACTTCTATACATACTTGTGTGATATATAAATATATGTATACATTTACTCATTTACATGCTAAAGTCATGATTTCCTTTTATTATCTTAGAAACTTTTACGTGGTTAATTTTATGGTACAACAGTCTTGAAGACAATCATGGTAAATGACGTAGATATTGGAGTCAGGTTCCTGAAACATGAGAGCCATTGGAATCAATGGTTCACCACCACCTTCCTCCGAATTCTCCCTCACTAAATCAGCCTTCACTTTGATTGGTTAATCCCCATAATTCTCAATCTAAATTTTCTAGAACAAACAAAATTAAAACTAGTGTTGGTCGGTATGAGAACTAGAATAACTAGTGTATCATGTGACAATGACATACACATATGTCATGTTTGTGACGTGAAGTATTGACATCATCATCTTAGGTTCAACCAAAAAATTCATGCATATATAAATGCTAATGTATACGTTAGTCTAAGAGTACTGTGTTGGCATCATATTTTCATTTAACACATGGCATGTGGACTAAATATGTTGTATTAATTGAATATTAATTGCAGTCGGTAATACTTCAAATAAATAAATAAATAAATATATATATATATATATATATACAGTCTTTCTATTATCAGTTCGAACTGACAAAAGTTATATCAATTTCTTGTATGTGAGCCACTAGATTTAAATACTTTGACTGACAAGTGCATACAGCCAAGTCAAAGTATTTAAATCTAGTGGCCCACATGTAAGGAACTGATATAACTTTTGTCAGTTCGAACTGATAATAGAATTTCTGTATATATATATATATATATATAAAACCAATGGCCCTTTGCTTTGGTGGTTGGAGTCTCTCAATGAATGCTCCACCACCATGGTTCAAGCCTTGCCTTGGTATGTATATATATTTAATTTGTCCCATCTTGGCTATTAAATCCCAAGTGTGGGTGCCCTCTCCCGGTTCTATTGAGAGCAACCCTCTCTCCAGTTGTGAGAGTACTGTAATCCATTTATACTCTCTCCCCGATAGTGGGAGTAGTATATCAGGTAGTCTCGTCGGTCCCGACAATTGTTGTAATTTAAAATATATATATATATATATATATGGGTGCAAGGATTTCTTACTTTTTTTCATATGAGATTCTAACTCTATAATGTTAATTACGGTGTCCGTAATCGAGAATGAATGTTACAAAAGTAAACTCGGTAGCTTAACAAAGTTGAATAAAAAACCAATATATGGGAATCCCACACTAGATCAGTGTTGCACTGTTAATTGAACAGATGAATTACTAATTAAAAACAACAATATCGGACTGGCACTTTATAAATTATATACTAGCTAACACTATTTTTTTTTTTTTTTTTTATTAATGGAAATTATACAAACACTATTTGCTATTCACTAATTTATTTTAGCAAAATATGTTAATAGCTATTTATATTTATCTTTTTTATGTCTTAGTCTCTTTTATACTACAGTAAAACTTTCCATTTTCCACTATCAATTAAGTGAAAACATAGTAATTATGTGGTTCAAATTCCAACTACTATCACTAGTAGTAATTAAACAACCAGAGTCCAGAACTAGCTACAAAATCTCACAGGACTTTCATCAAACAGTTTGACCAAATTATCAAACACCTTCAGATAAATGAGAACAGCTCAAGTACTGTGAGCAACATCAGCTGAAGCCATGTGATACACCATGTCAGTCCATGTCAATGCCACGTTTTCCAACAGGTCGAAGGTTGTTATAATTCTGTTACCAAACTTGAACTTCTCTGTGCTAAATAGAATGCCCACAGTTTTCCTTCCGGTCAGGAGGTTTTGGAGGCCCTAGGGCCAATATTTAAAACGGGGCCCTTTGTTCAATATCTCGTCTAAATCTTGTGAAATCTCGTACTTAATAATATATATATATATATATATTCTCGATCTGGTCAGGATGTCCTGATATAACTTTATCAGGATATTAAATGTGAGTCACTCATTATGGAGAAGTTTTGACAAGTGCATACACACTTGAGTCAAAGCATGTAAAACTAGTGGCTCACATTCAGAATCCTCATGAAGTTATATCAGATGCACTGACTTGAAAATTTATAAAAGCTTAATCAAAGTAATTTTTATCAAATTTATATAACGATACATAAAAAAATAAAAATAAAAACTAGTTTCCATTCAAAGAAATAGTGTATGTAAATAAAGAGAGATGAACTTGATTAGAAAATGAAAAGGAAGGAGACCGCCTCCTTTTTTATTTTATTTTATTTTAATTTTTTTAGAATTTAAAAAAATAAATAAAAGAAATGGTATATTTGGTAATGTTTGGGGTGTGCTTACAAAATATAATTTTTAAAAAACTCTTAATGAGGTGTACATGCAAAAAAGGATGCACATAAAAATTTTTAGGGGTGCAAATAGAGCTACTCATTTGCTTTTAATAATTCTGATGAAAATCCATATTGAGCCGGTTCTTTATATAAAAAATTGATTTCTGCATCTTTTTTCTTATTTGGGGTCCAAATTTGATATAATTATATGAAGTTTGAAAAATAACAATAAATTTGGACCCTTTTTAGGCCATTTATTTATCAAAGTCTAAAAATGTGAGAACTACACACAAAAATAAAAATAAAAATAAAAAATGGGCCCTGGGCGGGGCGCCCCTAGTTGACCCGCCACAGGGCCGGCATCGTATAAAACATGTAATTATAAACATGTTTAACCATGGAATTAATGGTGCATTGGTGCCAACACTGCTTGTTAAGTGTTGGAGAAATATATATATATATGAGTAACGATATTTGCATCCCTTAACAATCGTATGTACACCCCAAATTAATATATTTTTAAAAATCCAACAATACTCTTGAGTAAAATTACTAAGAGAACAGCTTCAAAAAAAAAAAAAAAAAAAAAAAATACAAATTACTAAGAGGACTAATTCTTTGTTAGTACACCCCACTAGTAATTATTAATTAGTTTACTATTTTAATCTTTTGTAAAAAAAAAATTCCTATTAATGGTTTGATATTAACATATATCATAAAAACTCTTTCCATTTTAATAAACCCTAGATTCTCTTTTAAATATATTTTCAATCTCTTTTAAAGAAATACAAATTGATTGCTAGGTCTCGTTTGATTTTTTGTCTGAAGACTGAACAGTGCTGAATGTTACTGAAGACTGAATAGTGACTGAAAACTGAAAAACCTATTTGTTTTTTTTCATTGAAAACTGAATATAAATGATAAGTTGTTTGTTTTTTTAAGTTATAAATATCTGAAAATAAATACTTTTACATCTATATCCTTCTAACTATAAAATGTATTACGGACAACTCTAACATATAAATTAATTCTAAAATAAATTTATTTAGTTATTAATAATATTTCAAATTTATATTATTGTATAGAATCTAATTATTACTAAGCTCTTAGATAGTGACATTATAAAACTAATGAGCCACTTTATGTGTATATTACTGACAAAATGAAGTTCATAAATATGTTCTTATTAGCAATCTACTTGATGTGTATAATTTATTCTTTATTTTAATTTTTTTTTAATTTTAACAACAAAGAGAGACTTTATTTATAAAGGTCAAAAGCCAAAAACAGAGCTCAGAGAGCAAAAGCACCCAACAACAAAGAAAAAACAACAAGAGCCACCGAGGGGCCAAGCACGAGAACAGGCAAACCAGCAAAAACAAAAGATTGGACCTTTATTAATTTGGAATAAACTGGAATAGTAACAAAAAGCATTTAATTTAAAAAACTGGACCTTTATTAATTTGTAATTAATTTGGAATAAACTTGGATAATTATATAATTTATAGATTTCATGTAAGAAAAAAAAAATTATAGAACAAGTGGTTAGTTTTGGAAATAGATTAAATTAGTGAGGATAGTTTTGGAAGTAAAACTTTGCATTAAATTCTACTGGATTGGTGTTAAGTGAAAAGTGAAAAGTGAAAATTTCTCACTTTTCAAAACAAGTGGTTTTATGGGTTCATTAAGTGATTTTAACACTTAAAAAATCAAACAAAATAACTGAATGGAACACATTAAGTACCATTCAGTGTTAAGTGGAAAAATCAAACATGGCCTAAGTATGAAAAATAAATCAAAATCATGAGATAAATTTGGTTGTGAAAAAGTAAAGTTTTAAATTAATTTTTATTAGAAGAACAAAACCATTATGTATATAAATAGACTTTTAAATTAACTATATTATCTATTTTTTTTTTTTTTTTTTTTATACTTTCATACACACTTTTGGCCTTTTATTTTATTTTATTTCTTTATCAATATTATATGTTTTTTCTTGTCAAAAAAATATTAGGTGTTCTTCAATTTCATCGAACATCTATCTTTTTTTTTTTTTGAAATATCATTTAACATCTATCTACTTCCACATCAATTGGGACATGTACATGACACAAATCTTGCATCCCTACAACTCTATCAAACAGAAAGTGGTTCTTCAATAATAATAATAAAAATCTTAAAATGGATTTTTAACGAAAAATAAATAACGAAAATGGAGTTTGATTTTGAAAAAACAAAGAAGAGAAAAGAAGTAGGGAAGAGAAAAAATAGTAAGAGAATTAAAGGTAACAACAAAATTTGAAATAATAATAAAGTTGATTAAATAACATAATAATAGTTATAGGTGGTGTGTACTTACAAAAATACAATACAGTATAATTAAAGAAAGGGTATTTTTGGCATTAAGTGGGGTTTATTTACAAATTAGATATTTTTAAAAAAATTTGATAGGTGTGATTATGAAATGGATATAGATACAATTTTTGAGGGGTGTCATTATCGTCACTATATATATATATCTAGAAATTCTATTATCAGTTCGAACTGACAAAAGTTATATCAGTTCCTTGCATGTGGGTCACTGGATTTAAATACTTTGACTTGGCTGTATGCACTTGTCAGTCAAAGTATTTAAATCCAGTGGCCCACATACAAAGAACTAATATAACTTTTGTCAGTTCGAACTGATAATAGAAAGACTGTATATATATATATATATATATATATATATATATATTTATTTATTTATAAAATATTGGGCTTTATTATTATTAAGTTGGTTTCATTCAACCCAAACGGCCAAAAGTCGAGCTTATTGGGTTATGGCTCCAATAGAAAGTTGATTCCAGTAGATATCACATTCATTTACTAACTTCATAATTTAATACAACAGGTCATAGGGAATTTAGTAGCTAGTTTATTCCCTCTTTCACTTATTTTGATTTACACACCATCTTGCCATTAACAAGCAAACATCTTGTAACTACTTAAAGTATCAGCATGTTACGAGCACGATTTGATAACCAAAAATAAAATGCTGGTTTCCTTCGAGAGAAACCAGAACCTCTCAAAATGTTAGAAATACTAACACATATTTGATAGATTTTAATTTATACGTTAATTCATTGATAGTAAGTCCCATTTATAGGACAGATACATGAAATTCAAATAATAGCAGTAGAGATTAAATAGGATAAGAATCCTATCAGATAACAACTTATTCAAATTTGAACTAAAAACAAACTATTTTTATTTTCTTAAAAACGTGATCGTAACATTCCTTCTTTTACAGTGACTGCATTTTTAATGAGGTTGAGAGATTCTTCAAGATCATCGCAGAGTTGATGTGGATCAGGAATTATGCTCTCATCAGCTGATAAGATGATGCTCATCTTGTTAACATAACTTACCACATGAATCATCAGTCCCTACATTAATAATAAATTTTAATTATAATTAGTGTGTCAATTAAATAAGATAAAAATGGAGGAGCTTTAGCTGTTAACTATCCTACCTAGTAATCGCAAACTAAAGAGTACGAAATAAAGACACATGATATGATTCTGTTTTTCTCCAACACCTAATAATGTGCATTAAAAAGAATAGTGTGTATTGGGTTGTGATATCCATGAGTATATATACTCTTCTTGCTATATGTTTTTTTTTTAATGTGGGTTTAATATTTTCACCTACTTTGAGCTTCAAATGTTAAATATTAAACAGCGTGACACTTGTTATTTTCTAGTCTACCCAAGCCCGTAGTCCACCCCTCGTGAAGAGTTCAAATTCTCTCATATTCTAGCTTTTATCTTGACTTTTTTTAATCAAGTGATACTTATATGCCATATTAGGAGACTGAATCCAAACTCATATAAATTAAAAGAAACCCATGTAATGTACCATTCATATACT
The DNA here is from genome assembly GCA_030490815.1 of Acer saccharum. NCBI lineage: Eukaryota > Viridiplantae > Streptophyta > Magnoliopsida > Sapindales > Sapindaceae > Acer > Acer saccharum. The sequence continues at coordinate 13,437,903 of CM059877.1, read as the reverse complement.
ATATATTAGAAATTCTTGGATGAATCAAGATTAGGTTTATGACAATATTGAAGTGGATTCTAGCAGTGATACTCACATTGGGTTGTCCATAGCAACTTGGAGCAACATAGGCTACCGGATAGCCATGGAAACTTACTTCTTCTTGAGGGCCTGTTACATTTGAGAACCACAATGTTGTTTGAGACGGAAAAGTTGCCACCTATTAGTGATTGATGAAGGGTTAATAGTTAATCAGCTTGAATATGTAACCTTACATAAGCGAGATCTCGCATAAAAAAAAGTGTAGGATCTGACACAGTCACGTTTAAAATAGCTTATGATAAGAGTACCTTTAAACCACAAAACTTGAGAAAATATTTAGCCATAAAATAGGAGTATGAAGCCTCTAGAGAAGCTTTCTTTCTATCCATTGTTGCTTTGGCTTCTCGAAGATAATCTAATGGGTCATCTCGCAATGCAATGGTGAAAGGGAAGAGTAAATAACCAATGCGATTGCCCCATCTAGCTGAAGAGTTCTTCTTCATCATATCAGCTAATTCCTGTTTATAAAACAAATTAATATAAAACTTAAGAGTGACTTTGTAACATTACGTTATCAAGATTTTTATGAAAAAACGTACGGAATCTAATACATTATCATTTTTATAATATATTTTCTAAACTAGGTCATAGAATAAATAGTATAAATTAAAAACAAAAGAATTCGTAGAACATGAACAAGAAAATCAGCACTACTCACTTGAATCCCTGGAGATGGTCTGATATTCATGAAAAAAGTTGCTCTAAGGCGAATATTCTGGGGGAGATTGTTATTTCTTTCCGATGCTCCCTTATCAATTTTGGACTCCCCTGGAATGTTTCATCAAGAGAATACTTCTTTGAATAAATTAATTCAATTATTATGACCTATAACAGAAATATATAGTACATGGCTCACCGTATTTCCGATTGAGATAGCGAGACAAGCCTGCTTGAGTAACTCCTAACATAACATCGTTTATTGTCTACAAAAATTAACCAGTTCATAAACTTAAACATGAGATAATAAACTTGATATGATTTGGTTTTTATCTGTTTCTTATTCTTCTTTTTTCTTTTTAAAGATTTATATAAAACTTACAGTATTCATGACATTCTTCACAAGCTTAACATCATCCAAACTGACCATTCTGTGAACGAATCTCCGAGAAGTAGTAGCTCCATTGCCTAGCCCACCTTTGAGGGGCGTTTCAGTATCTTTCAAGAACATGAATACCGTAGCAAGAAACTTCGAAACATCAACAGAAGTGTTCCAAAATAGTGACAAAACCAACCATAATTTGATGAAGTAGTTTCCCAAAAACCCTCCAGAAGATTTGGTACTAGAATTGGCTTTCTTCATCATGGGAAGGGTAGGAAGTGTCTGAGGGTCAGATACTTTACGAGAAGAAGCAAGAAAAAGAGACATGAGAGAAGTGCCATCACCAAGAGAGTGATGGATGCGGAGAACAGCCGTTGATTCAGCATATGAGGTTTTTAGGTTGAGGAGATGGAGATCCCACATCGGAATTGACATTTTGATTGTGGATTTGCTTAGGTTTGAGACATAATCTTCCACAATCTCATCAGGGGTGTGGATGTTGTTTGGTTCAAATTTTGGGACAATAACATGGTTGTCTAAATCCACAGTTGTTGGAACCCATTTTAATCCCCCTGTACTATTCTCATCCATAACCTGCATGTCATTAGTTATTAGTTAAAAAAACCCATACGTGAAATTAGAAAAAATGAAAACAAACAAAAATAGACAATGTCTCTGTTGTAATCATCTTGTATTGTAAACTTGTATACTAGCTAAACCCTTCTCAGTATATCACTAGTGCAGGACCTCTAGTATTTTGTTTTCAGCAAACTCTTAACGTGAAAAATTAACTCTTAATTTTAAGAGTTTGGTAAATAGTAAAAGTGATGAAATCCATATATATATATATATATATATATATATATATAGATAAAAGCATATCTATAATCATGTTATACGTACTTATAGTCATGCCATATGCTAGTGATCTTGTATAATAATTTATTACCTGCACACTAGAGAAACGAGGGTGCTTGAGCAACGTATGAAGTAAGCTGGCTTTGAAAACTTGTGGGTTGATTTGTGTCTTGAAGCCGATCATAGTAATGATGTAGATATTGGAGTCAGGTTCATGAAACATACGAGCCATTGGACTCAATGGTTCACCACCACCTTCCTCATATTTCTCCATCAATACTTCTTCAACGTTTGCCTTCACTTTTATTGGTTTGAGATCTCCCATAATTCTCTATCTAAATTTTCTCTTACAAACAAATAAAAATTAAGTATATGTGAGCACGAGAACTACAAAGAGCTAGTGAGTCTATCCTTCAAACTTCATTTGTGCTCTCTTTATATAATAAATGTCAGACAACTATTGTGTCACGTGAAATTCATTATTGTCATGTTTGTGACGTCAAGTATTGACATCGTTCTCTTAGGTTGGAAAAAGTCATTCATATATAAATGCTAGTAGTCTTCTATTGGAATCATATTTTCATTTAACACGTGAAATGTGGACTATGCTAGTACTATAGTATTTTGTTTCAATTGATTGCATTTATCGTTTTAAATTACGTACACTACTCAAAGTTTTGGAAGATCGGTGCTTGGATTTCAATATCCGGTTGAGTTAGACATAGTTGAAAACAATAACACTTCATTCTTTTCTTTAAATATTTTCTCACTGTAAATCTCTGATACTGGAAAAACTTCTTTAGTTTATTGTTTGAAGTATTATAGAGAAAACTGTAAAGGAAAATTAGATAGAAAAAAAAAAAAAAAAAAACGTTTAATAGAAAAAAAAAAAAAAGATGTCGATCTGAAAAAAAAAAAAAAAAATCAAGAAAATAAGTCTCGGGTCAAGACTTATTAAGTTTCAATCGAGAACTACTACAAGTGTTGTTTGTAAATCAAAAACAATTCTGGTTCAAATCTGGAAGAAACAAAAAGCAATAAACAAGTAAACAACACGTTAGAAAACAGTTTAGGGATCGAGGACCGTGTTTCACACGGTGTCCTTAAAACAATTTTGCCAGGTAACACCGTATGTGTATGACGATTATCTCCTAGGATACGACGATTATCTCCTAGGATACAACGATTCAACAGTGGCCATGCGAAGCACAAACCAGTTTCAGCGAACTCAAATCGACTTTAAACTTACCCAAGTACCCGGAGAGAAAAGAACCACAAGAGAATATTTCTGCTATGTATTTCGTGATTTTCTGAATGTTTTTCTAATTTGAAGAGTAAACTAGGGTTTTTTTTATAGACACAAAAAAAACAAAAAACGAATCAAGAGGATTGATATAGAAATACTTGATAATCACGTTTTTAATGATAAAGGAAATTAATTAAGGAATAATCTCCAAATAATCTATTCCTAACTAAACATTGATACTATTTTCTTAGTGATCAAATAAGTATCAGATTCTTTCCTTATCATTAAAACGTAAAAAAAAATTTAAGCAAAAACCTAAGTAGCTTAATAGCTTATACTATATAAATTAATTTTAATCATGTAGGGCACTTGAATAAATTAAAATCATAATTATATGAAAAACTACTGAAAAATTAAGATTATAGTAAAATAGTTTTTTTGTTTTTTGTTTTTTTATAGATAAAATAAAATAAATAGAACACTTACTCAGATGAATTAAATAATCTTACATTCAAAAGAACATAAAAACAAGAAAAAATATTAGAAAATAAATAATAACAAGAAAAACAACATAAATAATGAAAAAAATTGAAAGAATAAATTACAATCTAAATGTATAATAAGAAATTTTGTTTTGCATTTATAATGAATTCAATTTAAATTTATACAAAAATTATTTATTAATAACTATTACTAGACATGTTTTTTTTTAAAAAAATTCTTCAAATTATTGGTAAATTATTGATTTATTGATTCTAATAAATTAAAACTATAAAATAAAGAAAATACTAAGGATAAAATAAAATGAATCATAGTAATAGATCGACTATTTTAATCTAATAAAGTAAAATCTGAGATTTTAAGGTTTATTGATTGGGCGTGTTAGTTATGTCAAATTAAAACTATTGGAAATAATAAAAATCGAAAATAATAATATATAATTTAATATAAAATAAAATTGAATTAAGTAAACACAAAGTAATAGTAGTTAAGAAATTGACAATGATGGAATAGAGAAAATGAATCGGAAAAGATGATAAATAAATAAGACATAAAAAATTAGAAGATAAAATTGAATTAAAAAAAAGCACATAAAAAAATTAGAACATAAAATTGAATTAAAGAAGTACCTATTTACTAAGATCCACTACCCGCCATACTAACGATAACTTCTTGTTAACGGTTCTTAATAAATATGTATATATACAATGTACATAGAATCATAAATAAAAACAATTAAAAATTAAGGTAGGGCACAGGCCCTACCTAATCACCACGAGTCCACGTGGGTCTGCCCCTGAGTCTTATACATTCAGATTCAAATTTATCCGGACTTGGCAAACAAACACAACCAAGTGTTTGATTCAATGAATAAATAAGTTAATAAATGCATGCAAGGTCAATTAGTTAATAAATACTTGTCGCATACAAATCGAACTCCACAAAGCTTCACAGTGGAGATGGATATGCTGTGGTGGAAGCCAAAAACGTGGAGCTCTCACAATCGTTGAAATCTGGCGGCTTCGTGTATCTCATGATACAAGTTGTTGGAAGCAATAAAGTTGCATTTCGTCTTTGGCCTTTTCATCTATGCTTTGATAATAGTTTTTATTTATTATTATTTTATTTTATTTTACATGAAATAATATTAACTAGGCAATAAAAATTTGATGTAGCGGAAAAAATCATGCAAACAACAATCGATAAAATATCAGAATAACTGATTCGAATCCGTTGGCCAATCCAAAAAAACACGTGATTGTAACACTTGGAGAAACCAAAGAAACACTTGGGAACATCAGAGACTAGTTGAATCCATGGAGTGAGACCCTGGAGAGATCCAGGAAGAAACCTTGGATGTCCAAGGGTGGGAAATCCAATAGTTGTCTGGGGGGAGACCCGAGAGGAGATTAATGGAATTTATGGGGATACACTAATGAGGGATCTGGAGAGAGCTGTGAGCTAAGTGCTATGATATAAGCTCGGTTGTGAGCTTGGACTCGGTAAAACTCAGTTGTAATTGGGGTTTAGGGTTAGAGAAAGAATATCGGTTGTGTTATTTCCGTTAGCAAATGTATCGAAAATTGAAGAAATAGAGAACAATCTCCAATTTTTATTCAATAATCAACTAAATGCCTCTATGGGCTACAATAGCTATTATTTATACTTAAAAAAGAAACCTATCCAATAAGGAAATTAGATTTGATTTAATAAAATAAAATCATAAAATTAAATAATTAAAAAGAAACCTATCTAATAAGTAAATTAGATTTCATTTAATAAAATAATTTACTACCTAATTAAATAATAATAAATTGAAACATAATAATATGTATTAATTACAAGAATATTTTTCAAAAAAAAATCGTGCGAGAGAGAACTTTAATCTGAAAAAAAAAAAAAAAAAAATCGAAGAAAACATATCAAAAAATAAAATTCAAAACATAAGTCACAATCAAAAGAAATTAAGTCTTCCAGAAAATAAGTTACTATTGAATAAGTCATGATCAAAGGAAAAAAAACACGATAAAAGGAAATAAGTCAAACGATCAAAGGCTTGAAAAAAAGATCGTGATTATTTTTTGTTTGTTTCTAAAGGTTTTTTTTTTTTTTTTTTTTTCATATTTTTAATGCTATTAAAATTTAAGTTATTAAATTGGTGCTAGTCCCATAAAATCAATATCAAAATGTGGGACAAATTTTAAACGAGTGGTGCTATTGGCACATCCATTATCGATCTATTTATGCCCAACTTTTTAATTATGTAGTATTATTTATTTTTTCCTTTATCTAAATTACTTAAAAGGACATATAATTTACGGAAAAAAAAATCTTCTACAAAATAAATCTAATAAAACCTCACATTTCTTCCAAAAAAAAAATACCCACATTTTTGTAATCTGTTGCTTGAAAAAAAAATTCTCAACTCTTAAACCCTAAAATTTACTACTGCAGTCTGATCAATAATAAAAAAAGTCCAAGAAAAAGCGTTGTAGGAAACTTTATTGTCTACAATAGCCATGAAATAATTGGCCGAGAGTACAACAATTGTGTTATATGTGTGGAGGATTTTGATGACAGAGATATGTGTGGAGTACCTTACAAATGTGAACATGTCTGCCATATATAGATTGCATCTACATGTGGCTGATCAAGAGCAAGCACTGTCCACTTTGTCATTCAAATGTTATTGGCAATAGTATGCCTTCATAAAAAGAGAATTAGCTAGGTTTATTATCCATTAATGCATGGTTACATGACACACACACACACACACACACATATATATATATATATATATATATATATATAATTCTTTTGTTTGTTTTCCTTTTTTTTTTTTTTTTTCTATTTTGCAATTTTCTTCTTGTATTAATTTCTCTTGTTCTTCTAAAAAAAGGAAGAAAAAAAAAACTATATATATATAAGAAATAAGATAAATAAGTAAATCGTTCGATGGAGATGAGAGAGAGATGTATACAGAGAGATCAGAGATAAGGTGTATTAAGTTTGAAAATAAGTAAAATGGGTAGTTTTAGAAATAAATAAAAATAATAATAAACACATTTAATTTCATTTAATTAAATCAAAATTTTAAAAAGTAGTGCATAAATAGACCGGTAGGGTGTGTGCCAATAGTACCACTCATTTTAAAAACTCTATCCTTTAACACCTTTCTTTTGTGTGGCTTTGTCCAAATTTTCATCTCAAATTATGTGAGAGTATGGATCATGATGGGTTATATTATATAATATAATAGATACAAATAGTGGCGGAGCTAAAAATTGTTCTAACAGGGGCTTAGTTATAACTTATAACACAATATATATATATATATTTCTGGCAAAAAAAACAATAAAGCAATAAATTTTTTGTTCATTTCTTGCAATTTCCTCTCTCTATATATATATTGTGAATTTATCACCCAAAGAAATTTATGTATAACACAAACAATTTGCACATAATAGCTTCTATCAGTTTTATTGAAGATAATTTTCTAGGCCCGAAATTTAATTGCACTCTTTAAATAGTGAGTTTTAAGACTATCACCAGCTTAATAACTTAAGTTTTAATAGCACCTAAAGTGTGGATCTGACAAAAATACTCTTTAACCACACTCATAAAAATAAGTCTCGCGTTTTTTTTTCCAAGATATATTTTGTTGTTTGCGAGACTTATTTTGTATTTTTGAGACTTATTTTATAATTTCTGAGACTTTCAAAAATGATATATCAATTGTTTTTAATTTTTACTGGATAAATTTTTATAGATTTTTTAATTTAAATTATTTTGTACTTTTAAAACATAACGTAATCGTTATCGAATTATATTTTAAACTTGTTTCGTGTGTATTTTTATATTTTTATTTTCGTGTGTAATTTTACAGTTGGAATTAACATATATTAGAAAGAAAAAAGACACTAAAAAAATCAATCAACTACAAATTTCTGCAATTACATTTGTAATATACAAAATAAAGTTTTCATTCACAAAGTTAACAATTTTCCGAAATTAATAATTCAAATAATTCCAAACCATTGCTTTATACTCTCTAAGTTGATGTTTTAATTCAATCACTGGTCTCTGACGAAATAAGATTGCAAAGAAAATCAAGTTAAACAAATCTATTACAACTTAAAAATAATAGTAATAATAATAGACAATTTCTATTTACGACATTAGACATTAGACAAAGTATTCTATTGCTTTCACTCCGAGAGGATCCAATGCACTAGCTGATAGCCGAGCTAAAGATGGAGCTGTTTCGATCGGGGAGAGGCTGGAATGGGGAGCTTGAAGAATTCTGGGCGGGATTTTCATTTTGATTTTCTCAACATTGGTTGTGGTCACATTTCTATCAGGTTGATTGTGTAGTACAGGTGGCTTTCTTTCGGTTTATTTCACTATTTTGTGGTGCAATCTCCTTTGCGGTTTGTCTGTGCCGTTTTGCTGAGAGACAGGTTGGATGGGGGTGCATTTTGAGGCTTCAATCAGCAATATGACTTTTGTCGGTTTTTCCTCCCCCTATCTGTTTAGTTTTTTATTGGCGTTTGCTGATTGTATTTCAGTTGTGTGTGGTGGTGTTGTTTTGTTTGGGTCCTTGTATTGTTAAGTTGGGTGCCTTGAGTCTGGAAGGGTTGTAGCTGGTTTTTGCCTCTTTTGGCTTTTTAATAAATATGCTGTTTCAAAAAAAATATAGTAATAATAATAATAAAATAAATAAATAAGCGATGTATATATCAAAACCTATATTATTTGTATAAATACCTAAAAACAGTGGCAGATGTAGGGGTCGCTCTACAGTTGTCGTAGACTTGGCTCTTGCAACCTGTAGTCAGTGCCTGATCAAACCAAACCTGTTGAATGCTACGATAACCTGAAAGAAAAAGAGAAAGAAAAGTTATAAAAAAAAAAATAAATAAATAAAAATAAATATAAAAAAAAAAAACGTGAATTAGGTTGGTTAACCTTGAATTTGGCCTTATTTTGCTTGAGCTAAGTGTGGAAATGGCTGTTACAATGAATCGGGGATATAATTGGTGAATTGAACGTTGAATGTGAAGGTTAGAAAATTTTGGTGGCCTGAGCTTTGGTTTGGACAGAGTTTTGGCACGCAAATAAAAAATTCAATTGTGAGAAAATCAGAATCCTCCCTCTGTGAAGATAGGGTCTTATTTATAGGCTTCATCAGATTCAATCACGTGGTTCGTGGATGATCAAATCCACCTGATCACGTTCAGATTTGAAGAGATATATCGTTTGAATCCCAGTCCATCTCTTATTAAGTGCCAGAATTCGCCTTTTTTATTATTGGAACTATGGTGGGTGGCTCTTTTGGGTCAGATAGTTTACGAGTAGAGGCAAGAAAAAGTGACATGAGAGAAGTGCCATCACCAAGAGAGTGGTGGACGCGAAGAACAGCCACAGTTTCTGCATTAGAGGTTTTAAGGTTGAGGAGATGGAGATCCCACATCGGAATTGACATTTTGATTGTGGTTTTGCTTAGGTTTGAAACATAATCTTCCACAAACTTGTCTGGAGATTCTATGTTGTTTTTGCCCTGCAGGTTTGGTACTATGACAGGGTTGTCTAGATCCACATATGTTGGAATCCATTTTAAACCCCCTTCAACTATCTTAAACTAGATTAAATAAAACTGATCAAAGATGCAGGATGACTGGTTTTAAACTATATACGTAGAAGGTTAGAGCTCAAAATTTTTTAATTTTTTTAAAAAATAATAAATTATTTTAGAGAGGACCCGTATGCATATACATGACACTAGCTACTTTTTGAAACTACCCTCATCTTGTCAACTTTAAAATTAAAAAAAAATAAAAATACTATCCAATATGGCTCGGTTACAAAGAGAGCAAAGTATATATACAAAATTACAATATGGTAATGTACTATACCTGCAAACTAGAGAAACGAGGGTGCTTGAGCAAAGTATGAACTAAGTTGGCTTTAATAATTTGTGGGTTGATTTTGGTCTTGGAGACAATCATGGTAATGATGTAGATATTGGAGTCAGGTTCCTGAAACATGCGAGCCATTGGACTCAATGGTTCACCACCAACTTCCTCCGAATTCTCCCTCACTCAATCAGCCATCACTTTGATTGGTTAACCCCCATAATTCTCAATCTAAATTTTCTAGAACAAACAGAATTAAAACTAGTGTTGGTCGGTAGGAGAACTACAATAACTAGTGTATCATGTGACAATGACATACACATATGTCATGTTGGTCGGTAGGAGAACTACAATAACTAGTGTATCATGAACTACAATAACTAGTCAGACATTGTTCTGTTTTCGTGGGCAAGGACAGGCTGGTCTTGGATAATGAAATGGCTTTCTGCACAAGGTCTGGGAACGATGGTGAGAACAGCTCAAGTACTGTGAGCAACATCAGCTGAAGCCATGTGATACACCATGTCAGTCCATGTCAATGCCACGTTTTCCAACAGGTCGAAGGTTGTTATAATTCTGTTACCAAACTTGAACTTCTCTGTGCTAAATAGAATGCCCACGTTTTCCACAGTTTTCCTTAATTATAAGAGTAATGATATTTGCACCCCTTGAAAATCCTATGTACACCCTAAATAAGTATAGTTTTTGAAATTCCAACAATACCCTTAAATAAATTTATTAAAATGATGAAAATAATTATTTCTCATAAAACATATTAATAAAATATTTAATATTCTAAAAATTTTAACAAACATTATAATTAGTTAAAAAGAAAATTATAACATCTTTTGATTATAATATTAATTTTTATTAATCAAATTTTAAATAGTGATTATTTAAAATTATAAAAAATAAGAAGATAAAATCATTGTATTTAGTTAAAAAAAAAAAAAAAAAAAAAAACTAAACTAAAGGATAATTTTTTAAAGAAAAATAAAAGGAATAAATTTTTTTTAAGGAGGTTTCTAGGGAGGTTTTGGAATCCCACGTAACTATTACACTCTTTCATACTCTTGGTTTTTTTTTATTTTTTTTTTTTATCTTATTGATTTTATAATTTATTAAAAAAAAAAAATTCAAAGCTTCAAAGTGACCACACAAAACCCATTTTCACTAGGCTTAAAATCCCTGTGAAGAACAGGGCAAAATTTCCAGACAAAAAATAAAATTAAAAAGAAGAAGATCACACGGACCTCATGTTAAGTGTAGGGAAGGGCATATTTGTAATAAGTGAGGTGTATATACAATTTATAATATTTTAAATCTTTTTTGGTAGGTGTATATACAAAAGAGGTGCACATACGGTTTTTTAGGGTTGCAAATATCGTCACTCAATTATAAACATGTTTAACCATGTAATTAATGGTGCCAACAGCAACACTGCTTGTTAAGTGTTGGAGAAATATATATATATATATATATACAGATTTTCTATTATCGGTTCGTCCTAACAATAAATATATCAGGACGAAGAATGTGGACCACTAGATTTACATATTTTGACTCAAAGTGTATTCACTTGTCAAAACTTCTCCATAATCTATGGTCCACATTTTTCGTCCTGATATATTTATTGTCAGAACGAATTGATAATAAAAAGACTAAATATATATATATATATATATATATATATATAAATTATTGGGCTTTATTATTATTAAGTTGGTTTCATTCAACCCAAAAGTCGAGCTTATTGGGTTATGGCTCCAATAGAAAGTTGATTCCAGTAGATATCACATTCATTTAATAACTTCATAATTCGATATAACAAACCACGAGGAATTTAGGGTTTAGGGTTTATCCCCTCTTTCACTTATTTTGATTTACACACCATCTTGTCATTAACAAGCAAACATCTTGTAACTACCTAAAGTATCAACCCTCTTTTTTAGTGACTGCATTTTTAATGAGGTTGAGAGATTCTTCAAGATCATCGCAGAGTTGATGTGGATCAGGAATTATGCTCTCATCAGCTGATAATATGATGCTCATCTTGTTTACATAACTTACCACATGAATCATCAATCCCTGCATTAATAATAAATTTTAATTATAGTGTGTCAAATAAGATAAATATGGAGGAGCTTTAGCTGTTAACTATCCTCCCCAGTAATCGCAAATTAAAAAGTACGAAATAAAGAAATATGATACGATTCTGTTTTTCTCCAACACCTAAAAATGTGCATTAAAAAGAATAGTGTGTATTGGGTTGTGATATCCAAGAGTATATATACTCTTCTTGTTATATGTGTTCCTTTTTTTTTTTTTTTTTGTTAATGTGGGATTAATATTCTCATCTTCTTCTGAGCTTCACATGTTAGTTTTTAAACAGTGTGACATTTGTTATTTTCTAGTCTTCCCAAGCCCATAGTCCACCCCTTGTGAAGAGTTCAAATTCTCTCATGTTCTAACTTTTATCTTGATTTTTCTTAATCAAGTGACACTTATATGCCAGATCAAGAGAGTGAATTCAAACTCATATAAATTAGAAGAAATCCATGTAATGTACCATCTACTATTAGAAATTCTTGGATGAATCAAGATTAGGTTTATGACAATATTGAAGTGGATTCTAGTAGTGATACTCACATTGGGTTGTCCATAGCAACTTGGAGCAACATAAGCTACCGGATGACCATAGTAACTTACTTCTTCTTGAGGGCCTGGTACATTTGAGAACCATAACGTTGTTTGAGACGGAAAAGTCGCTATCTGTTAGTGATTGATGAAGGGTTAATAGTTAATCAGCTTGAACATATAACCTTACATAAGCGAGATCCAACATATATATATATAAAAAGAAGAGTGTAGGATCTGATACAGTCACGCTTAAAATAGATTATGATAAAAGTACCTTCAAACCACAAAACTTGAGAAAATATTTAGCCATAAAATAAGAGTATGAAGCCTCTAGAGAAGCTTTCTTTCTATCCATTGTTGCTTTGGCTTCTCGAAGATAATCTAATGGGTCATCTCGCAATGCAATGGTGAAGGGGAAGAGTAAATAACCAATGTGGTTGCCCCACCTAGCGAAAGAGTTCTTCTTCATCATGTCAGCTAATTCCTGTTTATAAAACAAAGGGCCAAAATCATAAATAGCCCTAAAATTAAGGGAGTATTCAAAAAGATCATTTCTCAATAACTTTTCTTTTTTATCCAAGAGAAATGATTTTGGACAAAAATACCCTTAGTGCAAATATCACATATGAAAAACAACTTTTTTTTAAAATCTTCATCGCCTCTATCAATGGAGGTCTATTCACAAATCTCCTTATAGAGGTTTGTTCGACCTCCATTGATGGAGGTATAAAGGTCTACTCCATCAATGGAGATCTGAATATATATTTCTTATTCATCTTCATCGGATCTCCATTGATGGAGGTATGTTCAATCTCCATCAATAGAGGTTTGAAAAAAAAAAATTATATTTATTTTAGAAAATTGAAAATTTGAAAAGAGATTGAAAAATAGAAAATTGGAAGATTTCAAGAACATTACACGTTGAAATGTAATTTTAGCGTGTAATCCTTTTGTAATTTCAACGTGTAAAGATGTTGATATTTCAGCATGTAAACATATTGTTATTTCATCGTGTAATCATGTTGATATTTTGGCATGTAAAGATTTTCATTGCGTGATCATGTTGGCATTTTCAACGTGTAAAGACTGTCATTGTGTAATCATGTTGATATTTCAGAGTGTAAAAACTTCAGCGTGAAGACGTGAAACTGAATACTTTCAAATAACTTTTGATGGGGTAAACAATATCGACTTTCCCCCATAATATACCGTCGGAATCGATTCGACGAGGAGAATAATATTTTAAAGAGAAAAGAGAAAAAAAAAAAAAAAAGTTGTAGAGAGAGAAACATGACAAGAAGAACTTATGAAAGAGAGAAAAGTTGTGTCAGAAAATAAAGTGAAAAGGTAGATAAGGACAATCTTGTCCAAAAACATTTCTCTTTTATAAAAAAAAGAAAACTTAATGGGATGTGACAGTTTTGTATATTGCATTAATTTTCAGGCCAAATGGGGGAATTTTTCCTAAATTTACAAATTAATATAAAACTTAAGAGTGACTTTGTAACATTATGTTATCAAGATTTTGTATGAAAAAAACTTATGGAATCTAATACATTATAATTTTTATCACAGTAGAAAGACATTACTAAACTGGGTCATAGAATATATAGTATAAATTAAAAACAAAAGAATTCGTAGAACATGAACAAGAAAATGAACACTACTCACTTGAATCCCTGGAGATGGTCTAATATTCATGAAAAAAGTTGCTCTAAGGCGAATATTCTGAGGGAGATTGTTATTTCTTTCCGATGCTCCCTTGTCAATTTTGGACTCCCCTGCAATAAATGTTTTCATCAAGAGAATACTTCTTTGAATAAATTAATTCAATTATTATAACCTATAACAGAAATATATAGAACATGGCTTACCGTATTTCCGATTGAGATAGCGAGACAAGCCTGCTTGAGTAACTCCTAACATAACATCGTTTATTGTCTACAAAAATTAACCAATTCATAAACTTAAACATGAGATAATAAACTTGATATGATTTTGTTTTTATCTGTTTCTTATTCTTCTTTTTTCTTCTTAAAGGTTTATATAAAACTTACAGTATACATGGCATTCTTCACAAGCTTAACATCATCCAAACTGACCATTCTGTGAACGAATCTCCGAGAAGTAGTAGCTCCATTGCCTAACCCACCTTTGAGGGGCGTTTCAGTATCTTTCAAGAACATGAATACCGTAGCAAGAAACTTCAAAACATCAACAAAAGTGTTCCAAAATAGTGACAAAACCAACCATAATTTGATGAAGTAGTTTCCCAAAAACCCTCCAGAAGATTTAGTTCTAGAATTGGCTTTCTTCATCATGTGAAGGGTAGGAAGTGTCTGAGGGTCAGATACTTTACGAGTAGAAGCAAGAAAAAGAGACATGAGAGAAGTGCCATCACCAAGAGAGTGATGGATGCGGAGAACAGCCGTTGATTCAGCATATGAGGTTCTTAGGTTGAGGAGATGGAGATCCCACATCGGAATTGACATTTTGATTGTGGATTTGCTTAGGTTTGAGACATAATCTTCCACAATCTTATCAGGGGTGTGGATGTTGTTCGGTTCAAATTTTGGGACAATAACATGGTTGTCTAAATCCACAGTTGTTGGAACCCATTTTAATCCTCTACTATTCTCATCCATAACCTGCACGTCATTAGTTATTAGTATATGTGAAGTTAGAAAAAAATGAAAACAAACAAAAATAGACAATGTCTCTGTTGTAATCATCTTGTACTGTAAACTTGTACACTAGCTAAACCCATCTCAGTATATTATATTATTACTAGTGCAGGACCTCTAGTATTTTGTTTTCAGCAAACTCTTAACGTGAAAAATTAACTCTTAATTTTAAGAGTTTCGTAATTAGTAAAAGTGATGAAATCCATATATATATATATATATATATATATATATTAGCATATCTATAATCATGTTATACGTACTTATATATCATATATATAGTCATGCCATATGCGAATATGTGGATGTGGGAGGAAGTCCTGAAATAAATATTTCAGGGTGGACCTAACAAAAGCATATCTATAATCATGCCATATGCTAGTGATATTGTATAATCATTTGTTACCTGCACACTAGAGAAACGAGGGTGCTTGAGCAACGTATGAAGTAAGCTGGCTTTGAAAACTTGTGGGTTGATTTGTGTCTTGAAGCCGATCATAGTAATGATGTAGATATTGGAGTCAGGTTCATGAAACATACGAGCCATTGGACTCAATGGTTCACCACCGCCTTCCTCATATTTCTCCATCAATACTTCTTCAACGTTTGCCTTCACTTTGATTGGTTTGAGATCTCCCATAATTCTCTATCTAAATTTTCTCGTACAAACAAATAAAAATTAAGTATTTCTGGGCACGAGAATCGAGAACTACAAAGAGCTAGTGAGTCTATCTTTCAAACTTCATGTGTGCTCTCTTTATATAATAAATGTCAGACAATTACTGTGTCATATTGTGAAATTCATGTATTGACATCATCATCTTAGGTTGGAAAAAGTCATTCATATATAAATGATAATACTCTTCAGTTGGAATCATATTTTCATTTAACACGTGAAATACTGAAATGTGGACTAAGCTAGTACTGTAGTATGTTGTTTCAACTGATTGCATTTGTCGTTTTAAATTACACTACTCAGTTTTGGAAGATCCGTGCTTGGATTTCAATATTCGGTTGAGTTAGACACAGTTGAAAACAATAACACTTCATTCTCTTACTTAAAAAATTTCACATTGTAAATCTCTGATATTGGAAAAACTTCTTCAGTTTATTGTATGAAGTATTATAGAGAAAAACTGTACAGAGAAATTAGAGAGAGGGAAAAAAAAAGATGTCAATCTAAAAAGAAAAAAAAAATCAAGAAGATAAGTTTATTAAATCTCAATCGAGAACTACTACAAGTCCATTAAAAAAAATATTGAACAAAGGAAATAAGTCCCGACCAAAGGTTTTAAGAAAGTGTAGGATTTTTTGTGTGTTTATGTTTGTATGATATTTTTGTCAAAATCACATTTTTATTCTATTAAAACTTAATTTATTAAGGGGGTCTGTTTTTTTGTTCGAAAACTGAACAGTCTTGAAATTTTTCTAAAACGGAATAGGGATTGAAATCTTAACCTAAATGATATGTTTTTTTTTAAAGTAATGCTATTTTGCCCAAATTTGGTGCACAAATGGCGTGGCAACACTTTCGTCTATTCATTTAAATTGTATTAGATTTGCTTGATTTAAATGAATGAACGAGAGTGTTGCCACGTCATTTGGGTACCAAATTTAGGTAAAGTAGCATTACTTTTTTTTTTTTCCTCACATCTGAATGTACTGTCAATATATTTGTTTTTTAAAAATAAAATTGTCTAAAAATAAGTAATTTTACATTTATACTCATACTAATTAAAAGAAGTAATTTAACACATGCATGTTCTTCTGCAAACAAAGTTCAATTTAGCAAAACAAAAAATTCATAAAAGAATATAATTTTGCATGTTCTGCAAATAAAGTTCAAGTTCAAGTTATTGTCAAAAAAAAAAAAAAAAGTTAAAGTTATTTTGCATGTTGTCCACGTTTCCAATGTATATAATTGAGGAAATTATTTTTATTTTTTTGGTTTCCTAGATCATATGCATCGGAAACCAAATAAAAAAAAAAGGTTATAGATTTTTTTTTTTTTTTTTGAAATAGGTTTCTAAATTATATGCACGGTCTATGAGAAGTGATTAGGTTTTTTTTTTTTTTTTTTTTTTTTTTTTTTCTAAAAGCCGTTTAAAATAAGAAAGATCTCTGCACCGTATCAAATTAATATAAATTTTGAAATATATCTTCTTTTGGGAGATAGACTTGGAAGAGAATATTTAATTATTATTTTTTGAATTGCCTTTTTATTAAGAAACCAAACAAAGCTCCAGAGAGCAGAGAAGCAAAAAGGAAAACAGGTGACAACACCCCCACCCCCGCAACGAAACAGAGGCCACTGAATCCCACACCCAACAACAAAACAACCCAGAAAAAACTACACAGCAAACAAAACATAACACAAAAAACTAAGTTAACAGATATTCCACTGAGTTATATCTCTAGCCATCTTGGAACCCATCTTGGCTAAGGAATCAGCAAAGGCATTGGTACCTATTAGGCTGAAAGACACCCACATATCACCAAACCTATCCTTGCAACTACAACTGCAACTGTTGTAAATAGAATTAACATGGTTAAGGGTGTAAAAGCCAACACCATTAGCCAAAGTAACAACTACCTTGGAGTCGCTCACGATATCAATCTGATGACTAGCAAGCGTCGGCTTCGAGAGGCACAACTGGCAAGCCTTCTCAATAGCCAGTAACTCGGTTGTGATGGAGTCTTGGGTGCCCACGCTCAATGAGAACAAGTAAAGGGTCATGCCTGTATAGTCTCTCAAAATGCCTCTAATACCCGTCGATCCAAGCTTGCCTTTCACCGAACCGTCAACATTAAACTTCAGAACTACACAGCTTGGGGGAGCTCATTGCTCAATTTTCGAGCACTTCTCCTTCTTAGAGCTAATACATAGCTCTTTGATATTGAGGAGGATGGTCGTAACTGGATCTTTTAAACAACCACCCCCCCCCCCCCCCCCCCCATGGTACTTAAACCACCAAGTAACCTTGAATTGAACCGAGTCTGAAGCTTGCGGAAAATTAACCACACCATTTTTAAAAACCACAACATTCCTAGTCTCCCACACCGTCCACACAGTGGCAAAAAATAGCAAGTTCCGGGCTCTCCCACACCTACTAGAGGGCACAAAGTCTCTCAGCAATTAGCCTAGTCATTAACAGACTTCAGAGAGCAATGACTAACCTCCCACCACCCTATTCCAGTAGTCCAAAGTTTCCATGTCTATAGGCAATTAAGGAAGAGATGATCAACAGACTCAGGCTAAATTTTACAAAGTAGACACTCTAACCCCATGTTTTGAGTCATGCCAAATCTATAGAGCACCTATCAAACCCAAACTTTACTATGAACAAGCTGCCAAGCAAACATTTCCGAATAGTTGATAGTCGAAAAGAATATTGTTGGTTAAGTTGATGACAAGTTTATCATATGAGTTAGGTAGACTTTGAATAGAAGTTCTGCAAGTTCATTTTCATCTATTGTATGACCCAACACAGTGAGTTGAGAAAACAGTGTATTTAGGGTGTTGCAATGGTCGGTCACTGACGAGGATTCCGTCATTCGAAGAGTGTAAAGTC
>CM059877.1:13026867-13414367 GCA_030490815.1 Acer saccharum | reverse complement strand
CTGAAATTTGAACTTAAATGACACATTTTTTTTTTTTCCTCATATCTGAATGTATTGTCAACACGTTTGTTTTTTAAAAGTAAAATTGTCTGAAAATAAGTAATTTTATATTTATACCCATGTTAAACAATTATACATATAATATGGAATAAAAACAATCCAAAAATAATAATTATATATGAACACATATAATCATGATCTTCCTCTTCCATTACAAACAAACTTCATTTTTACTAAGAAAAGAAAGGGTTTTTTTTTTTCAAAAAATAAAAGAGGCAACAGAAAAATTCACACAAAACACTCTAATATAGATATATATATATATATATATATTTACAACACCCTAATATCATAATAAATATTCATATTAAACACCAATATGATAAGTGATTATGGTTCTTTTTTATTTTTAAAGCTATTTAAAATAAGGTATATATTAAAATAAAGATTTTTATACCATATATAATTATGATGAAATTGAAAATTTGTTATATATGGAGGATAGTATCGGAAGAAAAGATTTTGGATGGCATTTAATGCAATCCAGTGATTTACAATTAAGTGAAAAGTCATGATTTTTTACTTTTTATTTTAAGTTGTTTTTTAGTATTTTTAAGTTGTTTTACCACTTTAAAAAAAACAAACAAAACAACTTAATAATTATTCAAACCTATTAAATTTTAAGTGAAAAAATCAAACGACCCTTAAGTCTTTAATCCTCAAACAACTCGAAGTTCACCGTTCAAGCTTCAACCTCAAACACAAGAGGACATACAGTAAGTTTCTTTCTCAAATAACTTTTAAAATTAAAAGTTTAATAACAACGGTTTTTCTTTTTAAGTTTACTACTTTAATAATTCTCAACTCTTGAATTAAATTTAATTCGTTTATCACTACTTCAGGTAGGCAGAAATATGTCTATAGATACACTAGAAAGTAAAAACTCAATATTGGTGTTATCAAGAGAAAATTGTGTAAACATACAAGAACAACATGGGGTGGAAACAAACTAAATAAAAGAGAACTATATAAATAAATGCAACTATTAAATGATTAGCGTTACGATTTTTGAACATTTTGACTTCATACTTTATGTTTATGTTTGAAAATGATTGAATTTACTTGTAAGAATTATATTTATGAGATATTTTTTAATAGTTTCTTGGAATTATTTACTACTTTATATATTATATCATATTCAATGGTTATATATTTATTATTTAAATAATAATAAAAATTATAAATGGGATAAATGGGTGGGAATGGGGAAAGCACTCCCCGTTGTATCCCGCCCCACCCCAACCCACTCCATCTATGGTAGGGTTTTATGAGGGGATAGGTTTTCAAAAAATAAATGGGGTGGGGTGCGGGGAAGGCCACCCCACCCGAACCCACCCCATTGCCATCCCTACATTTGAACCTCTTGTCCCGTACTGTCCTAGCCATACCTACAGTTAACAGTTCTATCTCAGACCTTCCAAACACAATACAGAACAACCAGTGCCATCCTACCTTATCATGTCCCATCTCCGTGTCAAACGTACCCTTATGGGTAAAATCCAACTCCAAATTTCTCCATACCATTAATATTTATGGTTGAGAGAATTAATTACCACATACCAACCATTAATGATTTGCCACAAAAGTCTCATCACAATTAACGTGAAATATAACAATTATTAAGTCGAGCTTATACTTACCATTAGGCATTTTATTTTTTTATAAGCAAAAACCTAAGCAGCTTATACATTCGGATTTATTCAAATTTATCCAGACTTGGCAAACATCCACATCGTGCACTAAAATGCTAAATGCATGCTAATCGGTCAATTAGTTAATAAATACTGGTCGCATACAAATCGAACTCCACAAAACTTCACAGTGGAGATGTATATGCTGTGGTTGGAAGCCAAACACGTGGAGCTCTCACAATCGTTGAAATCGGGCGGCTTCGTGTATCTCGTGATACAAGTTGTTGGAAGCAATAAAGTTGCATTTCGTCTTGGCCTTTTCAAGCCAAAGCATTCTATGCAATGATAATAGTTTTTATTTATTATTATTTTTTTTTTTTTTTTTTTTTTGCATTAAATAATATTAACTAGGCAATAAAAATTTGACATCACGATCAAAGAAAATAAAACACGATAGAAGGAAATAAGTCAGAGAATCAAAAGCTTGAAAAAAAAATCATGACTTATTTTTTTTTGTTTGTTTTTAAAGGTTTTTTTTTTATTTAAAAACATATTTTTGATGCTATTAAAATTTAAGTTATTAAATTAATGCTAATTTCATGAAATTTCTATTAAAATGTGCAAGGAATTTTAAAAACTCTATCCTTTAACACCTTTCTTTTGCGTGGCTCTGTCCAAATTTTCATCTCAAATTATGTGAGAGTATGGATCAATAATCAATTGATCATGATGGATTATATTATATAATAGATACAAGATTTTGTTCTAATAGGGTGCGTTTGGTACGCGGGACAAGACAGGACAATGTGTAACAGTTTTTTCTTGTTCCATATTTGCCGCAACTTTAGCATGAGACAGAATGGGACAATGTGAAACAAAAATCACCAAATTCTGTCCCACCCAAGACCCTAGGCCAGACTTGTTCCATGCATAGAACAAGTCTCAAAAAGACTTTTTTACCCTTAAATCTTCATAAAACGCTATCAATCAACAATAAGTCAATAACATGTCATTTCTCTGGTCTGGAACAGTAAAAAAAATTCTAATGAGAATTGAGAACCACATAAATATTAAATGTGATTAAAATAAACAAAACGGGTACATATGGATCAAGCAGGTACATGCATAATTCCATATAGACTTAATCTTATCCAAAATATATTTAATCTATTTTATATTATTTAGAATTTAGAAACATCTTTACCGATCAATACCAATAGGAGGAATGCCAAAAGAACAATTCTATATCATAACAATTAATAAAGTAATATAAATATTATAACAATTAATAAAGTAATATTTCAATTATATAAACTCTTGGTATCACAGCAATATAATAAAACTTTTTATACTTAAGTTTTAATAAATATTTAAGTTTCCTTACATTCCTCATTTTATATAGAGAGAGAGAGATTGATATTCTATTCAATTGTTGTCTTAATGAAAAGGTATATTCTCTAGTTTATATAATAACTAAAAATGATATGATTTTTTTTTTTTCAAATTAAATGTATATGGAAATTGAAAAGTTTACTTTCGAATTAGTTTTGAACCAATATTTAATTCAAATGTCAGAAAAAAAAAAAAGTAAAATAATTTTATAACATTTAATTTTAGAGAAACACTTTGTACAACCGGGTCACGGCACCGCCGCAATCCCATAGTGCAAAAAAGAAAAAACAAACACATGGGACCCATGCATTTATTACTCGGGTCCCTCACGATTTTTCATTTTTTTACACTATAGAGCCGCCGCAACGTGCCGCGACCCCAATTGTATGTAGCAGCCCTCTTAATTTTAATGTCCAAGAAACAAATATAAAATATCTAATTTTATATATATATATATATATATATATATATATATATCGTATTACGTGTATTAGTTAATAATAGAACATAATAATCATGGCATCAACAAGCAAGGAGAGAATTAGAAAAATTATTGAGCCAAATGTAAGAAATTTTTTTATAAAAACAATAATAATAATAGCAGTACATTGAGCCTATGTATAATTAGGATATGGATTCTCTCATCACCTTAATTTTCCTTACCTTGTCCAATTGTCCTCATCTCCATAATCTATTGCCACTTATCTAGATTATTTCTATTAATTTTTATGACTTTACATTATCAAAAGTAGAATTAATAAAGGCCATTAATTTATCGTTCATTCTTAGTAAAATAAGTTTTTTTTTAAAGAAAATAAAAATGAAAAAAAGTGGTGGTTCAGTTAAGGTCAACCCATTGGACCATATTGGGCCCAAGAGGCACTGGCCCGTAATCCTTCCACTGCCAAGAGCGGGAGGTGATCGCTGCTCTGTGAAACCAGCCTCACGCGGTGCCCTCCACTCTAAGAACCATGACCCTTCAACTTTCGATGAGAGTCCAAGGCCCAACTCTTGGCTTGGAAATGGCGGGCCAGTATAATACCGCACTTGACCCGATCCATTGGGAATTGACCCAACGTTCCACCACTCTAATGCCCCCACTAGGGTCACAAGCCCACGTTACTGAGCTCGGCAATACGATTGTGGCTTTGACAGGCTTATATCCACTTGAACGTTTCTTTCCAAACCGATGTGGGATTGACAGTCTTGATGTTAACTGTTGCTCCACTTATATATGATGAATGTTGCTCACAAAGCCTCTTTTGAGTTTTCGTTATTGTCAATTCTATATCTCCAGTTTTTCTGATGATTAATGAGTGATACCTCTGAAATTGAGTACTAGGAATTCAACATCTTGGTGATACATTATTGCTTCTTCGGTAATTTGACCATGATTAAACTTTTTTGATTCCTTTAAATTTATATTAATTAAAAAAATCATTATCTATTATATCAACACTTTAACAAACAATTATTTATATCTTAAAAAAAATTACCCCAAAAAAATATATATATATATATATCTTCGAAATTTTAATAGGTATTTTTTTATCAATTATTTTTGTTTTAAAGGTTAACCTCAAATAATTCATGCAATATATCATCTATCATACCAAAAGAATGGTTTTCATTTATTTGTTTCAAAGTCAGGGTTTGCGATCCATGAAATTTTAGAGAACCAATTGGATATATAGGAGAAATTATACTATAATATGATCCAATATGTAGTAAAATATGATCTGATATTTCAGTTACAATTTAGATTTGATTTGATTCGATTATATTGTTGAAAATTTAAATCCAATTTGATATGAATGTAAAAAAAATGACTATAATTTTCTTACAAGATAAAATAATGGTGCTACTACAAATTTGTCCCAATATTTTATCAAAATAAAAACATTTTTGTCTATATATATTAAATATATAATTTTTCAAATCACAACAAAAACAAATTTAAAGGCAACAACATGATGACGGACAATATGATGATAGTTTCATTTACTATCAAGGTAATATAATGATTCAATAATGTTTTTAAGGGGTTTTACTATGGTTGAGATCAAGACTAATCCGTGTATAAATAAGTAGAGGCTATCATTAACCCCACGATGACACTTTAAGGATAAAATCGTGAGGCTTAATGGGTCAAAGCGAACAATACCTTGTGGATGGTGATCTTGTGTGTATACGGTATGAATTTTAGCGTTAACAATCGGCACTAGAAGGAGGTCCCCCAAGAAAACACACAGATTACTGTTGATTGCGGCAACAATTGTTAGAGGGTTTTCTCCTACATTGAGTGAAGTCAAAACTAGTATATAATATAAATAAACAAAGAGTAACCTTAACCCCACGATGTCCCTTTTAAAGAAAACACAGTGATGCCCGATGGGTCAAAGTGTATAACGAATTTTGGCGTCAACAATCAACAATAAAATGAGGGGGTGCACCTAAATAAAAATGTATTAAAATTTGTTTTAAAAGATTATATATTAAATATTAATTTTTATAAACCACACCACACCCCCCCTCCCCCCATTAGTCCAAAAATAAATTTTTACTGGCTCTGATCATGGGTGGTAGTCGTGTGCATACATAAATACAATTTTTGGTGTCAACAAATAGCATTTATTTATTTTTTATTTTATTTTTGTGTGGAATTTTGACACTAAACGAGTCAGGGGTCTACAGAGCTAAGATCAACCATTACACGCCTAATCCACATGTCTATCGAGAAACATCTACTCTCACAATATGAGAATCAAACTCTCTAAACATACTAATAAATACGCATGATGAAATTTGAACTCATACCACTATCATGGTTGAGGATGTGCACATCACTTGATATTAAAAGTGAAATTTTCTGGCTCCGATCAATGCAGTTGGTCATTTAAACTTATAAATCTAGTTTGAATTAATGTTTCAATATCATCACAAGATATGTCACATACATACATACACACTTCCACTTCTGGTCCTCACTGTACATCATCATCTTCAATTTACTTGGGCACTTCAATGCTCATCTCACTCTCATTTTACTTTCTATCTTTCAATACTTTAATATTCGATTATATTAAAAAAAAAAAAAAAAAAATTGATCAATGAGCTGATTAAATTGTTCTTTATAATCTCAATCACCACCATCATTAATGATTTTGTTTTTTAAAATGATAAATTTTTAAGGAGTATACATTATAATCTTATAACTAATTAGGATAATGATTTTACCTACTCATTGAAGACTTTCATCAGCCATTATTATACATTTGACCCATAATAAGAAGAGGAAATGCCATGAAATAAGTAAATTTAGAGACCAGAATATAAATTCCAGGACTTGGAATCCAATGATTTCTTCAACATTACCTCTCTGCTACCGTTTTTGGTCTTTGAATTGACTGACACAGAACTCAGCTACCAAATGTTCAGTTGTTACTTTCTTCAGGCTCCTCCTTTAATTTGGCTCTTCCAATTGGGTCCGGATTTCATTAATCTTCAACTCCATCGCTTTTTTCAAAGATTGATTCATGTCTTTTGATCCAATTGGGTAGGAATGTAGGATTATAGAGGAGAGGGGCAGATTTGCAATTTGAAAAAATTAAGGGGAAAAAATATAAATGCCAAGTGGCCGTTGTTGGTTGACAGGCTGAGTGGCCGTTGGGCACTTGGGCAGAAGTTAGAAGATGACCGTTGAACAGTCATCTTGCCCAACGGCTACACAATTTTTTTTTCACAAAAAGTTTGCCATGTGGCAGCTTCTCATTCGTCAAAATTTTAGCCGGTTTTTTGAATCCTTGACCGTAATTGAACTGTGGGTTAACCAGTTTTCTAACCGTCGATTTTGATCGTACGGTTTCAGTTTAAAACCGGATGAAACCAGCAGTTTAACCGAAACCATGGCCACCTCTATAATCAATAGAAGGACCTGATACATTTATTGTTTATTCTCAGTAAATAAGATTTTTTTTTTTTTTTTTTTTTTTTTTTTTTTTTTGTAAAAGAAAAAAAAAGTGGCGGTTCAGTTAGGGTCAACCCATTGAACCATATTGGGCCCAACAGGCACCAGCCCGTTATCCTTCCACTGCCAAGAGAGGGAGGTGATCGCTGCTCTGTGAAACCAGCCTCACGCGGTGCCCTCCACTCTAGGAACCATGACCCTTCAACCTTCGAAGAGAGCCCAAGGCCCAACTCTCGGCTTGGAACGGGCGGGCCAGTATAATACCGCACTGGACCCGATCCATTGGAAATTGACCCAATGTTCCACCACCCTGAAGCCCCCACTTGGGTGACAAGCCCACGTTACTGAGCTCGGCGATAACATTGTGGCTTTGACAGGCTTATATCCACTTGAACGTTTTCTTTCGTAGGCGATGTGGGATTACGTCTTTCCTGCTCTCCTGAAAATTATTTGTTTTGATTAGCTCACTTGCGCATATGCGTCTATCTATGATAACAAATGTTTCTCTTTCCCTGTGTATTTTTGTTTATGTTTATGATTCTTCCTGCCTTTTGTTTTATTTTCCAAATCTCTTTACTACTGTTCTTCTTTTTCTGGTAGTTTGATGACTAATTAAGTTCTAAGTAATTTGACTGCCATGATTGATTTCTTGGTTTTTAATTAACACTGCAGAATCTCTTTAAAGTTAAATTAAAAATTCTCGTGGATTTTAACATCCAAAGAAATGAAAATATTGAGAAATGGCGCATTCGACGACATTCTCTAGAATTATTTTTTGTTTTTAAAATCAAAAAGAAAAAAGAAAACACGTTCATCATGTGTTTTTGAAAAGATGAATGCTAAATACACTCTTTCAATACACTCTCTCAATCCACTATCTCTTCTTTCTTTGACAAGTGTCAATATTTTACCTTTTAACATGAAAGTTGAGCCATAATAAATGGTTTGTCTGCTCATATTATTTATGACTCAAATAGACTATTAACTTCCCAAATTGCCCTTTTTTTTATTAATTATAATTTATAATTTATTTCATCTAATTCTTTTCTTTTCTTTTTTTAGATATGAAAAAAATATTTGATTTTTCTCAAAAATCCTTTTGTCTTTTATTTTTATTTTTTAAATGAGATTTTTTTTTACTCATAAACGTCATTTATATTCCTTCAAAAACATAATTTATATCAAATATAATTTGCAATCTATTTCATCTAATTCTCTATGGAAACCCTTTTTTTTTTCTTTTTTTCTTTTTTTTACTTCTAAACATCATTTATTCTCCTTTAAAAAACATAATTACCTTAAAAAAAAAAAAATTTATATTTCCACTTATTACATTCAACATTTATTTAATCTGAAAAAATTGAGAAATGTATCAATTGGAAAAGACTACTAAGATTAGGTAGACAAATATCATATGCTACCGATATGGTAAAAATTGGTTGCATTTATATATCATTCTAAAACACAATCTTTATAATATAATCTCAATCACCACCATCATTAATGATTTTGTTGTTTAAAATGATAAATTTTTAAGGAGTATACATTATATTAGGATGTTGATTTTACCTGCTCATTGAAGACTTTCATCAGCCATTGACCCATAATAAGAATGCCATGAAATAAGTAAATTTAGAGATCACAGATAAGAGATCAAATGATTTCTTCAACATTACCAAAAAGAATGATTACAAAGTACTAACTCCTCTATCATCTACACACAGCGCAGAAATGTTTACCAAAACAAAGAAAAATCTTGAGTAGATTCCTAGGCAGCTACAAGGAAGAATAGTACAGAAAAGGACTCCAAAATATGCATATCACCTCTCTACTACCATTTTTGGTCTTTGACACAGAACTCAGCTACCAAATGTTCCGTTGTTACTTTCTTCAGCCTCCTCCTTTGGCTCTTCCAATTGGGTCCAGATTTCATTAATCTTCAAATCCATTGCATGTTTCAGAGATTGATCCATTTCTTTTGATCCATGGACAAATTTTGACAACACCCTCAATTCATTTACCTTCAACTCCACAGATTTCAAATCATCCTCATATATTTTGAGCCTTGCTTTCAAGAAACACAACACTTGATCTTTGCTTATCATTGACTCAGGAACACCATGATCCTTCAAAATCAATTCCAAATGAAAGATCTCACTCATCAATTTATCAAGCACTTGTTCCAGTTGGCTTTCGTCGATCACTTTACTCTCATCACCATCATTTGAGCTCCCTTCCAATACTTTCTTGTTCTTCACTTCACTATCAATCACTTTCAGAATGTTAACAAACTTGTTGATTACAACCGGATTCCGATCAGCTTCAATAGACTCAAGTGTACATCTAAATGTCTCAAATATTTCAACAACTTGATCACTCCCCAACAGCATAATCATAAGATCAACAAGCAGACCAGAAAGCTGAATCCCAAGCTTTACCGCTAGATCTTTTACGGCTTTTACGTCCTCCCACTCTTCATCCGATTGTCCACACTCTTTAATCAAATCAATCAAACGATTCTTTCCATGATCATCATTCTTGATCACACCCCTTTTAATCTCAGTCAGCGTTGATAACATTTCTTCTTTGAGTCCTTCAATGTTAGTATAAATGTCTTCACCATTTACATCAGCCATGAGTTTCTTCTCCTGACGAATTACGAAATCAAACTCAGCCATTAAAATACTACTCCTATCCATCAAGAATTCGTGTTCTCTCTGCAACAACAAAGGCCTGTCGCTCGTATCTTGGACACTCTTGCGCGATGTAATCGTCTCATTCGCGAAGGCATTGAATCGATCCTTGAAAACCCGATGATCTCTCTCTAGTTCTTCGAGTCTTGCCCTTAGAACTTGAACTGCTTCTCGACCCATCAACGAGTCTTCGATCATCTTCAATCCGTCAAGCCTTGTCTCCACCCTTTCAATGTACATTTTCAGTACTTTACTTCTGCTACGAATTTTAAGATCTTCCTCGTCCATGGTGGTTTCTTGAGACTGAGAAATTTTCTTGCTTTTTCTCTGTTCTTGAATTTTTTGTAGAAAGTGAGAGCTTTTTTTTCTTCTTGAAAAGCAAACAGAGAGTGAGTGAGTGAGTGAGTGAGTGAGTGAGAGTTTGGCGCCTAAAATAGGATTCTCAATAACGGTTTCTAGTTATAGTCAGTTACAGATAGTGAAAAAATACTGGGTGCATCAGGTGCACTATGCATGCCCATCAAGATCCCGCCACGTGGCATGTATTGCACATTGCTCTCTCCACCGGCTGGTGATATATTTATATGACAGGAGTATGAATATATGTATTGCACCGAATTGCTATCTCCAATTGCTCTCGCCACGTGGCATCTATTTGTTTAATTGCAAAACAAAAACATCACACTAAACTTGAACACAAATATTATCACATCCACCTAAGAAGAACACAAATTAACACAATAACTAAGCAACTAATCATAATTAGAAACCGTATAAATTTTTCTTATTTATGTAAAAACATTGAACGCATCTTTTTTGTAAATTTTTAATTTTAAAACAATTGCATTAAAATTGTAAATCAAACATATTTGACCAATCGACGATGAGCTCTGCTCTCTCATTTGATTGCAGATCGCTGCCTTCTTTGTAGCTCTTCAAATCTCATTTTCTCTCAAGGTAATTTGCGTTTATTCTGATCTTAAATTTTAAAATTATATTTTTAGATCTTCCAAATTGTTTGCTGTAAAGATTGTTTCATCAATTGAATTGATATATTGGCGTTTTTTTTTCTTACATTTCTACTAGAAACTTCTGGGGTTTTAGTATTTGCACTCCATGTGTTTGATAAATGGCTTTGGGTGATTGTATCATGTAAAATATTACATATTTGGGTGGTGAGCTTCACTTTTGATAAAGTTTTGTTTTTGTTTGCTGTTGGTGGTCTCTTGTTGAGAATTTTCATGGGCAATATTAAGATCCTGACTAAAAGTACCTGAAGAAGACAAAGAACTTAAAGAAGAAATATCATTAGTTATCTTCCTAATACCTTTTTGATTGTAAAGCAAAAGGTAATTGTTCTGTTGAAATACTTTTAACTTCTCAATTTTGAGGTAATATAACTTATCTTTTGGATTTGTTCCAGAGAAGATTGAATCCCTTGCTTCCAAAGTAGTTGTTCCATTGGTACTTATAAACAAACTAGAATCATTATGAGTTAGGTTTGCTGAATAGTGAAGTTTTTGTGGTGGGATTCATTTTTACCCCCTTATTCATTTTGATAAATAATAGACCAAAAGATAAGGATGATGGTCAAACACATTTTGATATCTTCAGATAATAGTTGATAAAAATTTGTTTTGATTACTTTTGGGAGTAATCTATCTACTGCCTCTTTTATTGCCCTTGGCAATTCATGAGGGACTCAAGTCCTTGCATCCATTTATTAGTCTAATGTTTTATTCATGGGTTATTGAGCCCCTCGAATATATGTGAGATAGAGGTTAAGTAAATAAAGAACATTGATTATTAATGTTATTGAGCTCCTGATTATTAGTATGTTTGTTTTATTTCGACTCTTTATTAATCCAATTTACAGGCATGTTTCAAATTTTCAAGATAGAACTCGTGACACTGTTAAAGCTGATACATCAGAACCTGTCAAACTGGATGCTGCAGCACAAGCTCACATTGAAAAGCACAGGTTCTATAAGTTACTAGTGCTCTTTTATTTTGAGCAACTAAAGCTTAAAATGAGATTATGACAATGATTATCTTAGGCGTACTTGTTAATTCAACCGTGCTTTTGACAAATTAAGAGATTATTGTTTATTTAAAAATGTGTCAAATTATTTTCATAAAACATATAATGTAGTCAGTAGTTGGGGTGTAGTTGTAGGCAATCTACTAATGTCTTCACTTGCATATGAGTTTTAGTTATAGAAAATCAATTGGCTTGACATTTTTATGTTGAATTTCAACTGAACTGGGGGTAGTGATAAGTCAGTTGATGTTCAATTGTGTCGCAAATGTCATTTGATTTACAGAGGTTGCTGTTGAAGGATTTACTTATCAAACATGGACCCAAATGGAATTTACATGAGAAATTCTGCCTGTAACAGGAAGCTCCAAGACAATCTGACAGATGAAATGGTTGGGTTGGCATGACAACTCAAAGCGAGTAGTCTAGTGATGAGCCATTCCCTGCTGAACACTGAAAAAGTAAGATTATACAGTAGCTGGTCATACTCATATTACATTGATAATTGTTTGAATGCAGCTTCTTGATTCAACTGAAAAAATTCGTTTTGTTGATATTTATAGGTCAAAGTTGCTCAGGACATGAATTATTGTCAAACTTAAAAGCTGTAGTTATAACTCTATGATATGAACTGCTTTATCATTTCTATCATTTAATAAATGTAAAAATTGCTGAAAATAATGACTGTAAACTAAATCTTCTGCTAAAGGGGTTGCAAGGAGATAGACTTGCTCTTCAACAGTTTTTAACAATGTCATGCTGATGGAATCTTTATTCTAGCGTCAGCGTGAATGAGAGCTATATAGTTATTTTTTCTTTATGCTTAAGGCATCAAGTAAAAGAGAGGTACATAGTATTCATGGAAAAAAAATTTCTTCGTTTTTCACTAATAATGTATCTGTAACTTTTGTCTCGTGCTGGATTGTATGTGAAACTGAATGTGATTGGAAATGGAGCTTCAAGTTAGTGTTTAATTTTCAATGTATTAGTTGCACAATGCGTTTTATCCGGTCAAATCTCCTATCTTATGTTTGGAGTCCCAGTTTTTAGTGACATTTGTGTGGAGTTGTCATCCTTCTTACTGGTACAACATGAATGCTCTGCATACCTGCATTATGAGTTATGACCAAATACGAAAATCAATTGGCTTGACATTTTTATGTTGAATTTCAACTGAACTGGGGGTAGTGATGAGTCAGTTGATGTTCAATTGTGTTGCAAATGTCATTTGATTTACAGAGTTTGCCATTGAAGGATTTAGTTATCAAACATGGACCCAAATAGAATTTACATGAGAAATAAGTGCATTTAAATTGTCATAGAAAGGCTTACAGAAAGGAAAACAAGGAAATTACCACATCAATTATTTTAATCTATTTGAATTTGCTATCAGCCCTTCTAGCTCTAGCTAATTGACCAAACTTAGGTCTGTTTTCAGGTTTCGCATTGTTCATGTAGCAGCATAACAGCAAGCTCCAAGACAATCTGACAGATGAAATGGTTGGGTTGGCACAACAACTCAAAAGAGAGTAGTCCCGTGATGAGCCAGTCCCTGCAGAATACTGAAAAAGTAAGATTTCCTCATACAGTAGCTGGTCATACTCATGTTACAATGTTACATTGATAATTGTTTGAATGCAGCTTCTTGATTCAACAGAGAAGGCAATTGAGCAAAGCCTGGCAAGCACGGTTCATGTAATGTACGAGCCACGAAGATATACTCGATTACTTGGAGATTTCTACATGTTTCACATGGCTTCTGATGTTTGCAATGACATGCGTTTTCATCATGGTTGTGCTCCTTATTACCTAAAGATGTGATTATATCATCCTTTTCCTTCAAAGCAGAATTTTGTGTCTATGTTCATAGATGTGATGGAGCAGCTTGTTCTGGCTAATAATATGCACTCAATCTTCCAGAAATATACACTCTTCATACTCGAAGTTAGAATACAGCTCACATAATTATATGGCCCAAGCATATCTACCCTTGTCTGAGTGGTCGCCCTTTCTCCTTTTGCATCCTTGACCAGGGTTTCAGTATCACCTTTGTCTATAATTTTAATATTTTGAGTCCCCTCTTTTTTTTTTTTTTTATAAATTCACAAAGCTTGGAAAATTTCCTCTACCGTAGTGGGAGTTGTTATTTGGGTCGTACTTGTAACTGTTCGTTTTGTTAAGTTTTGTCAGGCATCTGACTTCAAACGGATTTCAAAAAAAATGAAATAAAATTATATGGCCGAATTTATTTTGTTATATCATGGTTCATCCAGATCTTATATCTCTATTCAATCACTATAATTCCTTTTTTTTTTTAACGATTCAATGACTATAATTTATGGGTCAAGCTAAAAGAATTTAAATTTATGATTTAATATTTTGATTTCAACATCTCCACCATTAAAATTTAAGTTGTTTTACAATAATCTATAATTTATATACCTTTTTTTTTTTTTATCTTTTGGTTATTATTAACATTAAGAATTAATTCATATAAATAAATCACTAAAATTAATTCAAATAAATAAATCACTAAAAGAACAAAAGTTCACTCTATCTGTGATACTCTGCGGTGATGTCCTAATTATAAGGATGACAAAATAACCTGTAGGAATAGGGCCCTACCGGTATCGTATTTATAGGGTGGTGATGAGTTTTAATTTGGTGAGGATATGGTTGGGATGAAGATAGATAATAAAACCTATAGAAAACAGAAAATAAAAACATTACCAAACATGCCCTTAATGTTTGGTTGTGTTCGCGTTGGTGGCATTGGTCTCCCAACTTGTCACCGCGGCCTTGTAGTTAAATTATTTTAAAAACATATTGAGTAAAAATAATATTGTGGGTAGTTAAAATAAATATTTATGTATATTATAAAAATATATATTTTAAAATTAATTTAATTTTGATTTGTGTATAATTTTTTTTATTTAAAAAAACATTATAATAACAAATATATTTAATTATATATAACTATTTATATAATTAAAATAATGTAAACAACTTAATATGAAAAGAAAGTAAGAAGGACAAAAATCAAAGCATTGAAAACATTTTTTTTTTTTTTTTTGATGTATAACCACTACCGGGACCGGCGAAAATAGACTCTATAAGCACAGCTCGGAATACTACTCCCACTATCGGGGAGAGGATACAGATGGAATACAGCTACTCTCACAATTGGAGAGAGAAAAACTACCAGAACTGAGAGAGGGCAACCCACACTTGGGATTTAAAGGCCAAGGTGGGACAAAGAATATATATACAAATATATGCACACGCATGGCTTTGAAACGTGGTGGTGGAGACTCCCAGGGAGCGTCCAGCCACATTGGCAAGAGGCCAAGTGTCAAAACATTGAAAACATTAATTATTTGTTTTCAATGCTTTAGACAATAAACACATAAAAGTGATTTCCTTGATTCGCGTGTTTTCTACTTTTTGTTTTTAGAGAAGTTTTTGAAAAACAAGAAACAGTTTTCAGAAATGTTGCCAAACACCACCTAAAGCTCATCAAGAATTCAAGATTCAGGAGACTACTCTCTCTGGGTTGTCTTGGGGTCTTGGGGGTTGTCTTGTGTGACAATTGATTTCATGTGTGATTTGGCAGTTTTTTTTGTTTAGAAATAAGTGAGAGATTACTTTTGAAAAATAATTATGAGATTTATTATTTTTATTTTTTTTGAAGGATTTAAAAAATTAGATTATCTTTCTTAATTTAACTAAAAGACATTTCTATATCAACATTTATAAATCTTTTGTTATTATTTACTAGGCTAATTGGCACTAATGTCCCCTAAACTCTTCCAAAATATTCACTATGTCTCATATACTTTTTTTTTCGCCACTAAACTCCCTGAACTCTCATTTTTTTGACAAACACTTGGGTTTTTTGCTCCTTGTGAGGGGGGGCATCTACAGTCGGCATTTGCCAATTTGTGAGAGTTCAAGAGGTTTAGTGGTGGAAAAAAAAAAGTATAGGGAGCATAGTGCATATTTTAGAAGAGTTTAGGGACATCGGTGCCAATTAACATATTTTCTATTATAATTTGAATTTTGTAAATTTTCATTTTTATTTATTATTTATATTTATTTTTTTTACCTACTATTCTAATATATATATATATATATATATATATATATATTGAAATATACTATTTTAATTTATCTACCCATGAATAAATAAAATAGAAGTAGATCTAGAACTTAAAAAAAAAAAAAAAAACCATTACTACTAATAGAAGATCTATTACTTTGTACCTACTTGCTAATACTAATACACATGTTGGTAATGTAAATTATAAAAATAAAAAAATTAAAAAGATATTTTATATTTATTTTTTAAAATATTTGAATTAACCATTATATTATTATTTTATTCTTCTATTTGACATTTGAATTAAATAATCACTAATACTAATCAACCCAAAAATTTAGTCCAAAAGCCAATACAAATGATGTGGTGAATGATTTGTCCTAGTCATATTATTCACCACATCACCAAATGATTTGTGTGGTGATGACAACCCCCTCATTTACCACATTAGTTGGGTTGAATTTTAGGTTAATTTTTGAGTTGTATAGTATTGCTCTTAAATAATTTTTTTGATACCAATTACATATTAAGACATTTCAATTCTCAAATGTTTCCTCTGAAAAAAAAAAATATTTTTTTTTAGTCATTATATAAATTTACAACAATTAACATTATAATTTACCATACTACTTTTGACTCTAACAATAGTGTTAACATCAAGTCAGCAACATTAACAAAACACTAATTAACTTAACAACATATTATTTCTTCAGCTAACATTGTTTATTTTAAAAGTTACAGCAATACCAAACTTTATTCTACCTCAAACATCAATATTTCTAAGGATTAGTTTGACAATCAATTTATTTTTTACCGTAACATTATAAATAAAATAAGTCTTGAAATATAATCTCAATGCATTTAACTCCACTAATTAATCATGAAAAAATTCCAAAATTCAAAATGAAGTAAAATCAAGCAGATAACAAAAAAAACAAAAAAAAAAAAAAAACAAAAAACAAAACAAAACAAAATCTGATAGTATCGTCCACCAGTTATAGAGCATGAAGCTTAGGGACTCAAAACATTATTGAAAATGTGTCTAATGTGAATACAATTAAGCTAGGGGGGTGAACATGTTATTTACCAATTAAATACCGATACTAATCGTTAATAGTAAACAACACTACAAAATCAAGTATAAAATACAAAAATTAAAGAACACATGATTTTTAGGTAGGAAACCCTCCAACTGGGAAAAACCCACAGGGCTAGCCTTGCTAGCCATTTAAGCCACATAAATCCATTTTTTGAAAAGAAGGTTACACCCTTAAATAATACACAGACTCTCACTCTCGACAACCTCAAGCTATGGTCACTTCCCACTCGCTACTCTTTGTTCAATCTTAGTGATATCCCTCAATCACTACTCTTGGCATGAACACCTCATAATCTACCCCTCATGCCTTTTATAGCGGGTTTTAGCACTTGCTTGTCATCCAACACCTTTAGCTACAAGACTTTCAATTTACTTGTCAACCACCACTTGTGGCTACAAGACTTGAACTCAATGAAGAAAGTAATGTCTAAGTGAACATGTATGAAAATGCTCAATACATAGAATGCAAGACAAAACAATTTATGTTTAACTAGATATGGTAATAACTACCCAAATATCTTAGTTATCAAATAACCCTCAAACAATCTCAAAGACTTCAAAGATATGCAACAAATATGAAGTTATAAAAGCTAAGAACAATAAATGAAGGTGATGTTTGTTCTTACCTAACAATAAAGATGATTAGTAAAGACCAATGAAATATTTGAACTCTTAAATGCACATGGATTGAGGGCACATAAGTTTAACTATTTATAGATATTAACTACCCCAAAAACCTAGTTATCAACTAACCCCAAATAATCTCCATTAACTTCAAATATGCAATAAATGAGAAGCATTTAAAGGAAAGAACAATTAATGAAAAAGAAATTTGTTCTTATCTAACAATGGAGGTCAATAATGAAGGCAAATGAATGATTTGAAGCACATATGAAGAATTGGGTCACAAGTGTTTGATTTTCCATTAAATGGATCAAATCATAGACTAGATGATAAAATCAAGCACAAACATTCAAAAGAATCTAGTTTAATCAAGAGACAATCTCAAACTAATAAAAACCTAGATCCAACATAAAATCCATGGAGAAGATATGATTTTGAAAGAATAAATCATGAAAATGGGGATTTCATATCCTACCTAGAGTTTGGAGAGAGACCCACACTCAATAAAGTACTCCAAGGCTTAGATCTAGGATGTTGAAGTGTTTAAAATGTGAATCCTACTTCAAAAATGAGCTCAATCAGACTTATATTGAGTGAGATATGGTCAAATTACAAAAACAAGATAGTGCATTTTATGGTCAAGATTAGCGGTCCAGTAAGACAAAAGTTAGACCACAAAAATCACTGGAAGATTTTTCGCACCCTCTAATTTGAGGTCTTGGGCCGCGAAAAGCGCCACTGCGAAACAACTCGGTTTTCGAGTGCCCTAAAACATGACCAAACAACATCAAAACCTATTATATAATATACCATTGAAAAACTATGGATGTCTACTTTCTAATATTTTTTACAAAACAAGATTTGAATATTTGTAGAAAGAGTTTTCGAAAATAACAATTACTTCTCAAATGATGACATTTCAAACCTAAAAACACTCCACCAAAACGAAGACGTTTTGAGTTCCAGACCCACTATATAAACTTCATTAATTCCGACCAACCATATCTAGCCAAATGTTCGACCTTAACAGTTTCATGAGTTCAAATCTATTCTTGAATCTCTGGTTAAAAACAAGTACCTCATGATGACTGAAAAGGTTATCGGTTCATTGGAAATCACGAATGAAGAAGGGAAGCATATGTCCAAGGGAGGAATCTTGGCTGCAAGAAAGCAAAAAGTTATCGGTGAGGATCAACTAAAGGAAAGTAATTCTGAAGTGAGTCAGATTGATAAACTCCTTTTACAATTTTACCATGAAGTTTACCGTTTGGATTCGATGCTAATTAATCCTGCCCTACCTCAATCAAATCCGCAACCTCTATCTCAAGCGGTTCTTAGGCAATATAAGGAATCAATGAATGGGATTGAAAATGCAGCCAAAAACTTGAAGAAAAAATTCGATTCAATCTTTAAGTTTGAGGTGTTGAATAATCACACTTCCCAGATAACAATGGTGGAAATGAATATAAAGGATATGTGGAGCAAGCTGGAGGAGCCTGACAATGTTATCAATTAATAAAATCAAACAACTAGAACTTAGAGTGAAGGACACTGACAATGTTGGAATTGAATATTCTGTTGTGAGATTATATTCCTTGATTCAAGTCACGTTGTCATCTCTACAAAGAGAGGTTTTTGATGAGGGAGAAGTTCATATTAAAGGATATGTGGAGCAAGCCGGAGGAGCCTGACAATGTTATCAATTAATAAAATCAAACAACTAGAACTTAGAGTGAAGGACACTGACAATGTTGGAATTGAATATTCTGTTGTGAGATTATATTCCTTGATTCAAGTCACGTTGTCATCTTTACAAAGAGAGGTTTTTGATGACG
Organism: Acer saccharum; assembly: GCA_030490815.1. Classification (NCBI taxonomy): domain Eukaryota; kingdom Viridiplantae; phylum Streptophyta; class Magnoliopsida; order Sapindales; family Sapindaceae; genus Acer; species Acer saccharum. The sequence continues at coordinate 13,394,929 of CM059877.1, read as the reverse complement.
GAGAAGTTCATATTAAAGATATTGGTTATGGTGAGGGAGAAGTCGAGACTCGGGATTGAAGACATAGACTTATTGATGAAGGTTTAATTTTCTTATAACCTTCGCTTTATTTTGGTAATTCTTATCTCATGTTGCTAATACCATCTACTAATAGAGTTGTTTTTTGTTGCAAAAATGGTTATTGCTTGGTAAAGTTTAATGAAGCAACACGGTAATTAAAATCATTTTTTTTCACACTTCTATTTAAAGTTTGTCATAATCATTCAAATCGTTTTATTGTCTAATCTTTTCTTTAATCTTCTTAATTCATTTACATTAATAAAGAGGATTTAAAATCTTTATAGGTGAGTAATATACAGCGATACCGCATTGGGTTGATCACTCATCAAACCTCCATACGACATGTAATGTATGGTATTTAGAGTTAATGACAGTGACAATAATTAAAGGACGCCCTAATGGAAGTGTGAGTATAATAATATTTGTCTATATTAATAGTATTAGTTATTCCATTGCAATCTATAATCATATAACCTTTTCCCTTTTAATATTGGGATGATCGATATGTTGAACACAAGATAGACTTAATTTATTGATCTTGTTATTTTTTTTATTATATATTTTGTTATATATATATAAGTAGTATTTAAAATTTTACTTTGGGATGATAAGAATTTCTCATTTAAAAAAATGAGCAAGTTGATAAAATGATCAAAAACGTTTTGCATTCTTTGTTTTTAGATAAGTAGTTTGTTTCACCAGTATTCAAGAGTTGTTATAGCCTATATAATATAAATAATTGGTAAACATATAGAGACCAGTGTTGGTGACATTTTAATTTTAAGATACAAAGGTTAAGATTGGTGATTCATGTGCTTCTTCTTTGATGATTCAAAGGCTGAGATTGGCGATCCATGTGCTTCTCTATTGACCAATAAAGATCAATCAAATCTTAATTGGTTTGACTGAGCTTTATTCCTAACAGTTTTTAATGTGGTTTATATATATTGGAGTGTCAATCCTACTAATCATTCGTTTTACCATTGGTTTTTATTTTTATTTTTTACTAAGACATAACTTTATTTGTTGTTTCTTGATAAAAAAAATAAATAAAACAAATGATTAGCACGATTGACAAGTCAAATATTGGGATTTTTCTAAATGATTTATTGTGAACTGTAAAAAATAAAAAACCATGCCACTAACATCTAATAAGAGATGAGTGTGTTTATGTTTGTCTCACAGTATATTATAGTATATTTGTTAATATCCTTTATGTTGAGAATATATGATGAAACTATAAATTTGATTTATCATATATTTTTTATATTATCAATGTTTTGTTAACATAAAGTGATATGACTTTTTGAATTTTTTTTATGAATTTAGTGACAATGATTTCCTTTATATTAGAGAATATATGATGAAATTATAAACCTAGTTTATCGTATATTTGTTGTATTATCAATATTTTATTAACATGAAGTGATATGACTTTTTGAATTTTTTATGAATTTGGTAACAATAAAATTTTTATGCTAAAGAATATATAATGAAACTATAAAATTGGTTTATCGTATATTTGTTGTATTATCGATGTTTTGTTAACTTGAAGTGATATGACTTTTTAATCTTTTATGAATTTAGTAACAATAATTTCCTTTATGTTAAAGAATATATGATAAAACTATATACTTTGTTTATCCTATATTTTTTGTATTATCGATGTTTTGTTAACATGAAATGATATGGCTTTTTGAATCTTTTATGAATTTGGTAACAATGATTTCTTTTATGTTGTAGAATATATGATGAAACTATAAACTTGGTTTATCATATATATAGTTTCATCATATATTTGTTATATTATCAATTTTTTGTTAACATGAAGTGATATGATTTTTCGAATCTTTTATGAATTTGAAATATAAGTTATGGATTTATTCTGATTATTTAATAATATATGTGAGGTCCAAGAGAGTCCATGGCGTTTGAACACTTTACTACTCTTCAAAGCCATTTTTTTCAATGTGAGATTGATTTCATATTTAAACATTATATCAATTTATGCTATCGGTTAAGAAATTGAACAATTATAAACAATATTTTATACTATCATTGGGAGAGGTTGAGAGTGTGTGGGAAGGGTTTGAGTGAGACATGGAGTGTTTTGTTAAGGATTTGAATGAGTTTTGAGTTGGAGCAGTGCCGGTCCTAGGAGAGCTCAGTGAGGCAACCGCCTGGGACTTTTCAGAATAAAGGGTCTCCAAATTTTTTTAATAATATTAGATATATATCTAACAGACAGACCGGTCCACATAAATTTTTTTAAAATGTAGGATTTAAAAAATTAAAAAATAGACCCACTTTAATTAAAAATGGCTCACTTTAATTAAAATCATCTAAGTAACACATTCTTATAAATAATAATAATAAAATTTTAAAAAAAAAACAACAACTTTCTTTTTTTGTAAAGGCCCACACATTAAACACAAACAACATTCTTATAAAACTATTTACCTTACCGGTTCAAATGACCTCATCAGACAATTGAAGAATTTTTTTTATTCAAAGTTAGGGTTCTTCAACTTTCATCTCATATGAAAATTCAAGCAATTTTACGTAATTCGCTTTCAGAAAACTTGAATTTGTAATCATTTTGAAGGTAATTGAATTGATATATTTCTTTTTGTTTTTCTTTTCTAGTTTTGTTAGAATATTTCTTGTTAGGGTTTGAATTTTGACAAATGTGCTAGGGTTCTATCACCAAATGATCTATTAAAAAAAATCAAGAAAATATGAATGGAGTGTCAATGGCCTCATTTTTTATAGTTCGCCTTAGGCCTTAAAGTTTGACATTCTTAAAGTATGTTCGACATATTGGAGAGTTTTGGAGTTTTTAGGAGTGTTTTGTTAGAGATTTGAAATTGAAGTTAGGAATTTGAAATAACCAATGTCTTTTTGGGAGATTGAGAGAGTTTGAGACTAGATAGTGATATTGTTAATGTGATTTGTAATTTTAAAAACTACTAAGGGTAATACTGTCTTTTTACAAGCCAAAATAAGTTGGATTTGTATACATTTCAAATTTGGATCTTCAGTCTTTGGTGAATTTGGCTAGGCTTATTTGAGGTGTTGATCCTCCTTTGATTAATTGTTATCACACACCCATTAGCTTTTTTTTTGCTGGAAATTGCATGATTGATTGAGATTATTGAATGGTTTATTGAGCTGGATACATGCAGTTAAATATAAGATTGTTTGATCTCCATTGTGATTGAATATTTTATGGTATGTTGTCTTGATTTGATTGCATGATTGATGACCTAAATTTTTAGGAATATCTATAACCAGAGAAGACAGTAGTAGTATTCAAGAGACAGTAACAGAACTTTAATTTATCAAAATGAAGCTATCAAAATGAATAATTTTAACAATTAAATTTAATTTATACACAACTTAAATATTGGTAAGCCAAATAGAAAATATATTTTCTCATACAAGAAGAAGAAAGGAATTTGGCAAAGGAAGAGGATCCAACTGAAACAGAATTAAATACACTAGCAAAAAACCAAGCCATTATTTCTGCATCTGAGACTCAGATAACTGGAAACACTGACTCATTCGGGGAGTGTTCGAAGCTTTGATCTTGCATTCGAAGGTTCATTCAATTTTCCGAAGGACTCTGAGCTTTAACAACAATCATGTCATTCAATTGTCTGGAGTTCCTACTCCATTATCAATAATACAGAATTTTTTCGCCAACTTCTTTGCTAGACACGTTAAAGAACTTTTAACGTTTTACTTGCAAGAAATCATCTCTTGGCATTTGACTCATTCATGCAATCATGCATATGAATCTAACAAGGGTTCTCTTGAGCCTTCCCCAGATTTTGAGCTATAATAGTAATACAGCATCAATTGAACAATCCCCAAAATTGTTCCGATTCCATTTGGGACCTGGACCCGAAAATGATAATGAGATGGAATCAATAGTTATTATATGCTGTTGAATTGGCTTAATAGAATATCGAGTCGTACAAAGCATTAGAATGTGAACTTCAAATATATAATCACATATCAGCAGCATAATATATAACCATAATTGGCAATCGTCAAAAAGAAATAGAATACTTACATAAATGAAAAGGTCATCCTTGAACATCCCGTAGACAAAGAAGGAGAGACTCATCAAGAAGGTTGAAAGAGAAAGCGTAAAAGGCATGAATTCAACACTCCTCGATTTAACAACCAACTTCTGCGGGAAATGATACATGAAACCATATAAGTGAAAAGGAAATGTGCAAACTAAATGTCAAAGTGCTAGCAAATTTTGCGATGGCCTTACAATTATGAATAGAGGTGAAGCAAACATCGAAATCAGAGAAGCAACAGACAAACATCCAACAAAAAAACGTCTTGTTTGAGAGTCAAAATGCTCCATGCTCACATAGGCTATGATAACAAATAATGCAAAAACTGATACCAATAATCCGGACATCTTCAACTGCAAAGCAACATCAAAGACAGTAAAAAAAAAAAAAAAAAAAAAAAACCACTAAATCGAACCCAGATGGAGTGGCATATCGAATTTCAATCACAAGATCAAGCAATTGTGAGGGATATAAAGAATACCTTTTTGGGTTTATCAGCATATATGATGAAGATGGTTACATAAACTAATTGGAATACTGCTCCAATTGAGTTCACAGTGGCAACCAAAATAACACCAGGAGATATAAAGGGCATGCCATACCAGAGACAGATCAAGCAATTCAATAGAGAATATATGTAAGGCAATCCTGAGAACTGCTCGGTCGACTTGTTTCTCAAAATTCTCTTAAATGTAGGTCTGCCACAAATAAAAATGAATTATAATTATGATTTTGAAGTTTCTTTCTTTTTGATTTTCACTTTCCAAGGAAAAGATTATCAGACAACTTGAACTTACAAGGGTGATACAAACAATACAAAAGCAAGAATGTTCCCTGCATTCAACAAATGGGTATTAGATTCCTAATAACAGAATCAACAAAAGGTTCCATTTTTATCAAATGTGGATTCCTTGAAAGTTTATAGATTCTGCCTTTATAATAGAAAATTATGAAAATCATGAATAAATTCATTGAGGTAATTGAAGAATGTAAGAAAATCTGGATAGTAGATTGTAAGCAAATAAGCAAAAGTGCAAACAATCATATAGAGAGAAAGTGCAAACAATCTTCTTCAATTCAGACATTTTTACAGATTAAAAACCCAAAAAGAAAAACTGAATTTACCCTAAACAAATAAAAAAGTAAAACCATATCATTCTTGTTTCCTAAAAGCTGATACTGTAAATTTATCACCAAATACTAAACATATAATGAAAAGAAGAAAAATGTACCTGTAATCCCAGCTGCATCACTGCAAGCTGAATACACAGAAGAAACCCCAGTTGGAAACATCTGTAAAAATCAAAACTTTTCACCAATTTTCAATTCTCTCTCTCTCTCTCTCTCTCTCTCTCTCTTAATTAGACTCTATTATTTGGACCTTTGTACATCAATTTTCCTTATAAAAGCTTCTTTATAAATACTGTAGCCTTGATTATAGAACATTGACAGGATATTCTCTTTTTTAATTATCAAGTCTTTCAAGCAATTTACATGTGATTAACAATTTAGACTTCCTTTTTTTTTTTTTTAGTATCTTGTGTCTTTTTAGAAGCTTGTTGTTACATCATATTAGAAAAATGGGTTAATTGCATTAATTACCCTTAATTTATTAAATCTAGCAATATTTCAAAAAGATACTACAAATTAACACAAAAACCCTTGCAATCAAGTTAATCCGTTAACTTTCGTTACTTTAACGGTTGACTAACATTGACTCTTAGAAAACCAAATATACCCTTATCACACTATCCCAAATATAATTTTTTTTAATTAAAAATTGAAAAATCAAAATTAAAAAAAAATAATAGTAATTTACCAACGATGGATCTCTACCGTAAAAGGAAACAAGAGATCTTTGATGATCTCCTCCTACTTAAAGAGATCATTGTCGATCTCCTCTGGAGGAGATCGGCCTTCTGCAGTTAGCAGAAGAGGCTCCTCCACGAACTAAGAATGTTTCCGTGAACTAATTATTTTATTTTTATTTTTTTTAATTTGATTTTTCACTTTTTAATTAAAAAATATTTTATATTTGGAATGATATGTCGGTGGTATATTTAGTTTTCCATGGATCAAGGTTAGTCAACCGTTAAAGTTAATGAATTGACTTGATGGCAATGAGCGTTTATGTTCATTTAAGACAACTTTTTAAAATCTTACTAGATTTAATAAAATAAGGATAAATTAGTGCAATTAATCCAAAATAAAAATAAAAAGATGACAAGTCATTTCACAATTGACTTGAATGATTTATTAATTAATTATATTACATTTGGATGGAAATTGGTGGAGTAGATAAAATATAAAAGACAACACAGAGAGAGAGCCCCACCATGTTTGATATTTTTCTTGTCCTTCTAGAGATAGACAGATAGTGAGTCAGACTCAATCACATGTTTCGTGTTTATCTATTTTATGACAACTCCAGATCCTTCAAGAGATTTTTTTTTTCTGATAACTGATAAGTACTTTGTATTTTCTCTAAATTATATATTCTTCTATTCTATTATTATTCCTGAATATCCAGAATTTTTTCAGCATTTGAAAACTCTCAAGAGCCTTTGTTGGTGGATAAATATAATATTAAATATTAATAAAATGTTTTCAATTATTTTTTTTTATAATATCTATTATTTCGGACAAGTTATTTTTTTAAAAGCTTTTGGATAAAACGTTTTCAATTATAATTAACAATTTTTTTATTTAATTACAGAACAATTTTAAGTTAAATGAGACTCGAAACTAACAAAATATTTAGATAAAGTGTAATATTAGGCTCTATCTTTTGACTTTTTGGTGTTTATGAATTATGAGAAGCATTTGGAGAACGCAGAAATAAAAATTACTTGGGTTGTGCCTCGATGTGTATCTCGATGGTCCCAATTATAGTAATCGTCTGGTTAGTTTTCCAGTTGTTGTAATCGTTATTACTTCCAATCAAAAAAATAAAAAAACATATTGGTAAAATGTAAATTAAAGTATTCAATGAAATATACATATTTTTATAATATTTAAACAGGTGTGTTAAAATAAACAATTTGTACTGATTGAGTGATTGATATTAAATAGTTATAAATAATAGAGATAATCAAAATTATATTTATAATTAAACTCTCAAATGATTAATTAATTTTCACGTGTATTTTTATAATCCACCAACATCTATTATGTTATGTAGTTCTGTCTGCACTTATTTTAGTAATAAAAATATGAACCAATGTCTATTATTTTATGTAGTTTTAACTTTTATGCGTATATATTTTAGGAATAAAAATATTGTTCATAAAAGTTCAATTTTTTTTAATTATTATAGTTTTTTTTTTTTTTCCAAGTATTACAAGAACTATTACAATAGATCTATCAAGATCAAACAATATATGTACGATATATCTACTCACATATTGAGAGATAACTACCCTAATATTGGTGTCTTTGTTGATGATATTGTCTCTTTGTCTAGGCAATTTCAGATTTCCATTTCTTTTGTTCCGAGGTCTACTAATTCTGCAGCTCATTTGTTGGCCAAGCTGGCCCTTAGTTCTTTTTCGAACTTGTCTTGTTTGGAGGTTTGTCCTCCTTTTCCGGAGTCTATTGTTTGTTTGGAGTCCACGCCTTCTGTGGGTGGTTGATTAATGAAATTCTCTTTCAAAAAAAAAAAAAAAAAAAAACTACCCTACAAACCGGGAAGAAAACTCCTCATATATGCTTGTAAAATCCGTATGGTTGGATTTAATGAACTAAATGACAATTAAGACAGGAATTAATTAATTATAACCAAACAAACATTACACGCACATATGATAAAGTCTATTTGAACGGCATCAAGATAAAAAAATATGACACCACACGACAAAAGCTTCGGTATCATATTATTTATATTATATTGTATCACGTTTGCTATTACAGATCATTCATATTATATCAGATAACAACGTATAAATTTCTCATTTGATTGATTATCTTTGGTTTGAATAGATCGGTCGGCATATTGAAGCATCTTGCCTTATTTTTTTTTTATTATATTTAATCTTCAATTATATTAAAAGATAAAAGAAAGAAAATAACTCCTCCCTGGCAGTGATTATATACAAGAGGTGTTATCTTCCTGGTCCCAACTGTATGAGTGGTAGAGGTATTTTCTTAGAATATTAATTAAATGAAAATAGAATTTAATAAAAATAGTTTTTTTTTTTATTATTTGAAAATTTTTAATTTTTTTTTTCTTTTTTTAAAGCCAGAATTTATTCACCACAAAAGAACTACAAAGGGATCAGTGTATTCATGTAAGATTTAAATTTCCAATTATACAATTAAGTACTTAGTAATTATATATAAGAGTATTTTAATAATGAAAAAATTCATTAAAATATGGGTGTAGCAAGAACATTTTTGGATGGCAATAGATCGAGTCCAATGGCGGAAACAGGGCTGGCTAGGGTGGGCTATAGCCCACCCTAGTTTTTTTTTAAAAAAAAATAACTTCTTTAAATAGTTCTAAATGTTCTCCATTTAATTCTAAGTATATTTCAGCCCAATTCCAATTCTGACTTAACTTACCATATTTTTCTTTATCTTAATAACAGCCCAATAATTCAAGAACATGTATCAAACTCATTAAAGCCCATTGTAAAGATCAAATTGAGAAATGTTAACTCTTTACCGACTCAAAAATCAAGTTGGGAAATTTTAACCCTTTAACAACAAAACAAAAGTAGTAGATTTACCATATAAATTCATCTCCAAGTCTCCAAGAATTTCAATTTTATGAGTTCTCATAGCTTTTGGATTTGTAAAGGTGTACATACGTCGGTATGAGAAAACTGTAAGTTTTATTTTTATTTTAAAGTTTATGTTGTAAAATTAGGCTTTATTTTCGATTATGAAACTTGTCAAAACGTCTTTACGTAACATGATGGATGACGAGTTTTCTGAGAATTGTATGGTTGTTTATATTGAAATAGAACTTGTTCTTACAATTGATTCGGATTCGATAATAGATGTTTTTGTCTCGTTGAAGCCTCAAAAGTCAAAATTTAAGTAGAATCTTATTGTATCTACATTGCATGCATATTTTCTTTTTATTTTCCTGTGTTTTTTTTGTTGGGGAATATGTATTTGGGGGTAAGACTCATTATGTCCCCTGACTAGGTATACTTTTTTATTTTAATTAATACAAATTCTTTTGTACCATTGATTATTATTATTATATACTATAATTTTTTATCTACATGAAATTGTCCACAGCCCACCCAGAAAAAAATTCTTGGTTTCGCCCATGATCGAGTCACCCTTATTTTTAAGGTATAAACATCTAATGATACCCTCAAAATGATTTTCAAGTCCTAAACACCCACACTTAAAAATAACTTTTATCTTTAGTGCATGTATATTTAAAAAAACATTCTTTTTTATTAAATTGAAGTATTAAATATGTCAAGTAATCTGTATTCTAACTTCTATTTGATTTCCATATATAATTAACAGATATTTAAATTCCATATATAATTAAGAGAGTTTAGTTTATATCTTGTTCACACACATTTAATTTTTATTTTTAACACTTGGTTTCATATAATTGGAAAAAACAATTTGAAATGTCAATATCTTGATATAAATAAAAATAACCATATCCTATAAAGGGATACAAATTTGTTTATAAGCGTACACAACATGACAACAAAAACATCCAAATTATTTGACATATATAGATGACTAGAGAATACAGATTTAATAAGCCTTATAGAGACGATCGTATATAAATAATATATTTATAGTCTTTCTATTGTCATTTCGAACTGACAAAAGTTATATCAGTTCATTGCATGTGGGTCATTGGATTTAAATACTTTGACTGACAAGTGCATACAACCAAGTCAAAGTATTTAAATCCAGTGGCCCGCAATCAAGGAACTGATATAACTTTTGTCAGTTCGAACTGATAATAGAATTTCTGTATATACATATATATATATATATATATATATATATATATATAGGAAATAGGGGGAAATAACACCAAATTCCATTGGTTTTGTGGTAATATCACCAAATTATTAAGTGTTGTAGAAATAACACCAAAGTATGTGATCTGCCAAAATTACCCCTCACTTATTCTCTCTCTCTCTCTCTCTCTCTCTCCTCTTTTTTTTTTCTTTTCAAAAACCTCCATACCTGGTGTGTGCATAGAATTATGCAAATTTTCCTTTACCCATTTAAAAACATGGGTGTTGTCCCACTTTGTGTGGGTGGTTGTCCCTTCTTCATGTGGGTTCTTTCTCCCCGTCTGTGGGAGCTCCAGTCTGGGCTATGCTTGGAAGTCGATTCTCGATGGGTCCCAGTTATTGTTGTATTCATGTAATCATGTCCTGGATTTGTAATCCAGTTGTTATTGTATTCCGAAAAAAAAAAAAAACCCTCCATTAATCCATCAATGGAGATCGAAATGACCTCCGTCGAAACAGTCGACTCCATTAGAGGTTTCGAAACGACCACCGTTTGGAAATAAGTCTCGGGTATTTGGCAATAAGTCTCGGGTAGGTCACTCGAGACTTATTTCAAGCTATTTCCAGCTACCCGAGACTTATTTCAGCTACCTGAGACTTGTCAAATACCCAAGACTTATATCCAGATTTTTTTTATAACGGAGGTCATTTCGAAGACCTCTAATGGAGTTGGCTGTTTCGACGGAGGTCGTTTTGATCTCCATTGATGGATCAATTGAGGTTTTTGTAAAAAAAAAATAATAATAATAAAGAGGAGAGAGAGAGAGAATAAGTGAGGGGTAATTTTGGCAGATCACATACTTTGGTGCTATTTCTATAAAACTTATTAAGTTGGTGACTTTTCAATAAATGGCTTTGGAAAGAGTGCCATAAAAAAAATCAACCCATATTTATATTGGATCAAGATCCTCTCCTCACCTCACTTCATCCTCACCTTTTCTTCACCTTTTTAATACATGTGACAAAAGATGAGTTGAACCTAAATGTTATACTTTAAGTTCAATTTGGTTTAATTATTGATTTTATAATTTCAATGTACCCTTATCTTTTGGGTGGCTCTATTGCCACCCAAAAATGTTCTCCCTACACGGCTACACCCATTATTAATGAAAGTTTTTAATTTAATCTCATTTAATTTGTTGAAAATAATTTCCTTCATTAATTAAGGAATAACATAAATATTTAAAAAAATATTATTTTTTAGTGTATCCGCAAGTCTTTTCAATTCTTTTCGGTATTTAATTGTTATAGCAAATAAGTAAACACTAAACTTATGCATTTTACATTTTTCTAACAACTATACGATACGATAATGTTTTTAATAACAACAATATTGTATGAAAAAAAAAAAAAAAAAACCTTTAACAAAGCCCATAGTAATAATAATAATAAAAGGGAAAATGCATGAATGGAAACGGAAGGATAATCAATAAGTACGTAAAGAAGTATAAAGCTCAACTCGGCTATTGCACTTCGTAAGAATGGTTTGTCTGCAGGTATAGGAGTTGCAATCAGAGACGACAAGGGCTTGGTAGTAGTCGCTCGATCAAACCAGCTACTAGGTAATTTTAGTGCAGAAAATGGGGAATTGATTGCTCTCAGGGAAGGCCTACTTCTTGCCCAATTCTATAATCTGAAAGTTGATTTGGCTGAGGTATTTTCCCCCTCAGTGGTTACTATCCTTAATGATTCTGTCCCTCTCGTAGGGGAATCTAAATTCATTGTGAACGACATTAAAGTGTTGTTTTCTGAAGTTTGCATTATGTAAGGTTTCCTTTTCTTTGATTGGCTTATTTCGTAGACAAACCACAATTGGGGTTTTTGTAAGGGTAGATTAGGCTCTCAAGACCTCAAGAGAAGAAGCACCAAAGGTATATTTCTTGTGCTTGCTTTGCTTTGAAGAGATGTATTTGCACACACACACAACACTTGCATAATTCTTACTTGTATGTTGTGTTTGTATTTTGTGTGCATTATTGATTATTTAATCTCTCTTCTTGCATGTGTTGTCTTGGTGAGGAGCCGCTAAGAAGGCTCTGCCCTTCTCTGTCGCGGTTGGATAACCGCGGCACTCAAGCGACAGAGATGTGTTATCTCTGCCGCGGTACCTGCCGCAGTTGTGTAGCCGCGGCACTCAAGCGACAGAGATGTGTTATCTCTGCCGTGGTGCATCTGCCGCGGTCTATCCAACTGCGGCAGTCGAGCGACATCAATAATTTTGCTGTGCCGCGGTTGACCAACCGTGGCAGTCGTGACCGCGGCAATCCGTCAGCGAGAAGATGAAAAGTTTTTGCTTAAAACGACATCACTTTAAATAGATCTCATATATATATATATATATATATATATATATATATGTGGTCTTCTTCATATGTCGTTTTTTAGGGTAGTTCAAAAGCCATTTTTCACTTAGCATATACAAGAACTCACCTTTCTTTACTCAAACATCATTCCATGACCATCAAACATCATCTAGCATCTTTCTTGAGCATCTAGATATCTTTTTACATGGATTTTTTCATCACACTTTGCTTGGTAAGTTTTTCACTTATATCTTACATATTTTGTGTCTTTCTTCCCAAGCTTTCTCTTTTATCACTTGTATGTCATTGATTTACATCTTAGATACATGTTTGAGATTAGTGTATTGAATGTTTGAGAGTTGTATTGTGATAGCACTCTAGGTTTGCATAATCTATAATTTGCTAAGCTAATTGACATGTCATTTAGTTCTTAATATCTAGGATTGTTTTTATTGCAAAATCATCATCTTAGATAAGCATATAGGGTTCCCTTGCTCTATGTTGCATTTTGGATATTCATATATTCACTTAGGGTGTTAATCTCTTCATTAAGAAGCAAGTCTTGTGTGTAGCTTCCGGGATTAGGTTGCTTAGATCGCAAGCATTTGGACTAGGTCCGCTTATACCGGGATTAGGTAGGTGTGTGATTACTTACCGGGATTAGGTTGTAATCGGTTTACACATTTAGTGGATTCGAGGTTCTAGTGTGGCTCACTTATTAGCCCGTGGTTTTTCCCGTGAGGGTTTCCACGTAAATATCAAGTGTTATTTAATTTCCGCACATATTACACTTGCTATATCTTTGTGTCTAGCTTGGGGTATTTTCGTAATCTTGACATTGCACGAAAATTGGGTAAAATTAATTAAAATCTATTCACCCCCTTCTAGATAATATATATTACACACCGTTATTTTGTTTCACATTACTAAGTGTTTAGCTGTTTCCAAGTCTAGAAATTCCTTAGCTCTTAAGCTTGCTTTTACTGCTTTTTCTTTGTTTAGGGAGTATCTTTGGCTAGACTTTAGTTCCTGTTAATGTTGTGTTCCTTTGTAATGTTTTCTGTGTTCTATATATCAAAAAAAAAAAAAAAAAAGAGGAGGGGCCTGTAGACTGTAGTCAATAGTGTTGTCAATTTGTATAAGAATGTGATATTTCATCCACCTCTTTTGTTTTGTTTTCTCCAAACCATATCACAATTCACAACTTTTTTTCTCTTTATATCTTTTTTTTTTTTCCTTTTTTTTTTCCTCATTAATATTCGATTGAGATTGTTCATTATAATTGTCATTTTCATAAAGAAGAAGGAATGTGATATATATATATATATATATATATATATATATATATATATTTATATATTCACAAAAGTCTTCATATAAAAGATCTCTAACAAATTTTAAAAATATTAAAATCTCCTTTTATATCAATGATTTTTCACTAAAATTAATTATTGTATATAATAAGGTAATATATTTAGTATCTGAGATATTGTTAATTTATGGCATAAGAAGTCCAATAAGGTGTCACAAAGAGTTAGAATATGTTCTGTCTTTTAAAATAATAATAATAATAATTTGTTCTGTCTAAAGTGGCTTGGATTTATTTAAGGACAACACTTGGGTGCTGACCGATCAGTACCCAAGGTGCTAACTGATCCAATGGTTGGTTGCCACGTAACTAAAAGTAAGGAGAAAAATGTAAAAAGTGAAAGAGTTTTGGCCACGTGGCAACACCTTATTGGGTGATCAGTATGCTTGGGTACTGACCAGTCAGTACCCAAGCATTTTCCTTTATTTAATTATCATTTGTGGTTAGATTTGGGTGTCTTGAAGTTACAAAACATCTAATAAATTGTAACTATTTATTATGAAAGTTTGAACTCATTATCAGAAAACAACTTAGAACAAGTTTATGGATATAATATAAATGGACAAATATCCTCTCCTCATTTCACCTCATCCTCACCACACTTAATCTTATAACACATAGGCATTGCAATGAATGAATGGTTAAGATGTGATTGACACTTTATTAACAACCAATCACATGTTTAAAAAGGTGAGGATGAAGTGAGGTGATGAGAGGATCTTGGTCCTCTTTTTATTGTTGTATTTGAAACAAAAAGTATTCCTAGATTTAATTATTATTCATCTATCTTTGAGCTTTAAATATTTTTTTCTGCATTCATCAAAAGTCCAAATTCCTACAAAGCACATGATCAAATTAAAAATAAATAAATAAAAAATCTAGTTGAAGTTATTAACAAAAAAAAAATATTAGAGTGATGTTTGGGCTATTTTTTTTGGATTGCGTAAAGTTATGGAAAAAAAAAAAGAAAAACAGTTTGCTCAAACTTCAAATTTCAATCAATTTGGTACATTCCTACATATTTTGTCTTTGGACAAAAAACAAATGCGTAGGGTTTTGGGCCTTGTGATGGGTTTTCATTTTAAATTGACCGTTGGAGTCAATGAATTGAAACCTTTTTGGTATCTTAAAAATTTCCAACAAAATGTATAAAATAATATATATATACTAGTAGGGGGAGGCACGTGCAATGCACGTGCCAACTTTGCAATATTTAACCTTCAAATAATATATATATATATATATATATATATATTTATTTATGTGAATACCAATGTATGTACAACATATTTATAATAAAAAATTGTTAATACATCTAATGTTGCAATTGAACTTTGAGTTCTTACCGAGACTTGTCTATTAAAATTACTTTATTATTATATATTTAAAAAAAAAAAAAACAATAACATTTACAATTGCCACGTATTGCTCCCACAGTTCTACATCAGAAGTATGAAAAGAGGCAAGATATTATAATTATATTGAGTAATGCTAGACTTCCTAAATTTCATATTAAATGGTGTTCGCACGTGACATGTCAACATTTTATCACTCATCATATAATCTCATGATTTATAAGATGTTGACAAGTCACTGGCGAACACCGGTTGGTAAGAAATTTGGGAAGTCTAACATTATTCAATTATATTACATATACAATTAAATATGGCAAATAACACAATATATATATATATATATATATATATATATATATATATATATTTATCTATTATCGTCTCTGCTCGTTACCATCGTAGTGTGTAATGGCGATAGATGCTTTAGTCTCCAAACACTTGTTTAAAGGTGGGGATCCTAAAAGTTTAGCATTTCTCGTATATTATTATTTTTAAAATTTATTAATATTATTATTCTAATTATTATTATTTTTCAATTTATTATTATTATTATTATTATTATTATTATCAATATTAAAATTTTAACTAAAATGAGAAACAACAAAAACAAATTTTGAAATCGGAAAAAAATTATTAAAAATAAAGTTAAAAAAAAAAAATCCAACACCTAAACCCCACCATCAATCTCTCTCTCACCATTATCTGGTCAGACATCACAGCCTCTCTCTCTCTTCACCATGGATCTCTCTCCTCACTCATTCTTAAAAAAAAAAATCTCTCACCACTGCGCCTCTCACTCTCTCCCACCATTCTCTCTCTCTCTCTCTCTCTCTCTCTCTCTCTCTCTCTCTCTCTCTCTTATCACCGCCTCTCTTTCTCTCACGACCGTCTCTCTCCATTGCTTGATGTGGTTCGATTTTGTGGCAGCGATTTCCGGGCTGGTTTTAAGGTTCGATTTTGTGGTTGATTAGATATTTTAGAGTTCAATTTCGGTGTGAACTGGGTTGGTTTTGTAGTTCGATTTCGATTTCCATGGATTGTTCGGTTCAATTTCCATTTGTAGCTAGGTTTGATTTTGGTAGTGGGAGGGGTTTTTGGACTTGATTTTGGTGGTGGGAGGGGCTGCTGGGTTCTTTTAGATGGTGGGAATGGCTGATTGGGGTTTGATTTTTATTTCGATTTTTTTTGTTCAGACAGAAAGTGATTAGGCGTATTTGTTGTTGATGATGTTGGGTGATGAGGTTTCTCTTTTTAACGGTGGTAGTGGTAGTGGTGGTGCGATCTGATTTGCTTCGCTTCGCTGTTCCATGATCATGTTTGTATATTTGTGATTGTGGGTTTTGATTTTGTTATTTTTCTTATTATTCATGTTCCGATTTTGTGATTGTAAGAAGAGGAAGAAGAAGAGCTGAATTGGAAAAGGACACAGAAGAGAAGGATACAAAGGGAAATTGAATTAGAGAAAGGGCAAAAGAAAAAAGGGATAGAGAGGGAAATAAGGTAGATGTACAAACGAAAAACTACCCTTTTGAAAGTTTTTAGCCTCTTTTATATATATAGGATATACATTTCATTCAATAGTTCAATTGGAGAAAATAGCCCAAACAAAATTTATGAGCATCTCCATTAAATTACCCAAATTTCACACCCATCTCTAATCCAATTTACATCCATTTCAAATTCACGACTTTAATCACACATCGATTAAAGGGTTTTGGGTTTTGTGAGTGATTTTGAGACACTCCCTTGTAATCTCCATTGATTATAGTGAATTTCTTTTCATCTTTGTTCGTGGACGTAGACTTTACGCCGAACCATGTAAATTTCTCTTATTCGCTTTGCTTTTTATTTTACCTAATTATTTTGTGTCTTGACAATTTTCACAATATATAGTTATGTAGTATGATTTCTTAAGGCACAAGCATAGATCATCATCAGCCCATTAAATAAGATGGTTTTCAGATTTATGAACTTCCACTCATATCTCCCAAAGCCATGCTCTTACTAGATAAAGAAAAATAATACAATAATTATTAAATATTACAAGGAAGGGTAATCTGGTCATTTCTAACTGTAATGATGGTCAACTGTTATATTTTTCACTAGTCAAACGTTAGTCAAGGATATGTATCTATAATAAAGGCAGACATACAATATTTATGTGATATTATAAAGCGTTAGGGTATGTTAGTGCAATTAACCCTATTAAATTTGTGACCAATGATAAATAAAGGCCCTAGCACATTTTATTTATTTTTTGAAATATTACATAAATCCAAGATTTTAGAGAGGGTATTATTAAAATCATTAGGTGCAACGATTTGTAATTTTCTTAAATTTGTATTTTTTTTTTCTTTTTTATATGCTTTATTTTTATCATTTTTAGATTTCATTAAGAGACGAAAAAATTAATAACTCATGATTGAATTCCTTTGGATTTTGTGATGATATATCTACTTACACCTTAAATTAAGTTGACTTGATCTGGATGAAAAAACTGTTGTACTTGATCTTTGATTACATGTTATAACTAAATCCATCAAAATCAAATTTGAAGTAATTAGCTAGCTGTTAATTTGATAATATATATGATCACTACCAAGCACAAGAGTTGATAATCCCCGAAACTGTTCCGATTGCAAAAACTGTTACAAATTAAAAACTTTGTTCGACCCACATGAGTGGATTAAGAGAATCATGCGAGTCATCACTCCAGAAATATGGCTCGACGCGTCTGCTTTGCAGGTCGTAAACTCCCATGTAATTTGCTCTTCCCTTCCTCTTCGGAAAGTCCATAAAACCTTTATGCTCCGCAGCATCTTCAATGAAATATATACAGTTAGGTCGACAATAATGAGAAGAAGTATGTGTCGTTTCGATGGATATCGAGCAACTTTTGCACAGAAAAAGAGCTCTACTCCCCAAGCTTTTGACCTCTGTCCATCTGGTAGTGCTCACGTTGACGTCGAAAACCCGAAATTGAAACCCATACTCTCTTATTTTTCGTTCAACCACCAACAACGGCAACAAGGCTCCTGCTGATTCTAAAATGTATAATTTCAAACCACAAGCATTTTCATCAAGACCGGGCGGAATTTGTGCAATGGTCGGATTATCACCCCTAACATCACAAGCCGTTATTTCATATAAAATATTTATAGCATAAAACATGCCTTTGTAGTAGGTAACATCCAAGTAAGGAGCCGTCCATGTATCTATTGTTGTCCAAGCTTTATCTCCGGATCGAGCAAATCCCAACTTTTCATTATATCCAAAAATAACCATGACTGTATAATCGGACGTTGACGAAGGATCGGAAGATAAAACACATTTGGTGATAAAATCATAAGCACACATCATCCTGGGCGTGGTTTCGAGAGGTAATTCTAAATACCAATATTTGAATGCATGGATGGGTGGGAGTTCAATGTGAAGACGACGTCGTGTAAAGGGATGCAACATAGAGATTCTCCAATATTTGGTGATGGTTATAAGCCATCCTTTTGAAGAAAAGTATTTATTGCTATGAATTTCGGGTAACTCGATTTGCCGAATCATGTTTCTAGAGAGACTGAAGAAATCACAGGTTGTGTAGGTTTTGGTTGCTGGAAGAAGGAGCATTGGAATCTGAGTAGAAATGAACCTGAAATGATCTTGAATAACAATAGTAGATCGCCACGAAGAACAAACCCCACGGAAAGCAGTAAAATCTTAGTACAATTTTATTTTCTTAGCAATCTCCACCGCAACATTATCATTAAGTTGATCCCCCCAACAATTGCAGCAACTGCGTTTGCGCTTCACCATGATGACGATCGCAATTATTAATGAAATTATGATCAATATCGAAATAAACTTGTTGATTTTACGGACTGCAGGCATATATTTATAGTGATACAAACACAGGATTCCTTTTTCCATTTGGAAAAGGAAATTAGCTATTAATTACTTCACACTCAAGTTTCCTTTTCCAATTAGGATTGATTTCCTGAAACTAATTGGTACGTGATGTGTTGTAATTAAATCCACAATCAAGTTTCCTTCCCAAATCCGATTAGGAAAGCTATTTTGTTTCCTAAATGGACTAGGTTCCCTCAAAATCTCCACCCTATATTCCTAACTTAACCTACAAGTTAATAGCTTAAGTAAGTAATTTTGTTCGTATGTATTATAGTCAGGGGTAATTCCTCGCAAAGGAAAATAAAATTTTACATAAAAAGCAAAGCAATTTTTTCGCCATCTAGTTGCCAGTTTGGATTTCCAATTTCCATTAAAACAAGAAGGCTCTTAGGTGCAGTAAAGTTTCCAGTTTCCACAGCTAGGATTGCTTTTTAGACACATTATACTTGATTACCTTTCTGTTTCGAAAATTCTTCGGAATTTCAATTCAAAGAGCAAAAATTCAGTAAAGTAGCAGGAAAGATGGACCGAATAGAATTTCAGAATAGGCCCAAAATAATTGAAAATTCTCTATTAATTGCAAAACAAAAACAATGTACAGACATACTTGTAACACACAAACTTGAACACAGCTAAGAAGAAGAACACAAATTAACATAACTAATCAACTAATCATAAAATTTGTTGGCTGCATCTTCAGACTTAGACATGGTTGCCAGAGCTTCTAGGTCGACATGCTTGGAGACAGGAGATCTTCTTAGGCATGCTTTGAAAATTTGTCATCAGGCAGAGGTATGTGTATTAATTGATCTAGGCGACCTAGCCCTAAAAGTGTAGGGTCTAGAATATCAGGCTTATTAGTAGCTCCAATCACAAAGATGTTTTTCTTGGCAATCAAACAAATTAGAATATCTTATTTTTATTTAAACTTGTAACTAATTCTGAAAACATGAGTTGTTAAATTTATGCCTATGGATTTACAAACCATCTGCAAATTAAACACGCTTGGAATCATCTATTAAATTACAATTATCAAAACAGCCAGTATAAACTTGTGATTTATTGTTGGTTTTTCAGCCTGTTTATGTCTCTGCTCTCTCATGTAGCATAATGAATTTCACAAACAAGTTATGTGCATAAGATTGAAACCCTGAGAGGAGGATACGGAGTACGGGAGTGCTTATCTCTGGATTTGACAGGCAAGGGGTTGGAACTGAGTATTGTCTGCACCGCTTTTAGAGTTTTAGGTCGCCGGACCTCGCGACCTGAGTATTCTCCGCCGCGACTCATTTTTCTCCGCTAGTCCTCTTAACGTTAGGAATTGGTGTTGTAGACTTGTAGCAATGGATTCGTGGTTTATAAACTCAAATCAAAACACTAATTGGTCCAACAATCTATCAAGCTAGATTTTATGGGCCCAGATCAATCCGGACCAAATATTTCCGGGTCAACTCGACCAAATTATGTACGGGTCAACCAGGCCCAACTTGCTCTGTCAAGTCAAACACAGAAATCCAGTTGAGCGAATCATGGAAGGGAGGAGATTGAGAAGATTTGGGCGGCGGAGACAGCCGCCGTCCTCGTCTCTGCTTCCGGTTGTTGTCGGCGGCGAAACAGCATCTTCCGATATCGCCAACACCGTTTCCTGCTTCTACTGCGACTTCAAAATCCGCATTTTGAATGAAGCTCTGTACCGTTTTGGACGACGACACGCCACGTGGCTTCGGGTTTGGTTTTCGATCGGAGTCGGTCTTCTTCTTCATCGAAACTCAATTTTCTCTTACGGGTTTGGGTTCGGATCTTCAACCTCGGTTAGCAAATTCGCTTCTCCTTTACTATAATCTGTGTGTCTCGAGTGTTTTTGGCTGATCAAAAGTGCTTTTTGATTCCGTTTTACAATTTATTTTTTTAAGAAGCAATATTTTTGATGAGAGGAAAGCACTTTTTAAGCGTTTTTATTGAAATTGCTTTTGTTCAAACTCATATATTTCTCTGATTTTGCTTTGCAGGTATCAATCACAATGTGACGATTGAAGATTTCTCAGGAATCAAATCAGCTCACTAATGTAATTAATGGAGATGGATCCAGATCTAAGAACAAGAGAGAGAGAAATAGATGTAAGAGAGAGAGAGACAATTTGTAGAGAGATAGATTGAATAAAACTTATCTACATTCATTTCTCATTTTACTTGCCTTAATACATCGATATTCAGCTTATCAGGTGTAACTGATTCTGTTACAAGCTGACATCATCAAACAGAATTGTATTGACCAACAGACTGACTCAGGGCTAACTGATTGACTAACGGATATGTTAGTTGACTTCTTAAGACCTAAACGGTGCCGTATTGGAAAAACCCACTAACTGACCTGACCCCAAAACGGTGGCGTATTACGCCTTAGGAAGAGATTTTAAAACGCACTAACACGTTCCGACAAAACACACTTCACCCCTTCGACCTTCAAAGCTTGAACCCTAAATCCCAAATTAATTTCACCATCTTCAATCTTCTTCCCATTTCTGCGATCCTGACACACTAGCTGGTGCTTTCAATATTTTACTGCCTACATTGACTTCTGTTTCTCTGCACGAATTCGGTCATGCTACTGCTGCTGCAAGGTGGCTTTCTCTTTCTCTTTTTTGAAATCGAAATGCTATTTTCTTATGAATATGTTCACAGCACGTAAATTATATTGTATGAATGAAAATTCTTATGATTATTGAAAGGCAGTGAGGGCATAAGAGTGGAATATATTGCTGTTCTGTTCCCCGGTGCTTTGGTTGCTTTCAATCACGATTTCCTGGAGGCGTTGCCACACTTGGCTGCCCTCCGTGTATACTGTGCTGGCATTTGGTATAATGCAGCTGTAAGCAGCTCACCCATTATGTCGAATTCGTTGCTTGTGGCTTTTGTTTGTTATAAAAATGCTTAACTAAGTGCTGATTTTTGCTTTCAATTGCTTCTTTAGTGTTGTGCAGTTTGTGGATTGACATTATTACTCATGCCCTTGATATTCTCTCCCTTTTACATACACGGTGAAGGGCTCATGGTAATCACAACAAAGTACATGCTTGTGTTATTATATACATACAATGCATACAAACATATGGGAGATGTATGTCTTATGATTTGACACATGTTTTAACTATTTCATTTTACGATAATTGTCTTGAATAGGTTCTTGATGTCTCTTCTACTTCGCCTTTGTCAAGCTATTTGTCTCCTGGTGATGTAATTGTGTCGCTGGATGGCGTACACATCCATGATGAACAAGAATGGATGGAAATGGTCACTTTGTTAGATAAACAAACTCTTCAAGGTCCAAATTATTCAGAATATAAAGGGTTGGAGGCCGTTGATGGCAGAAAAGGGTACTGTGTCCCTAATTCTATGATAGAAGAAAGCAAGAAAATTCAATTGGTGGACAATCAGTCTGCTTGTCCTGATGATTTCTCTGCATTTGCAACCGTTCACTGCTTTAATACGAGTATGTCGAGTAATGTTAGAAGCGATGATGGTCAACTAGACAAGAGAGAGTAGGTACTGCTTGAATGCTAAGGATACTGTCAAGCTTAAGAAATGTGGCGATGGATGGGTGACTCCTTTAACGAATGAAAGCAGCTGCATATGTTTGAAGGTAGATATTTGAAATTATTGGCAAGCCTTACAAATGTTTCAAATATAGAAACTTCTAGCAATTTTTCCTGTTTTGCCTCTCATTTGCTCCAAATAGAATTCAATTTAATAATCTGTTTGATTACTGAATGCGTGTTTGACAAATGTTTATAGGATGGAGTCCTGCTTAAGTCCAGTTCAGTTGCCGGGCTTGATATGGGTTGAGATCACTTATTCAAGACCTTATTCCTTGGAATGCTTGCAACATCAAAGCAATTTAACTTCAGATCTCAGTATTAATAGCATTATGGAAGATTATTGTGGTGGGACTTTTGTTTTTGTTGTTGATGTGATCTCCATGGCACATTCACTTGGGTTAATTGCATGTCGACCTCGTTCGTCATCTGCTTTTGGTGCAATTCTTCCAAATGCGTTGGAAAGGAGTTTGATGTGCACATTTTATGTCTCTCTAGCATTAGCTCTTCTAAACAGTTTACCTGTAAGTAGTTGTATTTTCTGCACTTTTATTAAAGAATATGTTCTGTTCAAATATATGTCGCTATCAGCTTGCATTTAGGTGGCATACATGTGAAATTTACATTAATCATCCATAGAAGGATCAAGGTTTAAAAAGGCAAAAGGCGAGGCGGCTTCCCCAAGGAGCCTTTGGCCACGAGGCGGCTGAGGCGCACCTCGATGCGGTGCCTTACTTCGCCTTTTTAAACATTGAGAAGGATTTCTTGGGATAATGGCCTAGAGGGCAGGTTTAGACTTGCACTTTTTTCCCCTTCATCTGTGTGGTTGATGGTTGGTGGGTGAGTGGGAGGTTTGTGGCCCATGAAATTTTCTTCCACTTAGACTGTCCATGAGATAATGATTGTTTTCTGCTGTCTTCCCACCTCCCTAATACATAATTTCTAAATGTATGCATGCTTTCCTCCTCGTCTTCGTCCTCATTTATTTCCTTGTTTCTCTTTCTTAGAGTGAGATATTTGCTTTCTCTTGTTCGACTTTTGATTCTCTCTGCTAGGATATATTATCTGTGTACCCTTCTTTCACTGCCATAATATTTTAGGTTTCCTCTTTTTAGACCATAAAAGTTGTTGATGTCGGTGATCAGGTATATGAAAAAGAAAAGTTACGTTTTACATATTAGTGTGAGAAGGCTTACATCAATCCATAAACCATAAATTTTAAATTTGAGTTTGTCAATTTGTTTTAGAAAAGAGATGGACAAATAGATACATGTCGCAGAAGAATCGGTTAAAACATCATATTAAACCATTATCATGAGAACCTTTACGGTTTGCATGTGTTTGAGTGGGGATGGGGAGTGAATATTTGTTAATTTGCCCATTATAAGGTGTGAATAATTAGATTTGAATGACATCTTTTTATTCCATCAAAACATATATTTATATACAATTGGAGACCTAAACATTAGGACTTGTTCCCTATTTTAAAGGAGACAATCTTGCCTAATCTATTATAAATAAGGAAGCAATTATACAGCTAATTACATCTAATTTACAGCCTAATTTATAGCTAATTTACAGCAAAGAATCCCAACACTCCCCCTCAAGCTGGGTTGTAAATATTTAGCATACCCAGCTTGTAAATAAGATCTTCAAAATGCGCTCTTGGAAGTGCTTTACTTAGAATAACAGCAATCTATAGATTAGAAGGAATGTAAACAGGCTTGATTACTTCCCCTTCTATCTTTTCTCTGATGAAATGCCGATCTATTTCCATGTGCTTGGTCCGATCATGATGAATTGGATTTTTAGCAATACTGATGGCAGATTGACTATCATATAGTAGCTGGATTGATCGCTTAGAAGGTATCTTCAATTCTGCTAATACTCTTTTCATCCAAATTCCTTCATAAATACCATGAGCCATAGCTCGGAATTCTGCTTCTGCACTACTCCTAGCTACAACAACTTGTTTTTTACTTCTCCATGTTGTCAAATTTCCCCAAACATAAGTACAATATCCAGAAGTGGATCGTCTATCTGTGATTGAGCATGCCCAGCCTGCATCATAATACAATTCCACTTCCTACTTGAGTTCTTTATGAATAACAGTCCCTTTCCTGGAGTCATTTTCAAGTATTTTAAGATTCTGTACACCGTTATCATGTGTTCTTCAGTAGAGTTGTTCATGAACTGACTAACAACACTTACTGAGAATGCTATGTCAGGCCTATTATGTGAGAGATAGATTAACTTCCTTACAAGTCTTTGATATCTTCCCTTATCTACAGGAGCACTATCTTTATTTGAACCAAGTTTGGTAGTGTAGTCCATAGGTGTATCTTCAGGTTTACACCCAAGCATACCTGTTTCTTTAAGAAGATCCAGTACATACTTTCTTTGAGAAACTACAATGCCCTGCTTAGACCTAGCCACTTCCATTCCCAAGAAGTATGTGAGTTTACCTAGGTCCTTGATCTCAAACTCTCTAGTCATAAATTCTTTGACTCTTGGAAACTCCTCAGAATAATCCCCTGTTAGAACAATATCATCAACATAGACAATCAACACAGAAATCAATCCTTCTGAAGAATGTTTTACAAACATTGTATGATTAGACTATCCATGTATATACCCATTATTCTTTATAACTTTGGTAAATCTCTCAAACCAAGCTCTGGGTGATTGTTTGAGACCATAAAGTGACTTCTTTAGTCGACACACTTTGTTGATGTTTGATGAGTTATGTAGTCCCTGGGGAATGTTCATATAGACCTCATCTTCTAGATTCCTGTTCAAGAACGCATTCTTGACATCTAATTAATGGAGGGGCCAATCCAAATTTGTTGCACTCCATAACCAGATCTTAAACAAAACACATGACAAACGCACCAAGACTAGCGAATTCACTATCAAAAAAACCGCTTAATCATAACCCACAAATCATAAGACAACTCCAATTCTCTTAACCAATCTCAAATACCCACAAACCCGTCTTCACAAATGCTAACAGGCATTGTTGGGTATGAAATTTGAGATAAGGAAATTAGAAAATACCATGGATAGCTCGAATTGAATTCAGAGGCTGCTGGAGAAAAGAAAGTGAGAGATGAGAATAGGAGATGAGGTGAGAAATTAAGGTCGAATGATTGTGGTCACTGGTTGGTAAATTTCATGAAAGATAAGGATAAAATAGGAAAGTTGTAAAATTTCATTAAAAATCACTGTAGTGCGTTTTTGAGAAGTAGAAGCCGAAATCCAAAAGCATGTATTTGTAGCTTCTTAAAAACTCAGTTGGGAGAAGCTAAAAGTGACCAAAAGCACTTCCCCATGATTTTACCAAATACCATATCTTTGGTCTGGAATCACTTTTGGCCCCAAAAGCAGCTGGGGAAGCAATGTCACACTGGGCCTAAATATAACCGAAGAATTAAGTATGCATTGCTGGGTCGATGATAAGACTGATTATTTGTGTGCTAACTGCTAAGGGGGCGTAGCTCAGCCAATAAATGGATGAGCTTGGGGCTTGGGTAAATAACTCACAGGTCAACGGCTCAAATCCTACCAATGACGAAAGCTTTAAAAAAAAATAGATGATCCCGGATTAATAGTTATTTGTGCACGTTAGCTATTATTATTACTTTTTGCGAATAGTCTGATCAAGGTTTTGTTGTGACTTACCTAGATTAACACTTGAATGGTTTGCATCATTCGTTCCAATTCATTCACTATATAAAGTTCATTTAATTCATATAGAATAATACCCGTCCATGGTCTCAAAATCTATCATTTTAGATTATATCATGACCCTACATTAGTAATTGAAGAAATATACATATTTACTGTTTTAAGACATAGGTATATCGAAAGAGTAAATATGAATATTTTCTAACTTTTTGAATCTTCTAAAGTTACGAACATATGTTAAGAAAACCCTAAACGCTAACCACGTACACGTTACACTTTTGACTATCAACAAAAACTTGGATTAATAAAGAATTCGGTTGTCAATTCAAAACAACGCATTCGATCTTGAAAAAGGGTAGAAGGAAAAAAAGGAACAAAGCCAACTCCTAGGAGTAGGGGTGAGTGTTTAATGGATCGGTTCATTTTTCAATAAAATCAATTAAAAAAAACTAATAAAGTTCGGTTTTGAGGGGAGGTCCCCCCATCACCATCCCTATTTCCCCATTTTCCCCTGTTTTTCCCCGTTTCCTCCATTTCCCCATTTCCCTATTTGGTTGAAAATTACAAATTAAACTAAAAAAAAAAAAAATTCCATTACAAATGCAAAAGAAAATACATTACAAAATAATGTCAAATATATATATATATTATACACACATTAATACACATTACAAAATAATGTCAAAGAAAATACATTAGAAATTATATATATATATATATAATTATTTTTATAATATTTTAGGGGAAATGGGGAAATGAGGATGGGGGAGGGTCTCCCCATCCCCATCCCCATTTCAATTTGGGGATGATTTTCATCCCCATCCCTCCCCATTTCCCCATTTTCCCCCAAATGGGGATGGGGAAGCGGGGAAACGGGGATCTAGGGGAAAATGTGCAACCCTAATTACCACACTATTTACAAAGAAATTCTTACTGTTAAATATGGAATCCAAAAGTTTGATTTTCACCTCAGGATAAGGAACTTTATTATTGAAATAGATAACTCATCTTTTCCAAAGATACTCGATTTTCGCAATAAGATTCCTCCTAATCCACTGCTTTTGAGACTCAATGATTGGTTTGCCAGATATGATTTCACTGCACGCCACGTAAAAGGCCATCATAATATAATTACTGATATGCTCTCCAAACCTCCACTTACCCATCTCATCACTCTTACATGTCACTATCCTCTCATATTCATGGCATCCTCTGCAGGTCCCTCATCGTCCTCACCAGACCTAACACACTCTTCACAAGTGTTGTTCCCATCAGAACTCATGGCTACATTGCCACCTAACCATCAACCTACTCTGGACCAAATCTAGACCTTTGCCAAAACTCATCTTCCAGTATACTTATCACAGATCAAACGTCAAGGTTGTCGTCACAATCTTACCAACCCTTCCAGACCTTTCCTTGACCCATTCCTGGTGCCACCATTCTATTACTTTTCATCTCAGCTCTTATGGTTCCTCTGGTACTTATCAATCCTTCATCATCATGCCATCGTCTTCCCACTTCAAGCTTTATATGGATATCTCCATGATCCATCCCAACGGAATTCCCTGTTATGGATTTTCCTACTTAACAAATTAAAAAAAGGAACTCACCAAGCTTATGGGACAATACAACCTTTGGAAGCTTAACTACGAGTCAGCCTTCTCTGTTTCTTACATTTGGATACTTCATAGACCATACCGGTACAATCCCCATAAGAAACTTCTGTGGACAGCAAACACCAGTTATGAATGGTTCACCACTTATGATTACCAAAAATCATATCCCAACAACCTCTAGATATCACTCCTCAATTTTCTCTGTGATGTCAATAATGTCTCCACAGACGAAATATTCATCCTTCCAGACATCCATAGAGACCCCTCTCAGAGTTGGTACTCTTTTCAAGATTCCTACATGCTTGACTCTCAAGACCCCATGGATTTCGCCACCTGGCCTTGCTCCATCTGTGGAGCCCATGATTCAGACGACGAAGACCATGCTTGCTGTAATCTCAGCAGTCCATGATTCCTCCTTATCTCAGCACTATAGATGTTAATTATTGCTATGTGCTTTGTGTGCTTTAATTATTGTTGTGTGTCGGCCATATCTTGCTATGGCTTATCTTTGTAATTATTGCTTCTATCCTGTCTGCCACTACCCTGTAGTTATTTTGGTTTGTTCTACCTCTCTTCTCCTATATAAAGAAGAGGACTGCCTTTGTAAATAATCAATCAGAAAAATCAATAATAATATCTTGTGTTCTATATCTCATGTCTTTCTAAAGTTTCTTCTTCTTCCTTCGAAAGCCTGTCTATGAAATAAGTAATAGTCTGTAATAATCTTAGTATGCTCTGTGCTTGCCTCTAGTTGTGTGCTTGCCTCTAGTTGAGGATCATGCACATTAGAAGAAGAGATTGGTTCTTTGGCTTAAGGTCCATGTTTGTCTCTGGATGGTTAGGATGTTAGTACCCTGTTTAGGCCATGGGTAGGCCGCCATTGTGGGGAAAACAGAAAAGCTCTAGAGAGACAGTTTAGGGCTCCCTGCCCCCAGTCACTAGTATCAGAGCCTCGATTACCTGGAGTCCAGGAAAAGAGTTAGAATATTATGATTTTCATAGAGACGGTATAGAAGGAAGATATCCAACAAATATGGCTAGCACTACTACTCCCTCTGCTACCTCTTTAGTTCCTAATAGATTATCCTCTTCCATCTCCCTACCTACTTATGTTAGAAGAACCCAATCCAATAGAATCCAAGATTTAGTAGAATACACACATATCTTTGACTCTGCTCAAATAACTGAAACATCTCTACCTCTTCTTAATCCATATACAATCTTTAAAAGGGACAAATCTCTTGCTAAGAGAATTACCCATCTTGTTCGAACCAGACCTCTTCCTATCAAGGAATATATCCAGTCCACAGCCCTCGACAACTGTTTAATTCCAGCTTTACCGAGTGAACAATATATCGATCTTGAAATTGACCAAAAGATGATAGATCAATGGATCCGAGAAAGATATTCCCACTTACACATAGATGCTGTCAGAATCATTCTATCTTTACATGATCGAAAAGGTTTACCTGTCACTGCCAGACTTGCCCTGCTCAACACCATTTACACCCAGTATGAACATGCTGTCATTGGCACTTGCCTGTTTACACTCCATGTTGGTAGCATATCTCTCACATATTTTCCTAACTTTAACATCCCTCTAAGGGATCAGAACCTCCACAACTGCCTCAAAGTTCAAGTCTAGATCCTAGGTGCACCCATGCAATCAAACTCCTACATGGCAACTCTCCATCACCAACTCGTCTACCGACTCCAAGATCATGCCCTTGACCTTCCACTCCCTGGTCATAATGGTGACACGATCTTCATCAAGGCGGAAAGAGAAGATGAGGTTCCTACCATCCTTCAAATTCCTAAGCAATTACCTAGAGATAAGCTTACAGAAATCATGCCACTCGAATGGATCACGAACTATGAGAAGGCATTCGAGAACGTCGCCCTTGTTGTCACTACTGATACAAGATATGTTAAGGAACCAGATGGCTCCATCAAAACGATTTATGAACCCATCTCCGGCTCGAAGGTTTCCTCCAGTACTAACACTCCTCCGATCTTTCAAGCGCTTATGATCAGACCAGTCACTACTGAAGATGAGATTCCTATCCACAGCTTTTTAGCTGATGGATCCCCGATCTACACAGATAAAATCAACAGCCATTTCATCTGGGATGTTGATCCAGATATCTGCTGTTATAGGTAAAAATTAGTGGTGAAGGACACGTCATCAGCACGAAAGGCCAGGAAAGCAAGAGTTAAGATAAGTCAACTTATGGAGCAGAAACCTCCCACGATAACCTACTCGGAAAAAAGAGTAAGTAGTCCAACCACAAACGAAGACGATCAGCTCGGGCAGCAAATCTCACTCGGGCACACTCGGGCATACATACTCGGGCATACTCGGGAATCAATGAGACAGTCACCAACATTCATATGCCAATCATAATCAGCGACCAGCACGTCCACGATAAGCAACAATGTGGACCATTAGAGTTCAACAAGGAAACAAGCAGTTCTCCCGCGAATAAAGGAGAAAGAATCTCGTCTAGAACTGGACTCAGCCAAAAGAGGAAACATAATCTAATTAGGACTAGGAAACCGCTTGAGACTTGGGCACCACAACACTAAACCCTAGCGGCTACCTTAAAACCCTAAAAACAACATATATAAATACCCCCTCTATGCACAAACAAGGGGTACGTGAAAAAACAGTGAGAGAGAGATTAAAGTGTAATATTCTTGTAACCATTCTTGATAGTGAATTTGGTTTCGTTGCTAAGGCAACAATCCGTGGATGTTTCTCCAACCATTGGAGTTTTACCACGTAATTGCTTGTTATTTCTTCTTAATTTTAAATCGTTCTCGTTCATAAACTATAGCAATTCGAAAATAGATCATTGACTTGGTGACCATCAAAAATCACCGTCAACATCTGCGATGCGGATTGTGCATGTCGGGTTTGTCTTAAAGGTTATCATACCCCCTGTAAACCCAGATACAAACCGGAAGACCCAGACAGTCCCTGGATAGGTTTACACCCTCTTAAACACGAGTCGTTGCCTATTTATGACAGAGCTTTACAGATCTTATGATCTGAAGGTCTTTTACCTCCACAGCCTGACATTCCTGCTCTAACTTTACCTCCACCTGTCTCTTGTTACATGACCTCTAACTATGACTATGATTTTCCTCCGCTCAAACCAACTTCAAACCTTAAGAAAACTCGCTTCTCCAGACCTTTTATCCAAACTACTGAAGTCCAACCTGACGAATCCCTTAAATAGCCTTCTTAGGCTGAACAAGTCCTCAATTGGCAATCTCACAATGCCAGAGCCCAAAATAGAGTCTTAACCTCTATTGATCAGAAGAAGAGATTGGTTCTTTGGCTTAAGGTCCCTATCTATCTCTGGATTGTTGGAATGTTAGTACCCTGTTTAGGCCGTGGGTAGGCCGCCATTGTGGGGAAAACAGAAAAACTCTAGAGAGACAGTTCAAGACTTTTATATTATATATATTATTATGTAATATATATATAATTATAATGTATAACATGTTATATATATATATATATAATATGTAATAATATATATATATATATATATATCTATATAATAATAATATATATAATATTATTATATATAAATATAATATTATATGTACTTTTATATTTTATTATTATTATCCATAATATATCATGTTATTATGAATGTTTTATAATTAAGGGTATTTTGGTCAAAATACAGTCAACTTCATTTCATTCTGTTGTTAACTAAACAAAATAATACTGATTCAGAGACTAATTCTATAGTTCCAACCAAACAAACAACTTAGGGTGCATCTTGTAACATTTTTCAAAGGTGTTTTTGTTTTTGTTTTTCAAAAATAAAAATGAGAATGAAAACAGTGTTTTTGGTTTCAGTTTCGAAATCCAAATACGCGTCTGGTAGCATATCCTGAAAGTTGTATTTCTAATATGAAAATGTAAAAAACGCGTCCGGTAGGTTATCCAAAATATATCAAAAATTATAAAAAGTTGATTTTTTTTTTTTTTTTTAAATTTTGGGCCTAACACCAGGTTGGCGCCGCCGTAGCTCGGCCAAGTCGACGGTGCCTGCGAGGTGGCTAGGATATGTGACGGCTAGGGCTGGTGGCGGAAAGGGCCGACGTTGGCTGGATCAGCGAAAGGAAGAAGAAAGAGCAATCGGGGAAGAAGAAGTAGATGGTGGCGTAGGTGGTACAAGCGGCACGTGCGGTTGATTCCGGCGTCGGTTTGTAGCGGCGCTACCTGGGTTTTGTAGATCGGCCTCTGAGGATTCAATCGATGATGGTTTCGACCTCTGAAGAAGAAGAAGAAGAAGATTATGGCGAGAAGAAGAAGAAGAAGAAGAAAAAGGCGAGGCTGTCGAGCAAGAAGAAAAGAAGAAGAAGACGAGGCTGTCGAGCAAGAAGAAGAAGAAGATTCTGGCGAGAAGTAGAAGAAGAAGAAGAGGCTGTCGAGCAAGAAGAAAAGAAGAAGAAAAAAAGAAAAAAGAAAAAAGAAATAGTTTTTTATTTAGATTGAAAAAGGCAGAATTTCACATAAGTCCTACCTTTTTGGTGATTTGTCACCTTTATAAATGTCTTTCCAAATTCATCACTTTAGCCCTTACTTTTTTCAAAACTCATCACTTTAGTCCATTTGAACAAATATGTGAAAGTCAACTATTTTAAAACATGTGAAAGTACAATTTTGCCCTTATTACTGTTTAATTTAGCTAAAATGATTATATTAGCTTTAAATTAAAATGAAAAATAATAAAATTCTCAATAATAAAATCTTAAATAAATATATTACAAAAAAATCTTAAATAAATAATAATAATAAAATCCATTATTATTATTATTATTATTATTATTATTATTATTATTATTGTTGTATTTTTGTCATAATGGATATTAATTTAGCTAAAATGATTATCTTAGCTTTAAATGATTTTTTTTTCATATATATATCTATATATATATATATATATATATATATATATTGTAATCTATTTATTTAAGATTTTATTATTGAGAATTTTATTGTTTTTCAATTTAATTTAAAGTTAAGATAATCATTTTAGCTAAATAAAAATCCATTATGAAAAAAAATACAAAATAAGAAAAAATTAATGGATTTTTTAATTATTTATTTAATTTTTTTTTGGTAATATATTTATTTAAGATTTTATTATTGAGAATTTTATTGTTTTTCATTTTAATTTAAAGCTAAGATAATCATTTTAGCTAAATTAAATAGTAATAGGGGTAAAAATGTACTTTCATAGGTTTTAAAATAGTTGACTTTAACATATTTAGTCAAATGGACTAAAGTGATGAGTTTTGAAAAAAGTAAGGACTAAAATGATGAATTTAGAAAGACATTTATAAAGGTGACAAATCACCAAAAAAATAGGACTTATGTGAAATTCTGCCAAAAACAAAATGAAAAACATCAAAAAGTTGTTTTGAAAATTTTTAACTTTTAACACTGATGTTGTTTTTGTTTTTGTTTTGAAAATAAAATAAAAAAACGATAACGAACACGTATTTGAAATTGGATTTGGAAAACAAAAACAAAAACACTCTTATAAAAGGGTACCGAACAGCCCCTTAGTTTTTCTTTCCTTTCCATTCTCATTCTCATTCCCATTCCCATTCCGATTATCATTCCACCATGCAACCAAATGTAACCTTAGAGTTAATAGGCCAATTAATTAAATTAAATTTCTCTTTATGTTGAGAGAAAGAGAAGAGTTAGCCTCTTTTCTGTGCTGTTTCGTTTCAAAAAATAAAAATAAATAATAATAATAATAAAAGAAGCAAGCACGCATGCATGGGGATTCTGAAATGTGATATGCTTCCTACCAAACATATATAATGGTTCAACCCTACCCACTCACTCAACATCATTGCCTCTTTTCTTCAATATTTTACGATTTACAATTTAGTCCCTAGATTTTAGTGAAATATCAATTATTCAACATCTTTCCATTTTTAGTGCCTATGAACCTTAAATTTTCACATATAGATCAATTCGATCCCTTTGTTAGTCAATTGTTAGTCAAATTTAATGGTTCCAAATATGCTTTTTATAACAGTATTTGAGGCACTCTTTTTCACAAATTTGTGTAGTTTCACCTAACTGCCTTAGCTAATGAGAAGGTCTTCCGATCAAACTAAAAATAAAATAAAAAAATCAAGAAAATTATTTCTCAACACGGAAGCTGTCAAGGGTGATGTAGGCATCCTCTATAATAATTTAAGTATGGAATCGTGAACTAGAGAGGGAGGCTCAACCCTCGATCCCCCTCCCATGGAGATCCAATCCAACCATCATTTTTTTTGTTCATTTTTCTTGTATTTTTTTTTTCTAAATTTGTTTATGGTTTTGATTTCCACCGTTCATTACAGAGATTGATGGAAGGTCGAGATCCTTCTTTTAAAATTAAAAAAAAAAATCTTTTCATTTTCTTTAATAAAAAAACATATTTTCATTAATATTTAACCATTTTTATAAGTTATAATTTATTTATTTTCAAATTTAGTGGCATGTGTCGGATTTTCATTGAATTACAAGTCATGTGAAATTGTACAAATACATATTATTAAGGGTATTTCTGTCTTAACAATCTCAAGTACAATTGTAATTGTTAGAATTTTTTAAGGATAAACTAGTACTTTTATGCCATGTTTGTTACATGGGATATGACTAATTTTAGTCATAAATCATATGTTTGTTGCTTAAATGGGATGAGATTATTTAATCTCATGCAATCAACTTATCTCACAAATGTGTGATTAATTAGTCTCATCACTTTATACTTTTATTTTTATTTTTTTCTCTTTTCAAATTATTTTATTTTTATGTGATTAAAATATAAATATATTGTAATGATAATAAATATTTTATTTTAAACATTTTAAAATTAATAATTTTCAATATTAACAAATAAAAATAAATATTATTTTGTTTAAAATTGGTTTTAAATATTTTAATTTTTTTCAAAACTTAATTTAAATAATTATTTTAACCAATCCAATTATATGAAACCATTTTAATCAGGCGATGTGGGGCTATTTTATCCCATATATATATATAAATTCTTCTTCTTTTATTTTTTAAATTTAATTATAAAATTTTATATTTATTTAATATATCTTATTATAATATCTAAAAATATTTTTAAAATATTAAATATTACTTAAAAGATGTTATTTTCTTTAATATTAATTTAATTTTTTTTAATTTTAAATATTTAATTTATTTAATAATTATTTTATTTTATTTTATATCAATCAATTTCGCGCTATATTAAATATATAATAAAATTATTTTTTTATCCAATCTCTGAATCTCATACTATACCAAACAAAAGATATGACTATTTTAATCCAATCTTATACAGCATCAAACACATCACAGTCCTAATTTTAATCCAATCATATCTCATCAATCCAATCCCATGAACATAATCGTATTCTATCTCGCACACCAAACGAGCTTTTAGGGTGTTAAATAGAAGGCAAGGGTAAAAGTGTCATTTTACATTTTATGTGAGATTTGACAGTTAAAAATCTGGTTAAAAGGATCAAATTGATGTATTTACGAAAACGTAGGGACCACAAACACAATAAATTTAAAGATATTTAAAATTTATATTGTGTTAAAATCAAGGGACTAAATTGTAAATAACTCTTTTTAGTTTACTTCCTCTAAACTTCCACCCACACCTACCTTTTCTTGATTCCTTAAACTTTGCAATACATTTCTTTAAAAGAAAAAAAATAAATAAATAAAAAATAAAAAAAATTGCTATTGTTTTTTGTTTTTCAAAAATAAAAATAAAAAAATTCGGTACTTCATGGCTAAGCTTGCTCAAGTGTCATAAATCTAAAGATGTGTCTCGATCCAACATGTTTCCTAACTAAAAATCAAATGGATTAGATGATTAAAAAAGTTATTGTAAACATTTTTTTTTTGTAGAAATATAAGATGGTCCCCTACTTCATCCACTTATGTTTAATTTTATAATATATATATATATATATATATATATATATATATATATATATATATATAAGTGTATATACATTCAAGTTAAAGCATATAAATTTAGTGGTCCAAATGCAACACACCGATGTAAGTTATATAAATGCACATTGATATAAATTATATCAATACGTATTGACTGATTTGAAAAAAAAAAAATATATATATATATATTACACGTGTAAAAGACAAAATCAAGGCCCCATAAATTCAATGGATATATAGGTAAGTATTTCGAGGAAAATCGAAGACATTTTTAGAGCACACCGTAGATTTAATCATTCTGCTACTCCCTTCCGGATAATATTCAACCTAGTTTTAAAGATAATTTAATTTTCTATCAAAAAAAAAAAAAGATAATTTAATTTATTTGGATGATATATTACAATTTTATTTAGAGGAAAGGGTATTCATTGTAAACGACAAACAAGAACTATGTCAACTACCAAATCCAAAATCATAGTTATAGGGTTCCATGTTGACTTGAATGAGAACAGTTGGAGCTTACATGAGTTACACGTAGAGCTGAGGTAGTTGGAGGGGACCACATACGATTACTTCTAAGCGGCGCAACGACAGGCGCGACTGCAGCCCGTCACCTTTAGACAACGGTCAACTTTTCTTTTATTATTTTTTCTTTCTTTTTTTAAATCGGAAGGCTTAAAAAAAAAAATCATTAAATATTAGATTAAAATTAATTAGATTATCTGCTATAGGAGTAGTTTAACCTTTTCTGCTATAGGAGTAGCATTACTCTTTTTGAGTAGAGGAATGCTAATTTGCCCAAATTTGGTTCCTAAATAATGTGGCAACACTCTAATCCATTCATTTAAATTGTATTAGATTTGCATGATTTAAATGAATCGATTAGAGTATTGCCACATCATTTTGGCACCAAATTTAAAGTAATACTACTTTGCCCAAATTTGATGCCTAAATGATGTGGCAACACTCTAATCCATTCATTTAAATTGTATTAGATTTGTATGATTTAAACGAATGGATTAGTGTGTTACCACATCATTTGGGCATCATATTTGGACATTAAATTTGGGCAAAGTAGCATTACCCTTTAAATACTTGTTGAGTCAACCAAAAAAATAGCAACAGACTGTCTAAAAGTAGACGGTCATGTTGACAATATCTAATATATTTTTTGCCACGTCAGCTTGAGATTGAATATGTACAACTGCATTAGAAAAAGATTTATTAATAGAATGACTATTAATCCTATGTGACATCTATTTTTTTCACAAGTCACTCTTACATCGAGGATTAAGCTCTGCGGAGAATCTCAATTTAATTTGCTCTATTTAATGCTCTATTTATTAGTTATATAATATTAAGATTCCCTATTTAATTCTTTTTTAAAAAAAAAATTCCCCATTTAATACTCTTCTAATTAGTTATCTTTTTTTAGTATCATGTCTTTTCCCATTCACTCTACCCCTCTTGCCTATATAAACCGGGGGAATGAAATCATTTTCCATTCAAAGTCCTGTAATTTCTTCTACTCTGGTTCGTTTTTTACATATATATCTACTTCTTCTTTTTTTTTACAATATCTATTAATTCGGATCATGTATTTTTTTGAAACCTTTTACCATTGGGTAGGATTCGAGCCGCTGACTTGAGAGTCATTTGCTCAACCCCTAAGCTCGTCCATCTGCCAGCTGAGTTACGGTCTTGTTGGTACATATATCTCTACTTCTATTGAAGTATGTTCCATTAATTGATCTATTTGTAAATATTTTATATGTGTGTTTGTGTTTCAAGTATCAAAATTTTTGAAAGAATAGTCTTATGAGGTTTTTAATTTATCTAAATATATTTTTTCATATGTATAATTATTTAAAGGAGATTTTTTTTTAATAAAAAAAATCTTATGATACACGAATTGACACACCAGTTTAAAGTATAATGTAATACGTTTATTAAACCAGAGTTAAACAAGTGTTGCTGTATCATTTGTTTGCTTTGAACTGGTTTATGAAAGGCATCATTCGATCTTTTCTAATAAAAGGGTCGTATTCATTATCTATATATTTTTCATTAATGAGACACGAAATTGACCTATACAAACACAATTTGATATCCCTAATGTGTGGCCATCACCAGTAAAGTTATATCACTTTCTTGGTTTGGCTTCTTCACCTACTTGCTAATTTTGGCCACCCTTTGTAGGCCTCTCAAGTCTCAAGCCTATAAAATTTGACCACAATTTACATACATGGTCCCACGTGTTTAGAAGAGATTTTTGAGCCTAATTAAGCATCCCAACTTGTGTTCCAAGCTATGTATTTCACAATCACATAAGTTGGGACGTAGGGTTTTGATATTATTGAGATTTTACCTTAATTTTCTTTTTATTTTCAGTCTTAATCATTTTCTATTTCAAGTAATATGATATTTTATTGACAAATAATTGAATTTCTAAAACACTATACAAAATAATACGTGATATTTTCGAATATGTAATTGGATGGTGTTTAAAGCACACATAATGATTGAAAAAGTAAATAAAACACTAATATTTCTTCTTTCAAAACAACATATTCCATGTAATTAAGTTTTTAAATTCAAATCATATTATTTATGTACGCAAATAAAGTGGGACATCCTTTTCAAAAAGACATTGTATTTGTAGGTACAAAGGTGGAGTCTAAACCATCAAGCCGAGCTAGAGTTGTGAGTTGAGCTAAGCAGAGCCAATAAAAATATAACAGGTAACATGAAATGAAATTGAAATGGTCAAAAGTAGCCGTAACCCAAGTAACATACCACATTATCTGTTCATTAAAAAATAAAATAAAATCTGAAAACCAGGAGTGAGTGTTTGATCTTTGAACTTTGAAACAGAACATGATCAGTTGAGTTTAGTTTATAGTTTATAATTAATATAGTTAAAAGGGTGCTTGTTTTATTTGAATAATAATAAAAAAATAGTTATTGGGTTTGGGTAATTGGGTGGTGTGTGGCCAACAGAGGCGTAGCTTAGCCGGTAGATGGACGAGTTTGAGATTTGGATAAATGACTCCCAGTTCAACGGTTCGAATCCTAACAACGGTGAAAGCTTTAAAAAAAAATACATGATCCCGAATTAATAGATATTGTAAAAATAAAAAAAATAAAAAAATAAAAAGGTGGTGTGTGTCTGTGTGTACAGTAGTCACAAGGCTTACAGTTTTCTCATAAGCACCCGCAAATAAGGAGGCCTTCCATTCTAGGAGGTGGGGGGTGATTTTTTTATTTATTTTATTTCTCTCTCTTTTGTTTTAAATATGAAATCTGAAAACCCAAGTAAGATATTATCAAAAAAAAAATAGTTGTTGGGTTTAGGTAATTGGGTGGGGACCGTGGGGTGTGTGTCTGCGTGTACAGTTGTCACCAGGCTTACGTTTTCTCAGAGGATCCTGGTCCTTTCTCAGAAGCATCAGACAAAAAAAGGAGGCCTTCCATTCGAGGAGGTGGGTTATTTTATTTATTTTATTTCTCTCTCTCACTTTTTTATTATTATTTTTTGTTTAGAGGGTTTAGGATGAGCAATGTTTTGTATATAAATAAATAGACGCCATTGGCTATAACCATTCCCATTCTCATTCCTTTGATTCAATTCTTTCTCTCATTTGCATTGTTTTCTCTGATACTGAGAAGATTTGAGTTTGGTGGGTTCTTTTACATTTATTACCAAAAACAAGAGAAAAAAAGAACCATTTCTTTTTTCTCTCTTCAGTTCACGCTCTTTGCACCCTTTATAGTATTTTCTCAGGTGGGTTCAAGTTGATAGTGTAAACAAAGGTTTCATTTTTATTTTTTCTTGTTTATGATTTTTTTTCCCCAGATAACTTTTATCTCAAATGTCTGTTGATTATAAGTGTTAACACGACATGTTTTTGTTCTGTTCTGTCATAAACTAGGTGGGTTTAGTTGGAAGAAGAATGATGAAGCAAATGAAGTATGTGTTGGTGACTGGTGTAGCTGTTAGTGGTCTTGGCAAGGGAGTGACAGCCAGTAGTATTGGTGTTCTTCTCAAAGCTTGTGGACTTAGAGTTACTTCCATCAAGATTGGTCTCTACTTCACTCCCTCACTCTCTCTATTTTGTTTGTTTAATTCTTTTTTTGGGAGACTTGAGTTTGATTAATTGCTTTTCTCTCTACTTTCTTCTTTCCAGGAGTTTTCAATTTCATTTTCTTTGGAAAAAAAAAACAAAAGTTATTATTGTTGTTGTCTTTAATAATCTGTATAAGTTGCACAGATGTTTTTGATATGGATTTTCCTTTCTGGGATGAGTTCTTTTCATGTAATTCTACTGTTTATACTGAAAAAAACACACCTTTTAGTTTTCTATTTTGCCTTTGAAACTTGTCACATCCTTTTTCTGAACTTTAACTATGATCACAGCTTGTTATTTGTTTCTCTACTTGAATTCAAAAGATATAAAGTTTCCACTCTCTCTTACTTCTTGTTTAATTTGCAATAATGATTTTGTTTACATTAAGATTTCCTTACATGGATTTTTAAGAATTTTGCTGATACTTTTAACTCTTTTTTATCAATTTCTTTTTGGCCTTTTCCTGGAAACTACTTGATTTTAAAAATCTTTTACTGATTCAGAATTTAATAAATATCACACTAAGGGCGCGTTTGTTAACGTTTTCAAAAACTGTTTTTTGTTTTCTGAGTCACAAAAACAGGAAAAACCCGTTTGGTAGACGATTTCAAAAAACTGTTTTATAAAACATTGAGAACAGTTTTCAGTTTTAATAAACAAAAAATTGAGAACAATAATTTATTGTTTTCAGTATTCTTGAAAACTTTTTTTTAGCAATAAAATTTACTCAAACTAAATCCATCTTTTGGATCTTCATAGATCTATATCAAAAAGATGATGATGATTTCGATAGGTTTGATGATGAAAATTAAATTTATTTATTATTTAATTTTAATTTTTTTTAGTTTTAATGTTTAATTATTTTAATATCACTTTTTCATTATTTATAATATTAATCTTTTAAAAATGATTTTAAAAATATTATACTAAACACGTTTTTTATGTTTTGATTCTCCGAATATCGTTTTCAACCATTGCTACCAAACGCGTTTTTGAATTCAAAAATCCAAAAATCAGTTTTTCGAAAACTTCAGATTACAAGAAAACAAAAACTGAAAAACGAAAACGTTACCAAACGGCCCCTAATACTTCAATTATCTCTTCATTGTTGCCATGTCTTTCTGTAAACCATGTTTCCAACTTTCTTCTAATTCAAACCTTATCTAATTAATTTTGGTGTCCATTCTTGTTGGATGCAGATCCTTACTTGAATACCGATGCTGGAACAATGTCCCCTTTTGAGCATGGAGAAGTATATGTCTTAGACGACGGCGGGGAGGTATCCAAATTTCCTCCTTTTTAATTATTGTTATATGGGTTGATGTCTCTAAGCTTCCAAACACTTTCTTTGGGATTATTAACTTTTGAGAAGGTTGGTCTCTTCTTGCTTTGAATAGGATTATCAAATCTTTTTTTTTTCCTTCAACAAACTGGACTGTAGTCTGGAGTGGTTTGGAATTAGCAGCCGTAAACATAGATTAGAATTTAGAACTACTAAATCTTTATTATTATTATTATTATTATTTGTCAGTGCAAATGAAAATTGTAGTTAATAGTTAAACATTTTACTTATAGACAAAGGAAGAGAAGAGGAGTCAAAGTGTTATAATCTTAAATAGGAGATTGATTAACCCAGGTTATCACTGAATGACAATGACTTTTTTTCTTTGTTGTGTTTGAAAGGTGGATCTTGACCTCGGAAACTATGAGCGGTTCCTAGATATCAAGTTGACCCGGGACAATAATATCACTACTGGAAAGATATACCAGGCAAGTGTGTGTTTAGCTTCATATTTTATTTCATATATCAGCTGCTAGAGCTGGTAAAAATCACTAGACTTGGCTGGTACTCCGTTACTAATTCACTACTTGTGTTTTTTGTTCCCGACAGGCTGTTATTGATAAGGAGAGAAGGGGAGATTATCTGGGGAAAACCGTTC
The DNA here is from genome assembly GCA_030490815.1 of Acer saccharum. NCBI lineage: Eukaryota > Viridiplantae > Streptophyta > Magnoliopsida > Sapindales > Sapindaceae > Acer > Acer saccharum. Next base: position 13,352,860 of record CM059877.1, on the reverse strand, counting down.
AGGTATAATCTTACTGCTGATTTTATCTTTATATTTTGGTGTTCCTTGCATCAAGTTTCATGTATGATTCATGTCCTTCATATAATCTTTCAATCTGTAGGTTGTCCCTCATATTACCGATGCTATTCAAGAGTGGATTGAGCGTGTGGCGATGATACCTGTGGATGGAAAGGAAGGTCCAGCCGATGTTTGTGTCATAGAATTGGGAGGAACTATAGGTACAATTTCAACAAAGTTTTCATGCATGGCGGCTTGAGCTGTTTCCTTGTTTTCTTTATGTTTAAACAAACTTTCCCACATGCAGGAGACATTGAATCCATGCCATTCATTGAGGCTTTAGGGCAGTTTTCATACCATGTAGGTAAGAAATTTTTTCTGCAACTAATATGATACACATAAGTCCTCTTTATTTAATATTCTGTGATTAGTAGATTTCATATCTCTATTCTCTTTATTTCAGGTCCTGACAACTTTTGCTTGATTCATGTCAGCCTTGTACCTGTTCTAAGTGTTGTTGATGAACAGGTAACTTGTTAGAAACAATTTGTTTGAACATTTTAAGTGGAAAGACGATGAATTACTTTATCAGTCTAAAAGTGATTTTTTGTTTACCATGTTCAGAAAACAAAATCAACCCAACATAGTGTCCGGGTACTGAGAAGCCAGGGTTTGACACCAAATATTTTAGCTTGTCACAGCACAGCGGTAGAATAATCTCTCTATCTCTGTCATAGATACATAAACACAATTACCATGTTGGTTCTGAGTTCTAAATTTGAGTGTATTTTTCAGGCACTTGATGAGAATGTAAAGGCAAAGCTCTCTCAATTTTACCATGTTCCGGTATGTTGTTTAAAGGTTTAACATGCTGCATACATTTATCACTTAAATTTCAGTTATCTGCTTCGAAAGATTTGACATTAGTAATGCTGTGTGCTTTCCAGGAAGAAAACGTTGTCACTCTCTACGATGTACCCAACATCTGGCACATTCCCTTGCTTTTAAAAGTAAGTAGTTCTAAAGCAGCTTTCAAAATCCATTTCTATATGTAGTTGGTTGCCAATTTTTAAAACTTACACATTTTTTTTTTCTTTTCTTGATTAGGATCAGAAGGCTCACGAAGCAATTTTAAGAGTGCTGAACCTTCAAAGGTTTGTCTTATTCTCTCATTCCTCATCTCTCTGACATCATTTTTGGTAATCATGTATCCTTATGCAATTATATTTAATAATGTGCAGTACTACCAAGGAGCCTTCTTTAAAGGAATGGACTTCAAGGGCAAGAATCCGTGACATGTTACATGAACCGGTGGGTCTCAACTAGTTCTTAAATAAAAAATCTAGACTTTTTTTATGGATTATCGCCAGAGTCTAATCTTATTGTCTCAATAATTTATAGGTGAGAATTGCCATGGTTGGGAAGTATACAGGCCTTTCAGATGCCTATCTCTCTGTAACGAAGGTGCGGTTTCTTATTACCACCTTTAAACTTTGAACTATACTTTCAACCTGAAAGTTATATGCGTTCCAATATGGATGTAACCATGTGATGCTTGCTGGCTATAAACGTTGTTATGCTGTCTGCAGGCTCTTTTACATGCTTCTGTTGCTCTCCGCAAGAAGCTTGTTATTGATTGGATTGCAGCTTGCGATCTTGAAGATGCAACTGAAAAAGAGGTTACTATTACTTATTCTTAGTCTGTCATATGTTCATCTATCATTTTAATTTGTTTCGCTTCTTGACAACAATAATTTTTCCTTGCAGAATCCCGATGCTTATAAGGCTGCATGGAAGTTGTTGAAGGTTTGTGCTACAATAGTTCCTTCAAATAATACTTAAGTGTCAGTGTTTCCTCTATTAGCCCTCTTAACAAATGTGTATCTTCAGGCTGCAGATGGTGTTCTTGTTCCCGGAGGCTATGGTGACACAGGGGTGGAAGGAAAAATTCTTGCAGCAAAGTATGCGCGGGAGAACAAAATTCCTTTCCTTGGCATTTGTCTTGGAATGCAAATTGCAGTTATTGAGTATGCGCGGTCTATTCTTGGTCTGCGAGATGCTAACAGCACTGAAATTGATCCCAACACCAAAAATCCTTGTGTTATATTTATGCCTGAGGTTTGTGTACATGTCTGTTTACTCCCTTTATTCTCGCACCCTCCATTGTTATCGAAGCATTTATCTGACTAACTCTGCCATTCAAGCAGGGCTCTGAAACTCATATGGGAGGTACCATGTGTCTTGGCTCTAGGAGAATATATTTTCAAGTTAAGGACTGCAAATCTGCAAAATTGTAAGTATTATTGACTATTTCGGTAGCATGAATATCTTTGTGGTTATGCTGATTGGAGACGTCTCAGAGCGGCTAATCCTGTCATTTTTATTGTGTTAGATATGGGAATAGAAGTTTCATAGATGAGAGACATCGGCATAGATATGAGGTATGTAGCATCAAGATGTGCATATGTGTCTCATGATTAGCTAGGTATATATATGGTGATCAATATACATTTTAATCTTCTGCAGGTGAATCCCGATATGGTAGCATGCTTTGAAAAAGCCGGTCTCTCTTTCACTGGCAAGGATGACACTGGTCGACGCATGGAGGTACAGTTTTTCATTGAAAAGATTATTCACCTTGCAATGTCTTAAATTGTTTTGATGATTTATTAGTTTTGAGTCAATATTGACATTTATTTTGCAGATTATTGAGCTGCCAAATCATCCTTACTTCATTGGTGTTCAATTCCATCCTGAATTTAAATCAAGACCAGCAAAACCTTCTGCTATGTTCTTAGGTACCTTTCTCTTACCCTTTTTAGTTTTTATTTGATCTTTATTTAAAATTAATAATACCTGTAAATGATACGGGTTTAGCCTGAAAAAGCTGAATTTCATTGCGCATTCAAATTCATGTTGTTTACCATCATGTTGTTTACGTCAAATGCAGGGCTTATAGCAGCATCAAGTCGGAAGTTAGATACTCTCATAAAAACGGTGCGCATGTTTGAAGGCATGGATTCCGACTTTGGCTATGCAGTCTTTTTATTCCTGCATGTTAGGTTTGATCCGTCATTAGAATTGCACTGTACAGTCATGTGAGTATGGTAGGTTTTCAGCTTGCTTGTGGAGAGGGAGAGGGGGGACTGCAGACAAAACAGAGCCGGATCCCGGGCTTTTTAATGGGATGGTGCCTGTTGCATTTTATAGTTTTATATAACCATTTGAACTGAGAATCAAATGTTTTAACACTTGTACTGCAATCTAATAAAAGTTGATATGCTCAACTTCTATTTTTCTTACTGATACATCCTTAGTTTTCTGCTGTCAAATTACATAATTAGTATTCGCTGTGGTACATGTTTCATGATCAAATGGTGTGAACATATCCAATTTCATGAAGAAGACTCACAAAGCTTCCATCGCTTGACATTTTCACTCAAAGGGCATGGAACAGAAGAAGACCATATTGTCAAATCTGTCAAACGTCCTGTCAGAGCAAGAAAATTTTCTCCATTTCTTTCTGGTATTCTCTTCCAGCCTACCTGTGTCGTTCAAATCAAACCGTGAGCTTGAAAACAAGTACAAAGTTTAGCATATATGGGAAGATATTGATATCAGTCGGTTAATAAGATGCATGCATGAAAAAAACTGTAAAATTAACAATCATGACGGAATGGCAATACTTTTCCAGGAAATGCTTCCACTAATGTCTGGATTGTAGAATTCTGGATCCAAGCATCATCCATTGATTTCTGGTGGCCTGTTTCATCAGATTCTCTACCAATGCCACCACAATTCTCCACGAAGCGACCATTGGGCAATAATCTATCGTTCAATTTCAACCAAGTTTTAACCTGTCAAACACAATCATGACTCATGAAACACAAAATAGATTGTAATTCTAAATATAAGGTGCATGGAAGATTATAGAGACACTATACTATTCCCAAAGTGCTCACATCCAATAAAGTAAAACTTGAGAAAATTTCTAATTCATAGATAATCACATCTTCGCATGATTGAAACTTCTGTTGCTTTTGCTAGCTAAAAAAATTAACACCTCTCCAAAGTTTAAAAAGGTTTTCTTCCTAATGTTGACACAAAATTAACCTGAGATAAGCTACAACAATGACATATTGCATATGTCCGAGGCATTTCCAAAGGGTACCTAAAAGATAGCTTAATAAAAGTACAACGATTCTAAGATTAAAAAAGGGTTAGAATGAGCTATTTAGGATCAAATTTTTATTGAAGAGGGAGGAGAGCTTTGTAAATCAAGCGATGAGTTCTAGAATTTTACAGAGAAGAGATGATAATCTAAGAGATGTCCCTATGCGTCAAAAGCTGAGGCATAAAGGCCAACTAGAGCTTCTGATTTAACATATAAATACACAATCGGATGCAATGATTTTTGTAACACTTGTGACTGTGTTGCAGACCATCTTACACAAAGGTTCACTTTGACATCGTACTGGTAAAATTCATGCCTATGCAAGATGAATATATGCCCATTAACATGTTGGCGGCAAAGACTTTAACTGGATGGAGAAAAGGATTCACATAGCTGCTTCAAGTAATTAAGGCTTTGATTACTTGGTGAAGGCATCCAAGTAAAAAACCTTTAACAACATGACAAGAAGGAACAGCCTTGAGGCTCATACCTCTTGCAACTCTGCCAAAACCTTTCCCTCAGAAAACAAGTCTATGACAATCACGAGGCTCCTGCTGATTCTAAAATGTATAATTTCCAAGCACGAGCATTTTCATGAAGATCGGGCGGCATTTGTGCAATGGTCGGACTATCACCCCTAACATCACAAGCCATTATTTCATATAAAATATTTATAGCATAAAACATGCCTTTGTAGTAGGTAACATCCAAGTAAGGAGCCGTCCATGTATCTATTGTTGTCCAAGCTTTATCTCCGGATCGAGCAAATCCCAACTTTTCATTATATCCAAAAATAACCATGACTGTATAATCGGACGTTGACGAAGGATCGGAAGATAAAACACATTTGGTGATAAAATCATAAGCACACATCATCCTGGTGGTTCCGAGAGATAATTCTAAATACCAATATTTGAATGCATGGATGGGTGGGAGTTTAATGTGAAGACGACGTCGTGTAAAGGGATGCAACATAGAGATTCTCAAATATTTGGTGATGGTTATAAGCCATCCTTTTGAAGAAAAGTATTTCTTGTTATAAATTTCGGGTAACTCAATTTGGCCGAATCATGTTTCTAGAGAGACTGAAGAAATCTCAGGTTGTGGAGGTTTTGGTTGCTGGACGAAGGAGCATTGGAATTTGAGTAGACATGAACCTGAAATGATCTTGAATAACAATAGCAAATCGCCACAAAGAACAAACCCCACGGAAAGCAGTAAAATCTTTGTACAATTTTATTTTCTTAGCAATCTCCACCGCAACATCATCATTAAGTTGATCCCCACAACAATGGCAGCAATTGCGTTTGCGCTTCACCATGATGACGATCGATGATCACTAGTAGTGTTTAGAAGAAACAATTATTAATGAAATTATGATCAATATCCAAATAAACTTGTTGATTCTGCAGACTGCAGGCATATGATGAATGATGATCGTGTCACATATATTTACAGTGATTCAAACAATGGATTTCTTTTTCTATTTGGAAAAGGAAATTAGCTATTAATTACTTCACAGTCAAGTTTCCTTTTCCAATTAGGATTGATTTCATGAAACTAATTGGTACGTGATGATGTGTTGTAAATCCACACTCAAGTTACCTTTTGTTTCCTAAATAGACTAGGATTCCCTCAAAATCTCCACTCCATATTCCTAACTTAACCTACAAGTTACTTCCTTACCCAACTAGGATTGATTTCCTGAAACTACTTGCTTATGCTGATGCTAAAGGGCGTTTCTTCGCTTACAATTTAAAAAATATTTTAATGAATATCTAGCCAGAACACATGCTTATGCTGATGCTATACCTATTACCTAGAGCCAAGGTAGCTGATGCTGTCGGGACATCCATGTCACAGTTTTCACCTGGTAAAAGTGGATCCAAGGTAGCCCGTTATAGAAAATAACGGTCCTTGTCTCCTATAGAAAGGAGAGTAACTAACAACCTGACTACCGGTGGTTGGTGACCTACAATCTGAAAACTTAAATCATACTTACAGCATATGACTTATCATTGTTGCTGATTTATGATGTCAAACAGGCAAGGTTGGAACTTAACAGGCCTCTGCTGTCAACCCCTGACTTTCTGGAGCAAACAGACAGTGCGTATACTCTCTAACAACTATTCACTAGCTTCCAGCGGCTAACAACAATCAGGTTTGTTCTCAGTCTATCAAACTAAAGAATAGAAACTTGCATCACCCCTAAAATATACTGCCCACTCTTCTCCTTTCTTTTGTGACTTATCTTCTACTGCTCCATCATTATCATTATAGTTAGTATAGCATGACTAGAAAGTATTAACTAGTTGCAAAAGAATCAAAATACAATACTTATGTGTGCTTTTATGCAAAATATTTACCAAGTCTTGTTAGCATTACGGCCTGTGGTGTGGCTTGCTATAAGAAAGAGATGCCTAGAAGTTTAACAATTTTGGTATGGAAGGGAATGCTGTAGTTGTCATGCATCAAGACATTCTTTGCTCTTGTCTTTTTTATATCTATGATAATGCAAACAAGAGAATCTAAGCTTAGCTTAGAAAACCAGAGAGATCTTTACTAGTTGTCGATTTGATTGGACAAAAAGATCATTTCAGAATTTCAAAGATGAAAGTGATCGGAAGAGAGGTGCCTTGATACAGGGGAAAACTACTGAGCATGCTTACAAATTCAATGCATGGAAATCTGAATGTCAATGTAGAATAGCCGATAGAATTATCTTACCAGAGGAAGTTCAAGTTGATTTCATCAGTAGCAGCAGCCATGAACTTTCTATGGCTTGTCTCCAATTTGGGTGGCCAACTCAGAAGAAAAGATGATAGCATGCCCGTAAAGCAACGAATCATTCTGCCAAACCATCTTCATTCCATGCATCTCTTCTCACTCTAACATGTTCTCCGTTAAAGTGCATGTATTTCTATTTACACTGGTATTTTTTAAGAAACAGCTTCCACTTCTCTTCTTGACCTATCTTTCGAAAGGCACGTGCAATTCTTCTGACAGTATCTTCATCAGGCCTTACACAGTTACACCCAGCTCCTCCATATCTGCAAATGCCTGAATGTACCATGAAAATTTAGAAGTTTTGACACCAGACTGAAGATTCACAAGTAAAAAAAAAAAAAAGATCCAAAAAAGCAGAACGATCACAGTGGAGTGTGGCAAATTTGAGGCCCTTCTGTTTACCTCTATTATCTTATCTTGCATGCCATGATGATCATATAAAGAGACAATCCTTGAACACAACTGCTTTGAGATAGAGCATCTGTGTGTATGCACAATCATGTTCCATAATGATTCAGCCTCGTCTACCCTCTTATCCTTGTCAAATGCTAGTAAAAGAGTGTCATATGTTGTCATCGTAGCTCCCTGACCTTTGCTCAACATCCACTTGGCCACCTGAGTATTATAGAGATCAGTAACCAAAAACTCTTATGATATCTAACACAGCTACAATAAGCTTTTATCTACCTGAGCTAGAGATATAGTTCACCGTATATGACCACCAAGCGTACAAATAAGATTGGGTTGAAAGCACAACGTATGATGGATCAAGAGCACACAGTATATGATCATTTACCAAGTCTTTTCATGGACATTCTTCTCTTGCCAGATTTATGTTCCCATCACATGTAGCTAAACGATACATTCAGCTAAATATAGAACACAAATTACATACAAGACCTCTGATTATGTATCAAAATCCAGCTTCTTGGCCAACGTGACAAAAATAGAAACTTGATTTCAGTGGACTGTCATACTAGGTAGTCTTTCGTATGCATCATACACATAAAACACGGAATGTAAGAGGTACTCTCAAAGTTTTCTATTCTCCTAAATTCAATGCTTCCCATTTTGTAGCATGATTGAGATTGGCATTTCAGAATCAAACCTAGTTCAGTCAACAGTAACCTAATATACGCACATTTTCAATTAAATTTAAGTTGCTGAAGATCATATGATATATCTATCAAGTTTTTATTAATTATTAATTGTGATTTCAATTACATATTTTTGTGTAATTACTCTTGGTAGTTTTCAAGTAAAATATAAGAACCAGTAATATTCCCCAAATGGCTGGGTATGTTGCCTGATAATCTGTTTCCAAAAAGAGAGCTGCATTGACAACTATCAATAAATTAAGAGACAAAAATGAGCTGTATCTGCTTAACGTAATAAAAAAAATGCAGATATAGCTTACATTAACATTAACTGAATCAGAGCCCATTCAACTGGTATTGACCCATTTAAGTAGTTGTAGGCAAAATCACTGTAAACCACATTAGTCTAACTTCATAATGTTTCACACTTTAGAGTGTCTTTCTAATTACCAATAAACTTCCACGAAAGGAAAGGAAAACGATAAATAAAGAAATCAAGATCATAACACCATGTTTTCTATCTGAATTATGAAATGAAACAAATTATAGAAAACTGTTTGAACACGGGCAGTTTCATGGTATATTTTTTCATTTCCTTAATAGACAATGATTGGAGAGTGCATTTCCATTAAAGTAACCGCTATGGTACTCACATCTAGATCAAATTTAGGTGGCTCAATGTTGAAACGCCATTATTCCCAAAAGCTGTGCATGGCCGAAACACACATGTAACTATTAGAATCAAAACTTTAATTAGCCAATCTCCATTAGTTGGAATTTGAACACATAACTTTTTGATCAAAAAAGCTCTAGTACCATATTAAAAACACCATTAATCATAAATGCTTAAATTGACGATCTCAACAATAGTATTTGAACACTGACACTTGAGGTTATAAGCGCACAAAGTAATTAAAGTTTACAACTCGTTTTTGAAACTAATGAGGAAAATGCTGTTTAAATACTCAGGAAAAGACTTGAAGACAAAGCAATTTATAATAATTTCATTTCCTATTTTGGAAAGAAAATCGGTTATAGTCCTTTCCCCTACATTGTAATTATTTTTGTGTGTTTCCTCCTTATAATCTAGGCAACCTAACAGGGACTAAACACATTTCATGAAACATGGAATTTTCTGAGAATGGAACATAGACCCAGAATTCATTAGTAAAAACCCTGGAAAAAAAAGCCAAGAGCAATACAAAAATTATTTTAATCCTAACCCTATCAAATAAGGAGTTGCAATGATTGGAGCGTTTCTTTTAATCCTAATTAAGAAAGAAAATCAATTTCATTCCTCTTTAACAATTATAGATTACAAAACCCCACCCACAACATTAAAACAACTCTAACATTACTATACCAGTACTGCTAAAATTAGCTTTCAATCATTAATTTTAGTGAGAGATGAGACTAAAACATCCAAACACATATTTATTCAATTATTCCTAGTTCTATGTATTAAGATAACTACTGAATCGATATCCATTTACTCTCAACTCATTTGAAGAAGTTACAAATTATTCAATTTCTCGTAGATAAACCAAATAAAGTTCATACATATATATTGAAAGAATCTTTCAAGTAAGGAAAAACTTACATGGCTATAAGGTGGCTTGTATTGTTAACAGTGTTGCAAGTAATGTTGGTGGTGGGATCCGTTTCAATAACTGGTATATATCTTCATAACTCCACAAGCATTCACATCGAAATTCCAATCAAGCTCCTACTGTTTTGGCTATTTGATTGAGTGCATCAACTACACCACATCCACATCCAACAAATAAATATAAGAGACAAGCATTCAAACTCAGCATCACAAGCAAAGGTGTAAATGACTATTAAATTATACTTGTTGAGATTGAATATACTATTTAGGAATTGTTTAAACAAATATTTAGAAAATGGGTGTATTTAAAACCAGATTCATCAATATAATATTGCTGGTTACAGTCTGATGAAATAAAATCAAATAAAACAAAAGCAGAAACAACGAGCGAACGTGGCATACCTTCAGATTGAGGAAGCTTAGCAGCAACAAAAAACTGTGTCTCAAAACAACCCAAAGACAAAACTGATAAAAAAAAAAAAAGTTGAGATTTGAAGAACATCTTCAAATACCCAGAAACAAATATGCCGCTTTTCGATCTAGTTTGAAGCTCCCACTAATAACTAAACCAACTTTGTTCTCCAAAGAGAGTGAAAGCAAGAAACTGAAGGCAGAGTGGGGTTCCAGTGAAGTGACCACCTAGATTGAGTGCTGTAATAATCATTCACTGACCAGCAAAAGGTCAATCAACATGCCATTAAAAGATGTTTTAAGTTTTAACCAGGAAAAAAATATATTTTTATTTAAATAATTATCGATTTAGTTTAAATTTTGGAATATGTAGCGATTTAGTCCTTTTATTTAATTTACTATCAAAATTAAAATCATTACCTTTACTATTAATTTTTAAAAAAAAAATATTATACAAAATTAAATTAATCATATTATCTATTAAAAATATTGAAAAATAATAAAAAGAAGTCACTATAAGATATTAAAATTTAAAAACAAATCCTATAAAATTACAAAGACTCCTAAAAATTGTTTGAATCTAAATGTGTTAAAATACCCTTTCATTAACCGAGCCACGTTTTCGAGGTTAAAATTCCAGACAAGTTCTACGTTCGAATCGCGACTCGTTACGCACATCACCTCTTAGTATAGACAGGTGAAAAGTCCTGGAGGCGTGTTTAATATAAAGCTAGAGGGGGGTGAATAGATTTTAGCTAATTATTACCCAATTTTCGCGTGCATGTCAATTTTACGAAAATACCCCTAGCAAGTCAAATAAACATACAAGTGTAATAAGATGCGGAAATAATAAATGACACTTGATGTTTACGTGGAAACCCAACCACTGGGAAAAACCACGGGCTGTTTAGTGCGCCACACTCGGACCTCGAAATCCACTAATTGAAATGGAGTTTACAACCTATGTAGACCTCGTCTAACACTCCGGTCAATAACCCCCCACTTCTACCACTCGGGCCTTTAAAAGTGGCTCTAGTCCAATTGCTTATGTGACCACCTATTCCCGGTGTCCGACCTAATCCCGGTCAATCACACAAGACTTAAATCTCTCAAAAGAGATGCACAACCCTATGTGAATATGCAATGATATCCAAATATTGCAATAAGAGCTATGGTACTCTAGATGCTTACCTAGGATTATAAGATGACGATATAATCAATCCTAGATATCACATATAGCTCTTATGGCATACAACTTTAGCTAAGTAAAGGATAACCAATCCTAGATACAAAGCTATCACAAATAACCCACAAACATTCAAAAGATTAACTAGTTGATTAAAAAAACAATCTATCAACCTAGTTATCAATAAATCACACAAGAATGTTTATGGCATAGCTTTTAGGCAATAATGACCTAATCAAATAAGCTATGAAAAATAATCTCAATCATATAATGAGATTAATTAGCTAGATATAAAATAGGCATGAAAACCTAGCTAACATAAATAACCCAATCAACACATAATCTCAATCATGTATGTAGAAATTAATCTAAACACATACAAGTAATAAAAGAGATAAAATTGATAAGTAGAAACACTAATTATGTAAGATAAAAGTGTTCAACAAATCATACCATGTGTGTTGAAGAAGACCCATGCATTAGCATATGCTAGATGAACCTAGATGATGCCTAGATGATGATTTGTGCATGTGGGAATGGGTTTAGAGATATAAAGATGTAATCTTTAAGCTTTTTCTCTCAAGTCTCTCTTTCTCTCTCAAGAATAAGGAGCCTCTCTCTCTAGGGTTTGATTTTGTGGCTCTCCTCTCAAAATGATGAGAAAGATATGTATTTATAATGCCCAAATGAAACTACGTCGTTTTGGAAGAAATGGAAAAAGTATGGGCATTTTCGCGATACTCGCGTCAGTGCAGCGACTCAACATTCGAGCGCTTCGAAACATAATCAAACGACATCAAAACCTTTCATATAATATATCGTTAGAAAGGTATGGATGTCTAATTTCTACTCGTTTTTACAGAATGACATTTTGATATCTGTAGAAAAAGTTATGGTCAATTGAGTGACCAAAGGTCAGAAACGGACAACAACAGAATTGCCCTGTTTTGGTTGTAACTTTGGAGATTTTAAAACCAATCCAAAAGGTCATGAAATATTACGAATAATATACCGTTAGAAAGGTATGGGTGTCTAGTTTGTATAGAAATTTTCAAAACTTATTTTGAAGCTTTGTGTAAAAAGTTATGGTCACAAGACCATGCAAAGGTCAGTTTTGAAAATACTTAAAACATTGAAATCCAATCTTTTAAAACTAGACACCTTACTCCAATCAACCAAACCAAAACTACCACTTATCCAAGAGAAGAATGAGACCTTCTCAAGTGGTCAACCATCGCGCTAAGACATGCACACCATCGTGCAAGCGCGGACGTTTCCGATCACACAAACGGAAACGAATTACACCACACTTAAGACTAATCATGAAGTGCAAGTGTGGGTATTGAATGCATCCTAATGCCTAACATGTCATGGCATTTCATAGAACAAGATGCAATCAATTAAATGCAAGAAGAGATATTAAATAAATCAATAAAGCACAATGCATACAAAATATAAACACAACATTCAAGAATAAAAGTTATGCATGTTGTGTGTGTGTGCAACTATATCTCTTCAAGACAATGTAAGCACTAGATATATACCTTTGGTGCTTGTCCTCTTGAGGTCTTGGAAAGGGTCTTTGATCTTCAACAAATCACTTAGACTACCCTTACAACCAAACCCCAATTTGTGGTTTGCCCACGAAATAAGCCAATCAACAAAACGGGAATCCTTACAACAGGGCCGGCCCTGGGCTTGGTTTTTAGGGGTGCCCGCCCCAGGGCCCATCCTTTAAAATGGTCTATATTTACTTGTAATGAGTTATTATTGAGTTTTATATATATGGGTTGAAATTTAAAATGGTCCAATAAATATATTTTGCTTAAGATAAAAGAAGACCCAGGTATTTGTTTTAAATAAAGCCCAACAATTACATAAACAAAAAACAAAATAAAAGGACCCTCAAGTATTTCTCTAATGTCCATTTTTTTTTTTTTTTTTTTTTTTTAGACAATTAGACCAGCCATTACATCTCTTTCTCTCTCACTTTTTACAGGGTTTCATCACTTATTCACTTTTTTTCCCCTTTTTTTTACTACTGATTCTTATCCCTTTTATATAATAAAAATGAACATCCCAAAATACATCATTAAAATTACAATCAAACCAAAAACTTGTGGATCTGTGTCCCTTTTTTTTTTTTTTTACTATTGATCCATGTCCCTCTTATGTAATGAAAATAAACATCCCATCATTATCATAGATTTAATACTTGTTGCGATATTGAGTAATGGTCAAGAGTATAAATCAAAGTCTGATTCAATTATAGGTTTTTGTCTTTTGATGAACAAATTACTCCTAATATTAAGAGTTGATTGAAAACAATAAATTTATAACTTAAAAAAAAATCCAAACATTTGTAAATATATATATTTATATATCCAAACATATACCCGTGATCAAATTGAGTGTACATATTAAGAGTTCATTGAACTTAAAAAGGTCCAAACATTTGTAAAAAAATTTAAAAAAAAAAAAAATTAAAAAAAAATAAAAAAAATCAAAACATATGTACATAGTCAAATTCAATTTTATAAAGCACTAATATTGAGATTCTTGAATCTAATTGAAGTTGTAAAGTGGATTTTAAGGAGGCTGAATGCAATGAGATAAAACAACGTCAACCATTTGGAATATACTGGTTTGATGAGTATTATGAATTATATATTTTTTGAAGTTTTCACTATTACATAAATTGGGGGTTTTTTAGGGAGGGAGAAGACTCAAATCTGCAACCTTGTGATATATGTGTGAGGGGTTCTACCACCAAACTAACCTCATCTCATTATAAATTTTGTATTTTGATGGTATAAAACCCGATTTAAAACGGTTTAAGTATATTATCAAAGTAACAAAACATAAAACAATTTTCGATATTGGTACCGCATAAACTATACACTATGAAAAAACATATTATATTTATTCGTGCGGAATTGAACAAGGGGGCCCATTTTAAATTTTTCGCCCTGGGCCTCCAAAAACTCAGGACTGGCCCTGAGTATAGGTGGTAGTTGAGTTCGAGTCCTACTATATACATTTTACATGCATATGTATACCCTTTCATTAACACAAAACTTATAAACAATTTTGGTTTAAGTTGAAATAACACAGACATAAAATGAAAATGTAAAATTACCAATAAGTAATAAAGACCAGTTACTTACTATTTTTTTGACACATTAACATTCAACTAATCTCAAATCTCAAGCAAGATCCCTCCAATAGTCCAATAACAACAACCCATCCATTGTATCCTTTGTCGTATTACATAAAAAGGGTCAATTAACAAATGGATGATAGCTGTTTAATTATGATACAGTTTTTTGTTTTTGTTTTTGTTTTTTTTTTTTTTTGAGATGTGATTAGATCATTAGAATTTGTATTTGTTTTCTTTACATAATTAATTCCTTAATCAAAAGAAAGACAATAAAATTGAGAACAACACTTGCCATGTTACAGTCATGTTGGTTGATTTGATTTCATTGATGTTGGATTAATATTTTCAAAAAATAATTTATCTACCGTTATTATTTGCCATGAAACTGATTCTGGGTCGGTTTACATTTTCAGAATGTTCATGCTTTACATTCTTCCAGGAACACGTATTTCCACAGTTCCACCTGAACTTGTTCGTCTTCCTTACATCTCTGAAATGTGAGATAAGGCACTTAATTTTGTTTCTTTGTCTTGAAATCATATTTGTTCATTTTCTTGTCCTTTTGTTGGATTTGATTTGAAGCTAATGATGTTATTTTTGCTTTCTAACAAAATAGTTGTAAATACATAACATGAGAATAATAATAAGAAGAAAAAATGACATTCTAAACAACCAACTCGAAAAGGTGAAACATTCTTAACGAACATCAACATTGTTGTGGAATGTAGTGATTTTGCCTACAACTATTTAAAGGGTTCGATTCCACTAGAATAGGCTTCGATGCAACTGAAGTACATGTAAGCTATTTCCACTAGAATGGGTTTAGTAATAGTTAACTATGCAATATTCTGTTATTTCTTTGGTTGTCACTGTTTAGTAATAAAAATGATTTCAAAGCAATTCCTTGTCTATCATGTACACTGTACAGTAAAAACTATTAACAAAACCAAAACAAAGAAAACTGCAAATGATTTCCAAGAAGAGGCCAATCCATTGGATAAGTTTCTATTTTTTGTTTCGAAAGAAAGATAAGCACTATTTTGGTTTACTTCAATATATCAAATTGAAATTAAATAGTTGAACATTCATTAGAATGATAACCGATCAAGATCGATGTATAGCTACATTTTAATATTTTTTTTTCCATTATATAATTGAATTGCAATAAGCACTATTTTGGTTTACTTCAATATCTCAAATTGAAATGAAATAGTTGAACATTCATTAGTATGATCATTGATCAAGATGTATAGCTAAATTTTTTTTTAAAAAAATCATTATATAATTGAATTGCAATAAGATTTTAGAAAGGCATGGTCAGACCTTATATAAAAAAAAAAAAAAAATTAAAAAAAAGGGTACTCTTTTTTTTTTGGTGAGAAAAAAAAGGGTACTCTTAACATGTGAATAAGTGATGTGATTATCTGAATGAACAATTGAAACTGTCCACGAAAACGAAAAAAAAAAAAAAAAAAAAAACTCTTAACATGTGAATATGTGATGTGATTATCTGAATGAACGGTTTAAACTACCAACTCACATCGATGTCTTTTGACATGTACAATTTATGGAGGGAAATTATTATTTTTCCGCTATAGTTTCAGAAAAATGGTTTTATAGCCCCTCTAGTTTTGTGTTTCTTCAAACCTCCCCCGAAAAAGCTGAGGTGCCAATAATACGGGCCCGAAAAGTCTGACGATCAATTCGGGCCTAGATCCAAACCCAACACTTAAAACCCACAAAATTGGACCCGACCCACCATCTCACTTACCTATTTTGAATTTTTTAATTCTTTCATATTTTTAATGGTTTGTGAAGTTTTTGTTAGTTCCCTCTGTTGGACTATTTTTGATTAATTTAATTTCAGGAAGGGAAAATTGACCTTCACAATGCATAATTACGTTGTACGTACGAGTTAATTGTTTTTGGCTTTGTTGCTTTCAATTATCATCGGTTTATTAGTTTAATTTTTGTACTAAATTATTCTTAATTACATTTGCAAACCGATTGTGTTAGTGTTTTTCCTTACACATTTTAGTTAATTTGTAACAGATGATTTCCGGGAAAGGACACCTATGGGAACTGAAACAGCGGAGCATTTAGAACAACCACAGCCTGATCATATGAATTTTGCTTTGATGGAAATGGAAGCTGCAGTTCTTCGGGAGACTGTTGAGGTTTCAGAAGAGGCCGATCCATTGGATAAGGTTCTAGATGCTAGAAAGATGGTATCTTTCAGTCTTTGTATGAAAATGTTTGGAGAGGTGACAAATTTCATCATGTCCTGAAATCTGTTTTGAAATGATGAAATACATCTAACTAGAAAAAAATGCTAGCAGTTAAAGCTTGCTAGTCATCAGATAACAAGTAGAATTTGTTTGCTGATCCAGGTACTTTTAATTATTTGATGTGTTGTGTCAATTGTCAAAACAAGAAAACATATGTGCCATGTAGAATAATATAATCAGCCCCGGCCCTAAGGGGAGCCCAGTTAGACGACCGCTTAAGGCCCCCCAAAGTTAAAAAAAAATAAAAATTGATTTCAGGTGTAACCCATATATGAATTTAAACTAACAAACTTATAAATGAGTTTTAAATGGGCCCATTGAACCTCTAATTTTTTTAAACTAACAAACCCATAAAGTGAGTTCAAAATAGGCCCACTGAACCTCTAATTTTTTTAAACTAACAAACCCATAAAGTGAGTTCAAAATAGGCCCACCAAACATATTTCTTCTTAAGAAAGGCCCACAACCCAATTATCATTCTAAAAAACGAAAAACAACAGTATAATACTACTCTTATCAAAGTAAGACAACCACAAATCGAAATTGAACAAAAATCAAATTAGGACTCTCTTAAATCTTGCTATTTCCGGTTTTGATTTCCAGTTTCCGGTTTCGATTTCCAGTTTCCATTAAAACAAGTAGGCTCTTAGGTGCAGTAAAGTTTGCAAAGCTAGGATTGCTTTTAGACACATTATACTTATTGGTCTTGATAGCTTGTTTGATTATGAAAGATTTGATTATGAAAGATTTAACAATCAACCTGTACAAAACTACTTTAACTTTCAGTTTAAAAAATTCTTTGGACTTTCAGTTCATAGCAAAAATTCAGTAAAGAAAATTAGTAGATGTACCGAATATAATATCAAAATTGGCCGAAAATAATTGAAACTTTTCTATTACTTGCAAAAAACAACACTGTACAAAACCTGCTTGTAACATATTAAAGTTGAACACAAATATCATATCCACCTAAGAAGAACACAAATTAACACAAGAGTAAGCAATTAATTATAATTAACAACTTTTTGTTTAATTACAGGACAAATTTAAGTTAAATGAGACATGAAACTAACAAAATATTTAGATAAAGTGTAATATTAGGCTCTATCTTTTGACTTTTTGGTATTTATGAATTATGAGTAAAGCAATTGAGGACGTAGAAATAAAAATTACTTATGTTTATTTGAATGGTTATCAGATAAAAGCTGTAAATTACAACTTTTTTTTCTCACATGTTTTAATGGTTTTTTTTTTTTTTTTTTTAAGATTAAAGTTGTATATTTAATCTTTGATTGATGTTTAAAACAAAAAGATAAAAGAAACAAAACAAAACAAAAAAGGAGAATGAAAGAAAATAACTCCTCCCAGGCAGTGATTATATACAAGAGGTGTTATCTTCCCGGTTCCAACCGTATGAGTGGTAGAGGTATTTTCTTAGAATATTAATTAAATAAAAATAGAATATAAAAAAAAAGTTTTTTATTTTTTTTTATTTTTTAAATTCAAATATCATGAAACAAAAAAGAACTTTTTTTTTTTTTAAAGAAAAAGAAGGACATTATTAAACAACCAAAAAGCCAACCCAAACATTATTTAGAGTGATTTTTGGGCTATTTTTTTAGATTGTGTAAAATCATTGAAAAATATATATATATATATATTGCTCAAACTTCATTTCATAATCAATTTGGTACAATTCCTACGTATTTAGTCTTTGGACAAAAAACAAATGTCACATAAATATGTCGCTCCATAGTAAGGCTTATGGTTTTGGGCCTTGTGATGGGTTTTCATTTTAAATGGACCGTTGGAGTCAATAGATTGAAACCCGGGCCAATTTATGAATGAATAAGATTTGGATTCAAATCAACCCGAGCCCGTCCATGTGTCGATTGTTGTCCAAGCTGTATAAACGGACTGTATAAATCCAAAAATAACCATGACTGTGTAAACGGACATTGACAATGGATTGGAAGATAAAACACATTTGGTGATAAAATTATAAGCATACATCATCCCTTGGGTGGCGAGAGGTAAGTCTAAATACCAATATTTGAATGCATGGATGTGTGGGAGTTTAATGTGAAGACGACGTCGTGTAAATGGATGCAACGTAGAGATTCTCCAATATTTGGTGATGGTTATTAGCTATCATTTTGAAGAAAAGTATTTCTTGTTATGAATTTCGGGTAACTAAATTTGCCGACTCATGTTTCTAGAGAGACTTAAGAAATCACAAGTTGTGGAGGTTTTGGTTGGTGGAAGAAGGAGCATTGGAATCTAAGTAGACATGAACCTAAAATGATCTTGAATAACAATAACAGATTGCCATGAAGAACAAATCCCACGGAAATCAGTAAAATCTTCGTACAATTTTATTTTTTGGCAATCTCCACTGCAACATCATCATTAAGTTGCAATTCCCATACACATCCAACTACATCCCAGGTAAAGCTTGTAATTCCTAAGTACCCCTATCACATAAAGCATTCATTTCTTCCTCCATAACCAATTTCCAACCAGGGTGAGCAAGGGCTTCCTGAAAGGTCTTAAGAATAGAAAGAACAGAGAGAGACAAAGAAAAAGAACGAAATGAAGAAGAAAGATTATCAAAGGAAACAAAGTTTGTAATGGGATACCTAGTAGTGGACCTTTTACCTTTACAAAGAGCAATAGGTAAATCAAGGTCAGAGACCTCAGTACTGGGATGATGTTCAGCATCTCTGTTCGAGATAGATGCTTGAGTAGAAGGCGTTGTAGTACGCAGAATAGCATCTAGCTATCCATCTGTTTGCATTGTCCTTCACCTCACATACAGTTGTAACGGTTTAGGGGGCTGCACAGTAGGCTTCACAAAAGGCTGCCCAGAGAGTTGCTTAGGGGCTGCTCAACTGGCTGCCCAAAGGGCTGTACAAGGGGCTGGACAGACACTAGAATTGACGGAGGAGAAAATAAATTTGAATTGAGAGTGGAGCCAGATGTAGAAAAGAATGGAGCAGACTAAAAAAATGTTATATCAGCACTAACATAACACTTGTTAGTATTATGATCATAACATTTGTAACCTTTCTGAGTCCTAGAATATCCAAGGAATATACATTTAATAACTCTTTTTGAGAACTTATCGATATGTTTAATTAAATGGACAAAACAAACACAACCAAAAACATGTGGAGGAAGTGAAATGATGGTTTATCAGGAAAAAGAATTGAGTGTGGAATTTTAAAATTTAAAACAGATGAAGGAAGTCTATAAATAAGAAAGCAAGCAGTAAGAATTGCATCTCTCTAAATTTTTTGTTAATACTTTTATGTGAAATATAATGGTCCTAGCAACTTCCAAAAGATGTCGATTTTTTCTCTTAGCAACTCTATTTTGTTAAGGAGTATAAGCATAAGATCTTTGATGGATATTACCATGTTTCACACAAAATTTGGAAATAGTAAAATTACAAAACTCCAATGCATTATCACTGCAAAATATACATCCCAAATTGATTTTTTATTTCATTGAAAAATGATTGAAATACATAAGATACCTTTGACCGCTCTTTCAACAAATATAACCAAGTAACTCTAGAGTGGTCATCAACAAACGAAACAAAGTACTTGAAACCATTGACATTGGGAATCATACAAGAATCCCACACATCTGAATGAACTAAAGAAAACAAACCATAAATTTCTTTATTGAGTCGGGGAGAGAACGACGATTGATAGTGTTTCCCTAATTGAGACGACTCACAATCTAAAGACAAACTTGAATTTACTAGAAGACCTAAAATCTGAAGATGTCGAGAAGGAGTATGTCCTAATCTGTAATGTCATTATTGTGGAGAAATTGAGGAGAATGCAAACTTATCAGGTGATGTTGAACTAGCTAGATAGTATACGTCATTTCTTTCACATCCTCCACCAATCATCTTCCTCATATAGAGATCCTGAATAATGTAAAAAGTAGGAAAAAAAGTGATTGAGCAGTTAAGTTTTTTTTGTAAGCTAACTTACAGACAACAAGTTAATTAGAAAATTGGATACATATAAAACTGAAGATAGAGGAACGAGAGTTGAACAAACTAATCCTTCACTCATAACTGGAGTTTTAAAACCATTGGCCAGAATAACTGAACCTATAGGAGATGAAGAAACAAAATTAAGAAAAGATGAGTTACCAGTCATATGGAAGAAAGTTCTAGAATCTATAATCCAAGAAATAGAATCAGTGGATGATAAAAAAGCAATTAGAGTACCTGGTTGAGCTAAAGTAGCAGTAGGCATAGAGGAACACCCATTGGTTGGTTGTTGGCTACATGAAGGTTGAAAATGTTGTTGTTGTTCATAAGAAGGCATGGGAGAATTTTGAGCAATACCTGAAGCTAGAGTCATTTGTGTAAAGGTATGAGTCACACTATCATATTGTACTTGATTCACTGATGCTAGCTTCCTAAATTTCACCCAACATTTCTCAAAAGGGTGATTAGTGCGTTCGCAATGGTTACAATAAAATCTTTCTGCACAACCTCTACCACGGCCTCTACCACGATTGTTGCCTCCCTCTCTACTACAACCATTAGAAGACATTAAAGTAGAGGATTTTGATAATGGGAGAACCTTATTCTAATGAGTAGTGTGAGATAGGCCAACTCTTTGAAGACGGGAATAAGCATCATCTACAGTAGGTAATTGACGTTCTGCCAGAATAATATTTTTAGAGCTGTCATACATTGAATTTACATCAGATAAAAACTTTACTATTTGAAATTCCTCTCTTTGTTGCCAAAGTTTCTTAATATTAGTTGTGAGAGGATGATAAAAATTAAGTTCTTTCCAAAGACCTTTCAGAATGTCATAATACTCACTAATTGATTTTTCACCTTGTTGACATGAGAATATTGATGAGTAAAAATCATAAATTCTGTACACCTTCTGAACTTGTCCAGATATTTCCTTGAGGGCATCCCATATTTCTTTGGATGAGTCAAAAAACATTGTCATAGCAGCAATATGAGGCTTCATACTATTCCAGAGCCAAGTCATTACCATCATATCGTCCTTGCGTCAAGATTCATATTCCTTTGCCTCTTTATTGTCTATCATTTACATTGCACGGTAATGTCGATCTCCAAGTTTATCAATGTAAACACTATTAACATAACAAAAACAAAGAAAAGTCCTCCTGAGTCCCTAAGAAATGAGAAACAATAATACAGCAGAACTCTTAAGTGTGCCACAACAACAAGTTATCTTATCTCTCTTTACTTAGCTTCCTCCAAAAGCCACTCGATCTCTTCTGCCAATTCCCTATTTTCGATCAGTTTTTCATTATAACTTTGCAATTCATTCTCCAACTTTTGTAGGTTGTAGTCACTTTTACTTGTCGGACCTTTAAAATATTTGTTCAGAATGTTTTCAATGTCCTTACTCCGCTTTCTTTCTTCATTCTCTATGAGGTTTCTTTCAGATTCTCTCAAATGTGCAAGTTGGATAACTTCGAAGTTGTTCATTAACTCCTTCAATTTCGCCGTATCAATTCCTCTAACCCAGTTAACTTCACTATTGTAGAATTATTCGGTCAAAATCTTGAAAATATTCATAAAACACATACTTTTAAGTGGTTTTAGTCGGTTCAGCTCTGTTTCATCGTGTATTCTTTCCTCACCTGATAGATGTATGACTTTTAAATCTCTTTCTAACAATGGTCAACGTTACTAATTCTTCAAAAAGAAATATGTAATTACACAATAATCAATGTAAAAACTTGTTAATATGTGGCTTAATTTAGTCAGTAATCTTAGTGTACATCATTATTACTAGGACTTCTAAATCTCTTTCTAACAATGATCAATTATACTAATTCTTCTAAAAACAAATATGTAATTACAAGATAATCAATATAAAAACTTATTAATATGTGGCATAAATTAGTTAGTAGCCTTTTTTTTTTTATATATATAGATTCATATTTTGTTAGTGTACATCATTATTACTAGGAGTGTAGTGCATACAAATAAGAAAAATATTATAAAGCACTGATCCAAGCATTACAAGTATATTGTGTGTGAATTTGATGGAAGGAAACATCACTGCTTAAAGTTGTTCTATAATCCATCTCGAAACACAAAGCATGGGGGAAAGGAAACTGATATTGCAAATACACTTAGAGAATGAATTCATCTATGTGAGACAAACAACGATATTGATGTTCACTTACTGGCAAGAAAATCGAACATTGACAGAAATCAAGAATACGACAAAAATCTTAAGTGTGCCTCATCAGCTCTCTCTTAACTCAGCTTCCTCTATAAGCCCCCTCTATCTCTTCGACCAATTGTCTATTTTCATTATATTCGTCAATATAACTCTGCAGCCGGTTCTCCAACTTTTAAAAGTCGCCATCCATATCCTTTGCAGAACTAGCAAAGTACTGATTCAAAATTTTCTTAATGCCACTATGGTGTTTTTTTTTACTTCTTCATTGCCTAGCTTTCTCTCATATTCTAATTCTTTTTCTTTCAAATTAGCAATTCGGACATCTTCTATATTCTTCATCATTTCATACAACTTCTCCATATCGGTCCCTCTAACCCACTTAACTTCCTTGTTCTCGTTGAAATATTCTGTCAATATCCTAAACATCTTTTGAAAACATTTTGTTTTTAGCAATTCCAATATTTTCAACTATGGTTGCAACAATGTTCTTTCGATTAGAGTTATCATGTTAAATGTTAATATATATATATTGTAAATATATAGTTAAGTTAGGGGTATATTTCTTTTGTTTTCTTCATAATGACGGGTGAAAGAGATGATTCGCTTCAGTCTATTAGTGTAAGATTTTTGGTGCCTAAAAACGATTTTTAGTTACTATAGTGAAGAGAAAAATATCGAGTGCATTATAGGTGCACCCATGCAAGTGTGCAACACCATCACAATCCCACCACGTGGCATATAGACTGAGTTGGGTAGTTGATTGTTTTAATTAATTAATAGATGATTAATTAATATGTCAAATCAGTATTTGAGTGAAATGGTTGTTGGTTGAGTTACTGAGTTAAAAATTTATACTAGATGATGCATTGTGAAAAGCACAGTGTATTAAATTAAATATAATTTTTTAAAGCAAACCTCAATAATATAATAAAATTTTATTAATTATAAAGTATATAAGAAAAAACATAACGAGTCATGTGGTATGTTCCTCACACTCACATCAAAAACCCTTAATTATTGTAATATTTCAAAAAAAAAAAAAATTTTAAAAATTCATTTCTTAAAATTATTTTAGTTAATTGGTTGTCCATAGAAGTTCAATTTTAAAACGATTATAATGGAAAGATAATATAAGCTAAACCTGATATATATAAATAAATAAATATATATATATTCGAGTGAGTCTCTCATGATGGATCATTTATTTTAATTTCGGTGAAGATCTTGAAAAAATGACATCGATTTTTATGAATTTTGAGTCTTTACTGTCACCATTTAACAATCAACCTGTACAAAACTACTTTAACTTTCAGGTTAGAAAATTCTTTGGACTTTCAGTTCAAATAGAAAAAAATCAGTAAAGAAAAATTAGTAGGAAATATGTACCGAATAGAATATAAATACTTTATGATCTCAATGAAGCTAAAGTTTATAACTAAACTCTCAAATGATTAATTAATATTCACGTGTATTTTTATAATCCAATAATCCACCAACATCTATAATGTTAGAGTAATACTATACAACTCAAAAAATTAACCCAAATGATGTGGTGAGTGAATTATCTTTACCACACCAATCATGAGATGATATTGTGAATGGATAAATCATTTGGTAATAGCAGCCCTTTTGCAATATATGGTCTTGGCAATTCAATGTGATTCTCATCTACTCTTTTAGTATCATTTGAATATTTCACATGGTATCAAAGCCATAATCTCATGGAAGAAAGTTTAATCTCATCCACGAGTCTTGTACGGTTCTGAAAATTCCGATTTTGAATTTGGTAATTTGTCTTCCTCTCTTCTTTGTTATAGTATTTGGTTTTCTTTTGTTTTCTTCATAATGACGGGTGAAAGAGATGATTCGCTTCAGTCTATTAGTGTAAGATTTTTGGCGCCTAAAAATGGTTTTTAGTTACCATAGTGAAGAGAAAAATATCGAGTGCATCGCAGGTGCACCCATGCAAGTGTGCAACACCATCACAATCCCACCACGTGGCATATAGACTAAGTTGGGCAGTTTATTGTTTTAATTAATTAATAGATGATTAATTAACATCTCAAATCAGTATTTGAGTGAAATGGTTGTTGGTTGAGTTATTGAGTTAAAAATTTATACTAGATGATGCATTGTGAAAAGCACATTGTATTAAATTAAATATAATTTTTTAAAGCAAACCTCAATAATATAATAAAATTTTATTAATTATAAAGTATATAAGAAAAAACATAACGAGTCATGTGGTATGTCCTTCACATCCATATTAAAAACCCTGAATTATTGTAGTATTTCAAAAAATAAATAAAAAATAGGGTTTTTAGCAAATATGCCCTATTTTAGGGACTTAATAGCAAAACTACCCTAAAAACCAATTTAATTGCAAAACTACCCTAAACTTACCAAAATGCCCTCACTATTAACTCACCACATTTATTATCCTTATTTATTACTTTTACTAATCATTTACCAACCATTTACCAACCAACTAATTAAAAAAATAAACAAAACACTATCTAATAATTTAACTTACACTACAACACATTCTCTTAAAAAAAAAAACTTACATTACAACACATTGTTTCACACACATTTGTTTTTCAATGTTAGGTTTTTAAAAAATTGGAGAAGATTGTATCAAGTTATTTGAAGGTATGTATTACATTATAATTTATTTTTTTGCCAACCTCATTTGTAATGTGCCCGGATTTACTTTGTTATAATTTTTTTTTTTTTTTTTGATAGAAGAGTTTTTGAAGGTTTGAAAACGCCTCGGGACAGGGTGTCCCGACGTCGGGTCACCCCGTCCCGAGGAAAAAAAACCTCGGGACGGGGTGACCCGACGTCGGGACACCCTGTCCCGAGGCGTTTTCAAACCTTCAAAAACTCTCGGGACGGGGTGACCCGACGTCGGGACACCCTGTCCCGAGAGTTTTTTTCAAACCTTCAAAAACTCTCGGGACAGGGTGTCCCGACGTCGGGTCACCCCGTCCCGAGGATTTTTTTCCTCGGGACGGGGTGACCCGACGTCGGGACACCCTGTCCCAAGGATTTTTCAATATTTGAAAAAAACCTCGGGACAGGGCGTCCCGACGTCGGGTCACCCTGTCCCGAGGATGTTTTTTCTCGGGACAGGGTGACCCGACGTCGGGATACCCTATCCCGAGAGTTTTTTCAATTTTTTAATTTTCGAAAAAAAAACCTTATTTTAACTATCCCGTCTAATTTCCTAAGAATAATAAGGTGTTTTATAGGTTGATTATAGTTGTTGATTATATTTGTTACTTTTTTTTTTTTTTTTTTCAGGATTCAAGATGACAAGTGTGCAATTGGTTTTGAATTGGGGTGGAAAATGGAAAAGTCATCATGGTCAATATTGGTATGAAGGTCAAAGAGCAAAGGCGTTTGATTTTCCAAGAGATGCAAATTATGATCTTTTATTAGATAAGGTATACTATGTCACTGGAATTGATAGAGATCATTATCGGGTCAGTATGACAACTGTTGCTCACACTTTCCGTCCTAGTATGCCTATTGAGATTGTTGACGATGAAGATGTTGCACTGTTGCTTCGTCGAGAGAATGTTGACCCATTAGTTTGCATTAGTATTGAGGAAATCGGCAATGAATGTCCAGAAAGGAATCATAAACCACCAGAGTCCTCTGCCAACCCACACCATGAAACTCGTGAGTATGAATTTCATCATACACAAAAAAGCAATATACAAGTTACTGATATTGATGAGTTTCAAACGTCAGATGTACCTCACATAGGTGCAAATTTGGATGATATTGTAGAGGGTTTTACACCAACTGCCAACATTGATACAACTTCTCCTCATCTTATTCCTGATCATGATGAAACAGAACCACAATCCAATCCCATTCCTAATCAATTTCCCAACCGGTATGATGAGCAATTTGCCCATGTCCAGAGGCTTGTTCCACCTCCTTGTGCATTTTATTCTATTCATTCGGGTGAAGTTGCACCAAGACCTATTACCATGCGTATTGAAGTTGGTGAAGTGTTTCCAAGCAAGCAACAACTACAATCGCAATTAGGTCGTTATTGCCTTGCCAACCAGTGCCAGATTCGGGTGTTTAAGTCAGATACAACACGTTATCAAGTTCGGTGTATTGTTGAGGGTTGCAATTGGCGAATGCGTGCGGCTAAGGTTCAAAATTCAGATCATTTCCAAATTAGAAAATTTGACAATCAACACACATGCTCCACAGAAGCACGATTTTCGCATCAGAGGCAAGCAAGTGCACGGGTTATAGGGGAACATATACAAGAGAAACTCCATGATCATCGTTTGTACAAGCCAAAGGAAATTATAAATGACATGCAGAGGGAGTTTGGCATCTCTTGTAACTACCACAAAGGCTACCGAGCTAGACATATTGCCTTAGAGGAGGTTCAAGGAACACCGGTTGAGTCATACAGTATTTTGCCATCATACTTGTACATGTTAGAGCAAACAAATCCTGGGACTATTACAGACTTTCACACAGATTCGTCTGACAGGTTCATGTATATGTTCTTTTGCTTCAAAGCTTGTATAAATGGTTTTCTGTCTTCGATTAGACCGGTCATTGCTGTCGACGGGACGTTTTTGACAGGTCCTCATAGAGGGGTTTTATTTGTGGCTGTGTGTATGGATGGCAATGAGCAGATATTTCCTTTAGCATTTGGTGTTGGTGATTCAGAGACAAATGAAGCTTGGGAATGGTTCTTATCTAGGTTGCATAAAGCCGTTGGCGAAGTTGATGATTTGGTTATCGTTTCTGATAGAAAAAACAGTATCATAACCGGTGTAGAAAAAGTGTTCCCAAATTCATTCCACGGTGCATGTGCGATACATCTACAACGGAACATGCTTGGACACTATGGCAAGAATAAGGCACTTAAACGATACTTCGAACGGGCAGCCAGGGTGTATCGCGAAAGTCAATTCCGGCAGCGTATGGAACAACTTGCAAATATTAATTCTGAAGCAGCTCGGTATGTTACGGATGCCGGGTTTGATCGTTGGTCAAGAGCATACAGTCCAAGAAAAAGGTACAACATAATGTCAACCAACATTGCAGAGTCCATGAATAATGCAATTAAAGGATGCAAGGAATTGCCTATTACCGGAGTGATTGATTACATCAGAGGAGTTCTTCAGGGTTGGTTCCATGATCGGCGCACAGCTGCACTTAAACTTACGACTCAATTGACAACAGCCGCAGATGTAGCCGTAGGTGTCAAGGATGACGAAGCACGATATATGCGGGTGTACCCTATCACATTTTACACATTCGTTGTTAAAGATGGAGATTTAGATGGACATGTGGATTTGACCACAAAATCCTGTTCATGTAGAGAATTTGATGTCGACCAACTTCCATGTGCACATGCATTAGCTTGCATTAGGTTACGAGGGTTTTCGTTTCCTGATTATTGTTCCCCTTATTACTCTAGTACGTTCCTTGTTACAGCATACAGTGGGGAAATACATCCCGTGGGACAACCCAGCGAATGGTTGGTTCCTTCGGATATTGCATCAAAAATTGTTCATCCACCAGTAGGTCGTCGTCCTCCTGGAAGACCTAGAAAGAATCGTAACCCGTCATTTGGCGAGGAAGTAACTCAAAGGAGATGCACAACTTGTCACCGTGTTGGTCACAATAGCCATACATGCACCTACCCGAAGTCAAGTACCATGGGAAGTACATGTGAAATCGGTGAGGCAAGTGGATCGCATAATGTTTTATGATGTAATTGGTTGTACTAAAATTTAAAGAAAACGATTACTGTATTCGAACTTCGACTTTAATGATTATGGTAGTTATGTGTTTGTGGTGATGTCACATGTAAATCAATGATATTTGCAAAACTATGATTTTATGAGTGGTGTTATATTTGTGGTGACGTGGGGTGTTAGTTTTTATGTGGGGTGTTAGTGGTGTTATATTTGTTAGGGTATTTTGTTAGCGTTTGGTGTTTGTGTTTGTGGTGTCATCTCTTGTTAGTGTTTGTGTTTTTGTTAGCGTTTGGTTAACTAACTTCAATATAATTTACGAAATTTCGACAGAGTTCCATTTGAAATTTCAACAAATCCATATCTTCAATGATACCTGCAAATATAACACTTCCAATATCCACAAAAGATCTCATACTCAAATCACACATTTCATTCACATCACCACCACAACATATAAAAACGCTAGTCTCAAATATTACATTTACTTATTAGTACACATCAATTTACATATGGCACTTCTTTCGAATTTTGAAATATTTCTGTTGCTATTTTAACTCTAAGGGGTGCTCCGTCTTTTTCTTCAAAGTCAAATGGTTTTTCCGCCCATAGATACTCCAAGAATTTTAGAGTAAAAATACCACAATCGGACCTATGTCAAAAAAAATAAACCATAATTAATAAAAGCTATCATGTAAACATAAACTAATACCATTAACATATTCACTAAGACATACTGATTTCCTTGATGTGGAACGCCTTCTTCGAGTCTTTCAACAGCAAATGACTTAGGGTCCTTATAAGTGTCTGGCAACGCATGCACCAACAAAGATGGCAACATCTTTCTAAGACATGTTGCCCACCTTAGTATTCCATCAACACTATTAGCGTCCGGGTATGAGTCATATATTTTAATGGACCACTCCTTTAAGTTAACCTCTACAGCAACCCAATGGTTTCCATTTACGTTTGCAGGAAACAAAATCTGAATAATCAAACAACACTCGAATGAATATCTACTAATAGTTGAATAACATATTAATGACAAAATTACTTACACCGTCAATTGTCCGCCAATTTACCGAAGCATGCACCGGATATTTTCCTATAACGTAGTCCATCATTGTACCATCCCATTTGTAGTTTTCATGCTTGAATTGTTTTTTACTCTTAGATAAAGTTGACCACCTTCCTTGAATTTTAATCTGCAGAAATTGTCAATTATGGTTAGACTCAGTACATATAAAAAGGAAATAATAAATGTTGCCGTAAATGTATTTAAATACCATGAACGTGTAATCCAATAACACAATGTTCTTGTTGTATAACTGAGGACAGAAAATGGCACGCCGCCGCATTAGACGACAATATGTCTCAATATGCTGTCAATCAACAAATGTGTGTTACTGCAAATGCATACAATATATTAATGAATTGCAATATGAGGTGTACAACTTACGTCTCCCTCTAGCCACCCTTCTGGAGATAGCAACAGTTGAAACCAAGCAGGCTTTGCTACGAGCAAACCTACGTCCATGCTGTTGACGTTCAACAATAAAAACATATTAACAAAATCGAAGTGGGGATTGCAATAATAATACATGCTTTAACATACCATGTGTTGTTTTCCTTTATCCATGATTGCATTAAACGAATAATTTCCTCATCCACTTGGTTATCGCTTCCGAATTCTTGCATTTTCGGTTTCTTAGGCCTCTTCGTTGTGGGATCAGTGTACGGACTCACGGTAACTGCGGACCGTTTGCGATCTCTAGGTACTTTAATGGTAAGCTTTGGTGGTCTTGACAATTGCTTGACATCTTCACTTGTCTTAGACACGACGACAAATTCAGGAGATTGAACACCACGAGGATTTGAAGGTTCATAGTCTTGGATGTTGTCATCTTGGCTGAAATCGGTGGTATTATGTTCATTTAACTACATCAAATATAAATCACATTCGTTAGTACGATATTAAAAATTAGACGAATTTACAAATTAGACCAAATGTACCTCTTCAGACACTTTTTTCAAACATATAAGCTCCGTCAAACGAAGGAATCCCATTCGCATCTCATCCATCAAAGTATCATGCATAGAAATCATCTGATCTTGTAACGCATTTTGTTGTGCTTGCATATCATCCAATCTTTTCTGGATCTTCTCAAGTGTAATCAATTCTTTCTTCTTTCCTCCGACTTCAAATTTTTTAAAAGTTGTAGTTTGATGATCTCCCTCAATATCATTCTGATTAGCATCACCAACATCATCCTCAACATCATCGTCAACATCATCCTCACCCACACAACCATCCACATCCGGCGATACATATTCGAGTTGATCCATACCCGCCCAATACGGTTTCTTTGATTCATCATCAGAGGGGCCAAGAACTTTGTATATGGTAAGCTAATATTTTATAAAAAATAATAATTAAAACTTAAGGAAAACAAACTAACTAATAAAAATGATTTTAACATAATACTCAATACTTACGCTTTTAAACTTAAATATGTTTTTTAAAATGTCCACATATGAGGGAGTTTCCGTGCATCGCCAGTTCAAAATTCTGGGGGCGACATTGTTCACTTTAACGGCATATCCAACTGTGGCCCATTTTGGTATTGCTTCGATTCCCCACACCTGATAACGAAAATAAAAATAAAAACAGTAAAATCCATCAATTATCACATATTATGTTGCATTTAAAGATTTTAATTAAATTCATCAATTATCACACATTACCTGAAAAGCTGTCAAAAACCCATAAACGTTGTACCTCTCCACTTTACGTTTCGATGGAGCATCAACCCCCTCCTTGAACTTATCCTTGAACTTATCATCACGGCCAACTAGACAACTAGCAAGGGAGTTAAATGTCCTTGCGTATATGAATGACCCCCACGGAAACCTATTAAAAGCATCTAAATCATCCACTAACTCTAATGCCCAATAAAGGATAGCATTCCTATCGTCCTTGCCAACTAACGTCATCTCCAATAAAAGTATTAAAGCCAACTTCACCATATCTTCATCACTATTGTTATTATTAGGAATAAGGTTTCTAAACCAATCAACAACCATTTTAACACTGACTTTACTTTCTTGGAAGTAGGACCGACGGAGTCTACTATTCTTTCATTTGAAAAGATTCGATGTGGATTCAGAGTATTCTCCAAAGGCTAGCCCACTAACTAAACAAAACTCCACTGGGCTAAACCGTATCACCCCGTTGCCAACATGGTACCACAAATGAGATGAATTTTCTTCGTCATTCTTAACATGACACTCCCTAAGTAAGATATGGTGACAAAATTGCCCAGACAACACCATATCACTCACATTCAAAAAATGACCAAAACACGTTGCTTTAAACATGTCAAGTTGTTTTTCCGAGAGACACGATTTAATAAGTTTTATACTATCCCAATTACAATACCCAGAAACTCGAGATGGAAAACGATCGCATTCCTTGATCTTAAGTGACTCAAGTAATTTCTGTCCACCCATGTGTATATACCTAAACACATTCCATAATAAATTCATATATGAACTCAAGTATAAAGAATCGAAAAAAATAAAAGTGAATACATTTAAAAGTGAGACATAGACTGTATATAAAGTTTGAGATGCAATCTAATTCAACTAAATGGTTTGTAATCTATCTATAACAACATAACAAGTCTAGTTCAAGTCTAAGAGCATAAATGAACATATTTTCAATTTAAGAACAGCACCAAGAACAAAACTAGTTCAAAACCAAGAAAACCAATCAATTTGAACAACTTTTAAACTTAATTGAACAATGTAACAAAACAAAACCAAGAAACAAAACTAGTTCAAGTCTCCCCACTCCACAAAAATCAAATTTATTAAGGTAAATTTTTGTGATATTTACATTCAGTTAATAGATTTACAATTACATGAATCAAAATTTCACAATAGACTTCAAAAATTGAAAACCCTAAAATCAATTTCAACTAAAAAACATAAACTTAAATGTTAGGTTTCAAAATCAAAATACCTTCAATGGAAACCAAATGAAGGATGTATGGCAAATGTGAGATTAGAGAATGGAGAAATGTTGAAAACCCAGCTCGGAGTGGTGGTTGTAGTTGAAGAACCGCCTGAAATGAAAACCCAACCAGCTGGAACGATGCTAGAACTCCAAATCAGGTGATGCTGGAACGAGACGCGACGGCAGCGAAGCTGGACGACGGAAGCTGGACGACGGCGTAGGCGACGCTGGAACGAGACGCGACGGCGGCTGGACGCTGGAAGCTGGACGACGCTGCTGGAGGCTGGACGACGAACGACGAACGAGGGACGACGCTGGAGCTCCACGCGACGACGGCTGGAACTCGACGGCGCGAACGCGACGGCTGGAACTCGACGGCAGCTGGAACGCGGCGGCTGGCTTCACTGGCTGAAATTTGATCGGGAAAGGGAGCTCTCGGGAAAGGGAGGCAGGAGGAAAGGGAGGCTGGAGGAAATGTTAGGTCAGTCAGTCAAATTGGATTCAATTTTTACATAAGGGTAGAAATGTCATTTTAGGGTAGTTTTGCAATTGAATTGGTTTTTAGGGTAGTTTTGCTATTAAGTCCCTACAATAGGGCAATTTTGCTAAAAACCCTAAAAAATAATTTATTTCTTAAAATTATTTTAGTTAATTGGTTGTTGATAGAAGTTCAATTTTAAAACGATTATAATGGAAAGATAATATAAGCTAAACCTTATATATATATATTTGAGTGAGTCTCTCATTATGGATCCTTTATTTTAATTTCAGTGAAGACCTTGAAAAAATGACATCGATTTTTATGAATTTTGAGTCTTTACTGTCACCATTTAACAATCAACCTGTAAAAAACTACTTTAACTTTCAGGTTAGAAAATTCTTTGGACTTTCAGTTCAAATAGAAAAAATTTAGTAAAGAAAAATTAGTAAGGAATATGTACCGAATAGAATATAAATACTTTATGATCTCATAACTAAACTCTCAAATGATTAATTAATATTCATGTGTATTTTTATAATCCAATAATACACCAACATCTATAATGTTAGAGTAATACTATACAACTCAAAAAATTAACCAAAATGATGTGGTGAGTGAGTTATCTTTACCACACCAATCATGAGATGATGTTGTGAATGGATAAATCATTTGCCATATCTTTTTGATTAATTATATATAACAAATAATAGAACAAGGTATTCAACTATTCATGTCAGATTACAAGTTTTTACATATATATATATATATATATATATATTAAATCAACAATTAATTCAAAAATGAGGAAACAAAAAAGAGTATTATTGTATAACCATCAAAAAGCCAACCCAAATGTTAAGGTGATTTTTGGACGGCTTTTTCGGGTTATGTAAAAACATTTGTGATTGTAAAACATAAAATGTCCATCTGTCAAGGAAGATTTGCAGTCATGTAATGTTAGAGTCTCCAAAGTTTATAATACTTTATATCAAAATGATGTGCGTGTAAGTTATAATTATAAAATAAATTATAAGATGATGTAATAATCGAGTTAGTAGTTATAATTCACGCAAGATATTATTTTGCCACGAATTATAGACATAGAAATTATAGCATTACTCAGTTTATTATGATATATTTATAAGTGAAAATTGTAAAAAATAATCTAACCACATAATGGATTATTATAAACTTTTTATTTTATAATTGAACTTTCATAAACAAAATTTATATTTCTAAAATATGTACATATTGACTTTTTTAGTACGTAGTAGAATTTGGTTGTTTATTCGTGGTTAAAGAAAATATTTATGAAAATAATCCATCATTTAAAACAAAAAAAAAAAAAATTGGGATTAGGGCAGGGGAAGGGGATTTGGGATATCAACAGGGCTATTGTCTTCCACGATATGAAAAATTGAAAATAATCAATGAAAATAGTCAATAATTGATAGTTTACTTATAAATAAATGAATTTTTGGCAATAAGTATCTCTATTATTTACAATTAATATTAAATTGTTGATTTTAATACTTTTTTTAAACAGGATTTTAGTACTTTTATGGTATCAGCAAGCATAGCTAGTGGTAACCACATCCCTTTCAGTCGAGATTTTAATGGCGTGTTTACTAATCAGTAATCAAACTCAGGAAAGGGAATTAAGTTACTGATTTGTGAATTCTAGTGTTTACTAAATTTTTAGGGAATTAAGTTACGTGGACCCCACTCTCAAAGCAGTAATTAAGTTACTGATGGAAAGGGAATTTGATTCCCTCCACCCACCCTAAGAATCAAGTTCCCTTTCCTGAATGGAAAAGGGAATTTATGTATTTTTACTAAAATATCTTCACTTATAATAATTATATAAATAAATAAATAAACTGTCTTTCATATCCTCACTTATAATATTCATGGATTTTTTTTTTTTTTTTTTTTTTACGTGAAGCATGTATTGCATATTCATATATATTTTGTTTTTTTTTTTTTTTTCTTTTTTCTTTTTACTAAAGCAGTATTACATATTCATATATATATATATATATATATATACACTGTTTTGTTTAAGTTTTTCTTTTCTTTTTTTTTCCGTAAAGCATGTACTGCATATATATATACACTACAATGACTTTAATTTTATATATACTGTTTTGTTTAAGTTTTTTTTTTTTTTTTTTTTTTTTTTTTTTTTTTTTTTTTTTTTTTTTTTTTCGTAAAGCATATATTGCATATATATATATATATATACTACAGTGACTATAATTTTTTTGGTTTTCATTTATACAGTTAATAATTAATCAAGTACTGTGTGAGATAATGGTTGTACATGTTGAGTCATTTTGTGTTTTAATTTTCGAGAGAAGGAAAAAAAGCACCTAAATGTGAGAAATTAATTCGACATCAAATTAATTATGCTTTCGAATTTGAATTACTCCTCAATTTTTAATTATTATTGACTAATTAGTTGAAAGTTTACAATATAAAGATGTTAATTATTAGTTATAGTGTTATGAGCGGTATAAAAAATAATTTTTCATAATAAAAAATATATTTCAACATATTATATACACAAGGGTATTTTTGTAATCACTTATATATCGTTCCGATTCCTTAGTTGAAGTAAACACTAGAAAGGGAATAAATTTGATTCCATTTATGATTCCTAAATTGTTAGTGAACACTGGAATGGAATTTAGTAACTTAATTCCGATTTTCCTCCATTCCTTTTCCAGTGGAACTTGATTCCGATTCCGATTCCCTCCATTCCCGATTAGTAAACACGCCATAAGTTCAAATTCTCTTTTCCGTATAAAAATAAAAAATCAAATTTATACAATAAAATACATATTTTGGTATCTTAAAAATCTCCAACAAAATGATTTTTAAAAAAAAAAAAAATCGCCGACAAATTGTATAAAATATGTACATTTCATTAAATAGTTGAATTGGAGAAAAGAGCCCAAATAAAATTTATGAGTAAATAACTAAATATTTCAAAATAATAATAATAATAATTTATGAGTAAATAAGGTTTAGATATCAGGCCTTATCGGGATCAACCCAAACCCGAGATCCGGCCCGTTTAGCAAAACGTACCACTACGACTGAAAATATTTTATTTTCCCGCCATTTAATTGATTAACCTAATCCTCCATGGATTTCCTCATCAATCGATCCGTCTCTCTAACACTGACAAAGCTCTACCTCTCTCTCTCTGAATTAATATAAATGTTGGAATAAAGAAAGAGAAGAAACACAAAGTAAAAATAAAAATGGGGATACAGGGGCTGTTGCCTCTTTTGAAGTCGATAATGAAACCAATTCACATCAAAGATCTGGAGGGCTGTTGTGTAGCCATCGATACTTATTCTTGGCTCCACAAAGGTGCTTTATCTTGCAGCACAGACCTCTGCAAGGGCTTACCCACCTCTAGGTCTCTCTCTCCCTCTTTCTCTCTCATACACACACAACTTGCAATTTATATTGTGTATATATTTTTTCTGAGCTTTTTGTATGTGTGTGAGATTAACTTCTAAATTTTCGATTTTTGATCGGAACGGGGAAGTGGGTATTTCTTGTTTTTATTGTTTGATGCATTATCAAATGCCCACCTCCAAATTATGTGCGTTAATCAGATACTCCAGTTAAAAAGTTTCAAGCTTTTTTGGAAATGAATAACCTGTATATATATATATATTACTTTTTAGAGGTTTGATGCATTGTAGATAAAAATGTCCAGGATTTATATAATGGGTACTCTTGGTTTGATCAGTTCGATGCGTTTGAAGTATCATCTACAAATGTTTAAGCTAAATTACAATAATGTTTGTTCTCGTATTGTCAAGTCATGCTTTTTCCAATTCTGTTTGTTGATGCTCAAGCCCTGAAAATTCCCTCTCCTTGTTTCCTAGGTTTTTGTTTGTAGTTCAATTTCAAAAAACATTTAATTGACTTAGCAGCATAGTCATTGAGGAATGCTTATGTATTAAAGGGAATTTTTACGGGAAACAAGAAATGGAGGATTTTTTTTTTTTTTTTCCAATTCATAATTTGATGTAATATTTTCTTAATGCACTTATCCAATTAAAATGTGATTCCATAAAGCTAGATGGAAAAGAGTTATACAATCCAAGCACTTTCAAGTGTACTTTTTCCCCTTTTGATTTTTGACCATTTTCATAGTTGCTGAAAATAATTCAGGTAGATACTTAGAGAAGAGACATAAGATTCAGAAATTCCTTCATTGTTAAAGAGAAAAAGGCTTTTCTTTTTCTTTTTTAGAAAAAAAGTGTTATTGCGTCATTCAAATGTATTAAGTAAATTTTTATGCTGGGATTAACAAGTATAGTGATGAACATAGACAATGGAAGGATGAAGGATATATCTTTTTTCTGGTACTATTATTGTGATTCAGGATGTAACTTATGATTTAATGCCGGTATGTTCTTGTCTGATATATTAGGCACATCGAGTACTGCATGCATAGAGTAAATTTGCTGCGGCATTATGGTGTTAAACCTGTTCTTGTCTTTGATGGAGGTCTTCTACCAATGAAGATTGAACAAGAGAACAAGCGTGCTAGGTATGCCATTTATGCCACTTAATTTTAGTGATAGCTTAATTATTCTCTCTTAAGATGATTATGCAGCTGAAAAAGAGCTAAACAGCTTAAAAAGAGCCAGAGCCCTAACTACTTATGATGGCTGCACATATCTTTTGTTACCAATCAGCTTTCCATCAAATCATTAAGTAATGAATATGTATTCGAACGTATTGTATGTTGGGCTTTAATAGAGTATTCTGCCAGTCTTTTGGCTCCTCTTTAGATATTTTTTTTTTGTTTTTTGAAGTGAACATCTTTAGGTCATAGGGGTTTCTCTTTGTAAAAGGGCTGATGACCCAGAATTCCACGCGAGTACTAACTACTAATTAATGTAACTTGTTTTTATATGCACGGGATAGGGTCCAACAGATGATTTGGATAAAATTTACTATCTTCCATTAGCGGTTTTCTTTCATGTCTCTGTATTGTTTTGTTGAAAGCACTTCATTAGTCCCTTGCAAATCATAAAGAATAGGCTTTGTACTTCATTCCTATAATTCCTCTGGTGAGAAGTCCCTTCACTGATTTGTCTGATTGGCCTTCCTCACATTTCCAAAACAAATTGTCTGCCTCAGAAAATCTACAAAATGGAGCTGTCCTACTGTTTGGCACTCTTTTGTCTGATTTATTTATTGGTTTCTATAGTTAGAGCCAGGTGGTTTGGTTGCACACGGGACATCTTGACCACCTAAGAAATTGTTTTGACCTTTCAGAGGCCAAATGTGGACTAAAGATATGTTGTGGGCCGTATAAATACAGGGCAAGGAAGGAAAACCTTGCACGCGCCATTGAGCGTGAGTCGGATGGAAACTCTTCCGCTGCTTATGAGTTCTACCAAAAAGCTGTTGATATATCACCTTCAATTGCACATGAACTAATCCAGGTAGGGAAGGGGAACATTAATGGCTTACTTTCCAGAATCGTCATAGTTCTACATAATTTAATTTCCTCTATTGACATGGTTGCATGTGGAAGGTCTTAAAGCAGGAGAATGTATGTTATGTTGTGGCTCCATACGAGGCTGATGCCCAAATGACCTTCTTGGCTATTAGCAAACAGGTTGATGCAGTAATCACCGAGGACTCTGATCTTATAGCATTTGGCTGCCCCAGAGTGAGTATTCTAAATTGTGATTATTTCAAGCCTCTTACCCTTATTTTTGTTATGTTCCATAGTAATAATCATTTTGTTTTGTTACTTTTGTATGTTTGTTATTCTGATCATTACACTTTGGGGGTTTGCTGTGATCCTTTCTCTAATCCAGATTATCTTTAAAATGGACAAATTTGGGCAAGGTGTTGAATTTCAGTATTCCATGCTACCAAAAAACAAGGCCCTGAGTTTTGCAGGATTCACTGAACAGATGCTTCTTGAGATGTGCATCTTGAGTGGCTGTGACTATTTGCCATCACTGCCAGGAATGGGCCTGAAAAGGGCACATGCACTTATTAGTAAGTTCAAAAGTTATGAAAAGGTGAGTTTCATCGTACTGAGTATTTAAATTCTTAACTTGATAGGACAAGAAAGCTATTTTTACCCTGAGCAAGTCAAAGCTGAAGGGTTTCAGTATTTTCTAGAATGTCATTTCTTCCTAATATACATATTATGAAAATCCTTAAATTTCTGTGTGGTTAGTTCTAGGTGAAATTTCTTTGATATGAGTAATT
Organism: Acer saccharum; assembly: GCA_030490815.1. NCBI lineage: Eukaryota > Viridiplantae > Streptophyta > Magnoliopsida > Sapindales > Sapindaceae > Acer > Acer saccharum. Next base: position 13,313,429 of record CM059877.1, on the reverse strand, counting down.
CTTTTCAGGTAATTAAGCACTTGAGGTACAGCACAGTTTCAGTTCCTCCTCTTTATGAAGAGTCATTCAAGAAAGCAGTATTAACGTTCCAGCATCAACGGGTTTATGATCCCGTTACTGAAAATATTGTACATTTGTCTAACATATCTGACAAAGTTGGCCTTGATTTGGACTTTTTAGGCCCATATCCTTTATTTATAATTCATCTATTTGTCAAATTGCCTGTTTATCTTGATTCTATTTTATTGAAATATATCAGAACATACCTTAACCTGAAATACATTGATTCCACAACATATAGCTAAAGGAATAGCAGAAGGAGATATTGACCCATTCACCCAGCTGCCATTCCAGGTATACTTTTTTCTCTACTTAAATCTGTTTATGCTTCTGTGTATGTGTGTGCTTGAGTGTGCATGTTTTTTTCTTTTCTTTTGAGAAATGTTTGTTTGGTTTTTAAGTATATTTTCTAGTGTTTTTCTTTTGTCTTTGGTTAACTGGTTACATTTTGGCATATGTTAGACTAGATGAACACTTAAACCATGCTTGTTATTAACAGCAATCAATATTGTTATGGCATGCAATGGAGCAAAATTATTGGGGAGAAATGCATTAAAAATGCTTCTATTGTCTACTCTCTGCTGCATTATTGAATATCACTTAGACTTATGTTATATATGAAGGGGAAAATTAATTGCATTGTGCTGAAGTTCTCTTTCGCCTTTTTCTTCTTCTTCCTTCTCCCTACCCCCTTCAAGTTTCTTCTTTTCTAACAGAGTTTTGTTCTAATCTTCGGTTTTCTTTGTACTAACAGGGATGCAGTGATAGTTCTGAGCTGGCACTTGAGAGGAAATCCCATTTTAAGAGTTTTAAACCTGAAAGTGAAAGAAAAAAGCTTGATTTGCCCGTGCAGAAGAATCTCCTGACTAAGTATTTCTGTATCCAAGAAGGCCCCTTGTTAGATTTTATCATATTACTGCCAATCTTAGTTATACCACTGTTCATGAAACATTTTCAAAAAGTTTAATTTTCTGCAACCATTCTACAATTATTCTGTTTATATTTTTATTTCTTACTTCAAAATGACAAGGAAACGAATCTAAGGGAGAATCTTTTGACTGGCAGGATTACTCTCTCTCTCTCTCTCTCTCTCTAGGCAAATGAAATAAAATTTTCTGTTGTCATTTGAGCTTTTCTCATACTTGGAGAAAAACTTTTAATTGTTTGAGATAGTTCTGCCGTCTCCATGCTTCTTGATTAAAGGTTATGACAGAAAGATCATGATACTAACATGTAGAATTCTTAGTGGGTTTGGGATAGATATGATAGAGCTAAAATAGTCGTGTTAAGTTTACAGCACAATTGTTTTCCAAATGCTTATGTTACATTACATGACGTACTAATAGTATCTGATATTCTTTTTTCACAGTTTTCTTATGCTTGGTTTCAAGTTTTGTTATTTAATGTTCCTTAACACCTAAAAGGCTTTGCATCTCTTGAAGCCAAGAGAAAGTTCAGTGCCCCTCGAATATCGCCTCAAAATACAAGTCCTGAGGATACCTTTTCCCTTAGTTCAGGGGAACTTGCAGCTGTTGAGGCTGGTTCTTCTGAAAAAAACTGTTCACTGGCATCTCCAGTAAGCTCTGAAAATGTGGGCAATGTTTCTCCTCTTAACAACTCTGTGAGTGACATGGAAAGAAATATGAAAATTTTGCAATTGAATAATTACTTAGTTGAAACCTTCTTATGCATTCTTTCTTTTCTGTAGGAGAAAAGTTGTTTTGCCTCTGAAGTTCCATTGTTTTCAGAATCTATGATTCCTGGTAAGAACAAGATTTCCTCTTGAATAGATCTGTAACTTTAGTTATCAGTGACAGTAAGTACTCACTTCCTTGTTTGTTCATGAACATAATTTGCTGCCACAATCTGGACGTTTAATACATAAACCAGGTCTAGCATTGCAAAAGGAGTTTGAAATTAAGAATTTAACAGATGCAGCTGAGGGAAAGACAAGAAAGGATAGCAGAAAGGTGATAGTAAGGAGTTCATATTTTCAGCATAAGCAAGTGAACAAGAATGATCAGGGAAATGAACAAGAAATTGTTTTAGTCAAGGATGATGATGCACTGCAAAAAGGGTGTGAAAGAAAGAATTTAATGGATGTAGCTGAGGGAAAGACAGGAAAAGCAAACAGAAAGGTGATTATAAGGAGTCCTTATTTTCAGCCTAAGCAAGTGAACAAGAATGATCAAGAGAATGAACAAGAAAAGCTTTTAGTCAAGGATTATGATGCAACAGATCAGGAGAATAAGCAAGAGAAGCTTGTAATTGAGGTTGATGTTGCCAGTGATATGTCTGAGAATGTCAATACTGAGAACAGTCTTTCTGCAAGCTATCCTAAGTGCACGACCTTAAAAAGGAAGGCCTCCGCAAACAATAGTGTTCAAACAGTAAGTTCCTTCACTTGTATGACTTGTGTACCTCTTTTTCTTGTTTTTGTGAGGTATGGTGAGTGAGAAGAGACTCTGTCCACTATATTTTTCTGTTTTAATTCTTTGTAACTCCTTCAGGAAAATGCGAGACAGAAGCAAGTGTGTACAAATGAACCTCTTAATTCTAATGGTATGTCATTACAAGAACTAGTAGTTTACCCTATCTTAGGTAATAATATTTATTTATCAGTATTTTGCTTTCTTTTAGTTTTTGTCGAGTTAAATCATACCATAACTTTGCCGATCAAGTTATGCTTGCACATTTTGTGACTTTTTTTTAAAGTTCAATTTCCATATGTTTATAGTTTAATTACATCATTCGACTTTATGGAACTAAAGCTAATTGGTTAATTCATGTTTTGCCAACTTTAATGCATTTTAATTTTTATAGAAGGCTATCTCCTTTTTTGTTTTTTGTTCTAATAGGTTGATTTCAGGTACATAATATGGTCAAATAATATTTTAAGGGTATTAAAATTTTCCAACTTTCTCAAAAAGTATCAGATGAGAATTATTCATGCGTCTCTTGTAATCGTACTCTTTTTTCTTTTCTTTTCCCGTTCCCATTAACTAGTTAATTCAGGTTTTCAAATAAGGAACTATATGCATCAAATGTTAAAAAAGTTTAACATTCATTTATCATATTCTGGAAAGTAGATTAATATAAGCCTTGTATGACTGAATTACGTTGTTGCTGCTAATTGTAATGCCATCACTGCCCAGTGTTAACACCGAAGAGTTATATTTTATTTTATTTTTATATTAATTTGATCTTTTTGAACCTCTAGGTTATTGTGATCCTAACCTTGACAAAACATTTCCGGAGAGAGAAAATAATGAAGGAAAGTTTGGTTCCAACATTTCACACTTAGGTCGTTATTCTGAAATAGCTGAGAAATCAGTTGAAAGATTTGTTTCAGTGATATCGTCTTATAGATATTCCTCTGGTTCTCGTGCTAGTGGTCTTCGTGCTCCTCTCAGAGATGTTCGCAACACTTGTACAAACAGGTTATCTGACTTGGTCAAATTGTGGAAGTTCTTTATGCTTTTAAATTTTAGTACTAATGTGATCATCATCATTGATTTTGTTTTGTACTTTTGTTCTACTGAAGGTCATCAGCTGTGGTGGACTTTAGCCAGTTTGCTTTTGTGCCAAAAAACCAAAAGTCTGCCCTAGGATCCCGGAAAATCTGATTTGGGTATCTTTTAATAGAATTTCATTGGCAGAGCATTCTTGTTATTGTTTTCGCGGAAGCAATATAATCCATTTTTCTTTGAAGACTGTAAGTGTCATCGTTCACTTTCTTTCTTTTCTTCTTTTCTTCTTTTTATTTTTTTGGCTTGTTCTGATTGATGTGTTTGTTGATAGCCTTAACTTTTACCATTCGCTTTTATTCAGGATGATTTAACTCAAAGGCAGATTTTGGATTCATTGAGGTCTTTGGTTTGATTGCCACCAACACAATCAATGCATCACTTCTACATCAAATTGCTGTGAGTTGAGATGTCATTTTTTTTTTTTTTGTGTGTGTTTTCATTTATATGAGAATCCAATTGCATGTGTCAATGACGATTTCCGTAATTGTTTATTCTTCATGAGAGGATAACTGTTGTCTATCAGCAATAGATGTTTTTCTTTGATCACTGTTGTGGTACAAGTGTATATTTCATATATGAAAAGGATTTGTTTTAACATAAAATTGGTGACAAGCCAGTGTCCGTTAAATTTACTTAAGTATAGTCTAGTGATAATGGGATATGGATATCAGAACTTCTCTTGAACTTTGTCATTCCCATTTTTAAGTTAGCCCAAGGCCTCTCTCTAAACTAGCTTTGTCCGGTCTGACCCCATAGCGGCATTGAGATTCCGAGTGGCCTAATCTCCACACAAAAGTGTATAGAATACAAACAGGGATCACAAGTAGAGAAGCATAAATTTATTATTATTGTAAGTAAAAGTAGTTCTGATTGTTTTATTCTTCAGGGAAGTTGATAAATTTAGGTCAGGTATGAAGAAAATTTATTGTTTTTTTTTTTTTTTTCGTCCAATCATATATGATAATCCTTTTACCACGTTACATAACATGAGTGGTTAGATACATGGATAACGTGGTGCATGCACCCCACCCAACCATCTCGGCTAGGGGAAAGCTAGAGTTGAGACATGAGACCAAGCTCAAATCAAATTAAATTTAGGTTATAATAAATGATGTCTGGAATGCATCATTTCATGTCCATTTGTAAAACTAGAAAGAAAAGTTGGACCCCAAAGTTTAGGTCATTTTGGTTTGTCTGGAAAAAAATAGTAATGTTAGGAAGATAAGATTTGCTTGCTCCCAAGATGCTTATCACTTTGTATATCACCATTCACCAACTGAAACAAAGCAGCATAGATTAACAACAATTAGAGATAAGGTTGGTACTCAAAGTCAATAGTCAAGAACTTGTTAGAAGTGTTAATACATATGTCATTATCACTAATCAGTATCCTATTCCTAACTTAGAACAGGAATATAATTGTTAGAGTGCACTCCATTACTATTCAGTACACCTGTCTATAGGGAATTCTTACCATTTACCACACGTCTCTCTCTCTCTCTCTCTCTCTCTCTCTATATATATATATATATGTGTGTGTGTGTGTGTGTGTGTGTACGTGTGTCTTGTGTGAGTTTCTTTCTATCTTAATTTGGTTGACCATTTTTGCAATAACAATAATGCAGTTCTTCTTTTGGATGATAGCTACATCAACCTTTACTGTAAAATATAAACAAACTGATCTGTGTATTCTTGTGTAGAGAGACATGTGGTGGTTTTCTGGAAATTGAATTATGGATTTGTTTTTGCACTTTTTCAACATACGGGAATTGGGAAACCATTAAAAAAGCTGCAATTTTCTTGTTTTCAAAATGGAATACCACTCTTCTTTTTTCCTTTTTATTTTATTTTTTATTTTTTATAACACATTTGATATTTCTGTAGGATTCTTCATATCTTCAGATTTCAAGGCCTAATTACAATTAGGTAGCTTCCCATTATTAGATTTCAATACCTAATTTGAATGTGTCACTCAATACTGTATGTGGCATTTATTTCGATCACCGATCCAATTCGAGTACCTCTACATGATAGACATCAACAGAAAACTGAAGAGTAACGGCAGCAAGTGATTGAGTTCAGTAGTTCCTCATATAAAATTATTGAAAATATGGTAGTGTTAGGGTACAGGTTAAAACTACCCTTTAAAATAATACTTTTGGATAACTAATAATTTAATTAATAAATAAATAACTAATAATCTCCTCTCTATAATTTATAAAATCTGACTTTATTATTAATTAATTAATTAAATGATCAAATTTAGAAGCCAAGGCATACAAAGCTTACACCTAACGAAACAACAAATTAGAAAAGAGAAGCCGACAATTTCCCTTAGAAATAAAAAATAATAGAATACGATGCAGCGTATCGTAATAAAATAATCCGTTGCTATTATTTTAAGGCTTTCTAGGAATCTGCGGCTGCGATGTGGTCCACGTCATAGATTTAAATGAGCTGACATTGTCCGGCCTTTTACACGACAAGTTAATCATTGTCTTACACGTGTCACTGACATCATTAACGTACCCTCGTGTGCCGCACGTGGCCTTGGTGTCTTTGATTTTGTCGTTATCATGATCAGGACTTTCCTTATTTTAATCTTATAATTTATTTTTTAAAAAATGTTAACGTTGTTTACAACATCTTATCTATAGTAAATTGGGAAAGTGAGACAGAGCTCAATTGCAACTTATTATTATTAAAATTTTAATTGTTGGAAATATTTATTAAAAACATTAGAGAATTATTAGGTCTTGTTGATGGGGAACCGTATGAGTAAAGACTAGAGTTGTCATGAGATTATTAATTATAGATGCAAGAGCCTACTTCCATTTATGATTTTGTTTTTCAAAACTTCTATGAAATTAAGTTTATTTAATCATTTCCTAAGAATACTTAAATTTGAGTCTTGTGAGAGTTGAATTTTGGGTGTGATGATTGATCTTGTTAGATTTAACTATGTCAAATTTCAATAATATAGTATTATAGAGAGCCTTTCAAAAAAAAAAAAAAAAAAAAAAAAGTATATAGAGAGATCATTTTACCCTTTAAAAAAAAAAATGCTTTTCATTTTATAAATTTAAAAATAATAAGAAAACGCTTATCATATATCAAACACTACAATCGCAATGTAGATCCTAATAATTACTTTGACAACAAAAAACAAACAATGTGAGATTTGAACTCATAATCAATACAGAGAACCATTCAACCAAATGGTAGAGTGATTTATCTAAGTCGAACGGTACAAACACAATTTACTAACAAATAGCTATATCAATTATAAAAGGGAGCAACAAGGTAAGACTTAAACCCCATCAAAAATTAAGAGTAGGAGACGAGCAAACTACTCAACTAAGAGTTTTGAAATGTTTCATAATAGTTGAATGGTTTGTCTTGATCAAATATTACAAAGCTGGACATAGATAATTACTTTGACAACAAGGGAAGCTCGAAGGTGAGATAAATGCACAACTACTCAATCAAGAGTTTGATGCCGTAAATATAAATTTTGAAATTAATAATCCAAAAGTATAAATATATTCATAAAGTTATATTAAAAATATGAATCGTATATTGATCTATATTTGTGTGTCTTTCTTTCTTAGTACAAAGGGTGGGGTTCTTCTGAGTTTCTAATAAAATTATATAATTATGTCATTCTTTTTTATCACTCAAAAATTAGGTACGTTTATGTTGTGTTGAATCCTTTTACATAAATAATTAAGAACATGATCATCATAATTGTCTAAAAAGTGCTCAACTAAAGCAGATTCACATGGCCACCAACACAGCCCTACTCCATATAGTAGGCACCTAGCTAGTATTAAAAATGTGCTTGACATGTTAATGTTACTGATTAATGAAATAGCTAATTAGCTAGCTAGATTCACTAATCAATATATTTATAACAGTAAGGTGAACAAGTTCTTGGCATTACTTACCTCTCTATTAATTTTAAAACTGTAATCTAGCTTTGCAAATTGTCCATGTTCACAATTTCACATAAACAATAAGTAGTAACAAATTAATACAGCCAATGGCCCCTTGCCAAGATGGTTGGACCCTCCTTTGGAGCCCTCCACCATCACCACTAAGGTTTAAGTGCTAAGGCATGCATGGATATATGCAAATTTTCTTTGGTCCTCCTAGTGTGGGTGTTGTCCCACCTTTGTGTGGGTGCTCTCTCCCTGTATGTAGGAGTGTCTGTCTGGACTGTGCTTGTAGTTGTGTCTTATCCTCGCAGGGTCCTAGTTGTTGTATTCCAATAAAAAAAAAAAAATTAATACAGAAAAAATAATAAATAAATATAAAAAAAAAATTCTCAAAAATAATAAAATATATATGGTAATTCATTGACGTAGTGATTAAGAAGGGTTTAAAGTTAGATACACATAACTTAACCTTGATTAATGCTAAAACAACCTAATTAATTAAAATAGCACCACCCTATAGATTATAATTAAAGAGCTACTTGCCTACTTGGGCGATAATCAAGTTTGATCCTCAATTGCCGGTGTCACCTAATAATAATGGTTAGAGACCCAAGAGATCCCAAACCAATCTGTACACACTCATTTCAAGCCTAAACTAAATTATTTTTTCTTAATAAAAAAATAAATAATACTCGGTACTACTTGTCATTTATATATTATGTTGTTAATTTCTTCCTATCCCATTTGAGTACTTTTACAATGATGAGAGCACATGTCTAAATTACGTCTTGTTTCGTAACGTCGTAATTGTAGTCGGTCTTGAAATTGTTTTACAAAACTGATCTCATGATCGATCTGAATAGAGAATCGTCAAAAAGACAACCAAGAATGTGAATGAGAATAGTAAAGAGGTGGGTTTTGACATTAAACCCATGAATGAAAATGAAAGTGATACACTTGAAGGGCAGTGAAGATATATGTGTGTGCATTTAAAGGACTATCTTTTTTACCTGAAAAGAACAGCTGTTCCTGTTGGTGGGGGTCATGTCCTATGTTCAGACAAAACTCTTCACCATCATCATGACCAACCTGTTAATTACCTGCACTATCTAACATCATACATTTTACTGTACAATTCCTTCAACCCAACAAAATCATTCATCAATCATCATCCATGATCCATCACACAACAAAATTAAATCAAATTATGTGGAAATAGATAATTATGTTTTCTGTTACAAACAGATAAAAATCCCACAGTACTACACTAGAAATTAATCAAATACAAAAGGGAAGAACATTTTAATTTCCCTTTCTTTTTTTTTTTTTTTTTTCTCTCTAAGGAATAAATTAGATGATGATGATGATGATGATGATGATGATGGAATGAAAGCTGGTGGTAGTAGTCATGTTTCCAAAAAACCAGTCATTCTAAGAATAGAATTTCGAACTCGACTCAAATCTCTGCCTTTTAATGTCCTTCCATTTCCAGAACAAACAGAGAAAGCCATTTTCTCTGCAAACAATCTCCTCCCAACAATTACATGTGGCGGAGTTATTTCCCCGTCTTGGTATTCCTCCTCGAACTTTTCCGTACTATGCACATAGTGGAATAAGTTAACCGGGATATTGATGTCCACCGGGACGGTATTTGAATTGGACGAAGAAGATTTCTTCATCTTCATCTTCATCTTCATCTTCTTCATCTTCTTTTCTTGGTAGTCGTGGTGGTCATGGTCGTGATCGTAATAATCGGAGAAGACAACGTCGGATTCTTGGAACTCTTCGGCCATCTTGAAGAGAGAAAAAATGTTAATATTAAGAGGAATGGAATAGTGGAAGAGATAGAGGTGAGGGTATGGATTTATAGGTAAACGTAAAATGAATGAAATATTGAATGAAGAATCTTGAAAGGAAGATTGAAGAAATCGTAGTGAGTACACAATTGATTATGTGTAGAGTCACATGACGTCATTCCAAAAGGCGTTGAGTGCGGTCCCCGCTTCTCTAACTCTTATGTGTGTTATGTGTTTGTGTTGTGTTTTTCATTTCTCTAAGTTTTGGTTTTTCATTTATTTATTTATTTATTTATTTTTATTTCTGTTTCTGTGTAATACGGTAGTCGGCTGCCTACAAGACACAGCTACTTTTCTTGTGGCTTACGGTTTTTATTCCTGTAGCTTGTTTAGTTAATATTTTGACTTTCGAGTTTCGACAATTCGATTAACTTGGTTTGGATTTTAGGGAAAGGGATATGATTTGAACCCACAACTTTACGATGTAAGTATGAGAACCATACCGTAGGGTAACTTTATCTTGTCAAATAAATCCATTATTTGTCATTACTCAATTACATGCATAATATTACTTCTTTGAAATCATGTGTGATTATTTTTAGAGGAAATTGGGATTATTTTGTGCTAAACAAAATTACGTACTAACAGAATTATCTCAACTGTTGGATATATCTATGTATTTTATGAATAAATAACATCATTTGGCACCAGATTTGGATATTAAATTTGGACAAAGTAATATTATTGAATATATAATATGGTAATAATGTCCTCATACCACACAAACTTTACGTGAAACAATTTTTTTGGTGTTTTCATTGTGATCTCCAAATAACTAAAAAACATGATGATTAATTAGTCTCCTAATTAATGTTTATATTAAATGCTACGCACTTTGAATTGGTAAGAAAAGTCGACAATAAAACTGTGAAATCAAAGCCTATTATGCATTCTTTCAACAACAACAAAAAGAGCCTAATATGCATTGTATGATTAATGTAATCAAATATTTTTAACATGGTTAATTAAAACAAATATTTTCACCAAAGATCATTTGTCTTGATGGTTGTGACTTCAAAATGATCATGGTTTAAATCTACAGTGTTAATAAGATAATATAATTATATAAATCAAACCTCTTTAAACAATTCTAACTTCTAGGTACAAAAGATCCCACAATTAAACCGGTAAATGGTCACTACTTATACTATTTTTTATTTTTTATTTTTACTGATTTACACAAAGATTACGTCATGACTTACAAAAGAGGGGTTTGACTATTAGAAATTGTCAAAATTTACTAATTAATTGAAGTAAGCAAAATATTGTTTAAACACTACTAGGAAGAACAAGTGGATAACATATTTTTAAATTTAGTTATAAAAGATTGCAAATTGAAATTACCTTGGGTTTAGGAAAGACAAAAGAATTCATTTTCAAATAATCACATTGACATGTTTTTTACTTTTTTCCCATTTTCCACAAAATGAGTTTTAATTATTTTTTTCAAAAGAAAAAGAAAAAAATAAGAAGCAGATAATGTCATAAAGCCGAGCGGAGCCGAGAGAAGACGAGCTGAGTTGCTTGCAGTAATCAAATTAAACTTATATTACACTAATGACCGTTCGAGTTAAAACAACGTAAGTGTAAAGCTACAAATCCATCAGCTGCGGCTCATGCGCCGCGTCAGAAGTTTCGTGGGGCCCACTTCTGTAATGTGGGGTCCACAATAAACCGTCTAAATTTATCCAATAACATGCCTTGTGCTCCAAAACAAATCAGAGAAGAGAATGATTTGGAATAACAACAACCCAATAATAGATCGACACGTGGGGAGTGACGTTAGCAGAGAATCTCAATTATTTTTAGTTTATTATTACTCGCTTGAGTGCCACGTAGCCTGCCGTTGTTTTCGTGCAAGTTTTTTTTTTTATTATTATTTATTTTACAGATATTATAATAAACCTGTCAGGATTTGTCAATTTTTTATAATATGTACGGTTCGGATAACTACTTCCAAACTCTTCACGTATACGTATAAAAATATAAAATGCGTATTATGAGACTCAAACTCTCTTACCACCATGCGGATAATTACTCCCACTAACTGTTGTTTTCGTGCAAGTCTTTTTTGTTTTTATTATATGCATAGATTGGAGTGTGTTTAATTATTCGAATTGATGGGAGCTTATAAGTCTTTATTTGAGTTTTGAGATAAGTTTATCTCTATTAAACATTGACACTTGAAAGCAAACAAGTTTTATTTTTTCTTCTTTACTAATGGAATCCTTAAAGAATTATGGAATTGTTGATAGATCGAATATCCTCCTCCTGCTCCAACGACGAATGAGGAGGCTCTAGCTTCCTTAACCGAGGGATGAGGTTTGCATTTCCTTAATTGTTACCTTCGATGAAGATGAGGCCATTATTTGATGCCTCAGACGAGGTATTGCTGACGTCCTCGCCATTCACAATGTGGATGACCAATTGACAACAAGGAAGGAATTGCAGCCATTGAAGATGGCCTCCAATAACTTTCGTTTTGGTTTTAATATTTATAAATTTATTTTAAAAGAAAATTTATTTTTTTAATTTGTTAAAACGTTTTTTTTTTTATTTTTTTATTTTAGTTTTATTATTTTAGATTCAATTTATTTTTATTTTTTATTTGAATATTATTTTTAATATAATTTTATACAAAATAGTGAAATTGAAAACTAAAACATTATGGTGGAAAATAATTAGTATTCCTAACCCCTTGTTAGGACCGTTTGACTTGTTAAACATGCTTATCTGTTATGACATGAGAGTTCAAACTTTACAAACTTGATCCAATAGTCACTCCACAACATATATAGGGGATTGGGTATTTGCATTTAGACCCACACTTGCTATTTCATGAATATAATCTTTCAATAATTAGATTCTTCTCGGACTAACTTTTCGTTCAGTTGGTTGTGTACTACTCTTCTCTATCTTGGTAAAAGTGGTCGGACAGGTCTCTTCCCCATAGTAGGAAATCAGGAGCAATCGTCTAGACTGTGGTTGTAGTGTTTGGTTTGATCTGATTTAAACAATATGAGAAAAGAAAAGAAAAAAAAGTAAATAATTTAATAGTTGAAACTAGAGATGTCAATGGTACATGTCGAGGACGGGTTTTCCATTACTATCTCTAATACCGTAACATAAATGGTAGGCCTAAACCCATCTCTAATATAACGGATCCCCATGGATTTCCGAATCAATGGGTAATTTTGACATCCCTAATCAGAACCGGGAAGTGAAGCTATGGTTACAAGTTACAGCCCAGACTTGGTGGAAAAAAAACCAAAAAAGTAGAGAAGATGTGGTCTAACAGAAAACGGCGACATAAATGAAGAGTTTTGTCTTAATTATCAAACATGGTACTAGATGTACATCTTCTCGTTTTGAAGACAACGACTTTACATGCTGAAACTACTCACCATTTTATGATATTTATATTTAATGGGCTTCTCCGATTGTGACTTCAATCTCATCTTCAATCTCTTGGTTTGAGTCTCTCTCTGTCACGGAATCGTGTTGGTCAAATTTGGATTTCGAATTTCATTGTTTCGATCCTTTTGGGCTTGAATTTCAATCACAGACTTTAATGTAATCAAATATTTTTAACATGTTTAAAGCAGATATTTTCTCCCATGCAAGATCATTTATCTTGATGGTTGAGATTTCAAAATGATCATTCACCACCATGGTTCAAAGTTCAAATCTCGGTGTTAATGTCCGTTTGGAAGAGCTTGTCTACTGGCTGAAAAGAGCTTAGGTCTTTTTATTTTTTTTTTTGTATCGTTTGGTTGTCACCCAGTAGAGCTTTTAAATGATTAAAAAAGCTGTTTTACGTCTACTTGGAAAAGCCCAAATTTAAAGCTTTTCCAAGTAGATTTTTTGGAGTTTTTTTAATAACACTAAAATCTCCAATATAACCCTATAATTTAATATTTACTAGAGTATTTTGGTAATTCTATCATTAAAAAAGCTCTATTTTAATTGACAACCAAACGACCAACGACTTTTATTTAAAAGCTCTACCTCTAAAAGATCTACTTCTAAAAGATCTACTACAAAAAGATCTACTTGATAAGCTCTCCTAAACGTACTCTTAATACTATTTTCTTATTATAAGATAATATCAATCGAGAATTTGGATCCTCTGCCGATCTTTTTTTGAGGATCCAAATCCATAAATCAAACCACTTTAAACAATTTTAAGTTTCGTTTGAAAGAGCTTCTTCAAATAGATCTTTTAAAGAAGAGTTTTCAATGGGAAGTTGTCGGTCGTTTGGTTTTCAATTAAAAAAACTTTTGTAAATGGTAGGATTAACAAAATATTCAAAAACTATTTTAAATGATATAGTCATTTTAGATATTTTAGTGTTATTAAAAAAGCTCAAAAAAATATATTTTGAAAAACCCTTTAATTTGAGCTTTTCCAAGTAAAACAGTTTTTTTTTTTTAATCATTTAAAAGCTCTACTAAGTGACAACCGAACGACACAACAAAAATTTGAAAAGAGTTTTTTTTTTTCGCTGGCGGAGAAGCTCTTCTAAACGGGCACTAAGATGTTTTATACAAGTACAAAAGATCCCACAATTAAATTAGTAATGGTCACTAATTATACTTTTTTTTTTTTTTTTTTTTTTTTTTTTTACGGATTTACACAAAGATCATGACTTACAAAAGAGGAGTCTGACAATTAGAAATTGTTAATTTTTATTAATTAATTGAAGTAAGCAAAATGTTGTTTAAACAATACTAGGATGAACAAGTAGATGAAAAGATTGCAAATTGAAATTACCTTGGGTATTGGAAAGACATAATTCATTTTCAAATCACATTGACATGTTTTTTCCCATTTTCCACAACAAGGGACAAAATGAATTTTTATTATTTTTTTCAAAAGCAAAAGAAAAAGAAAAAGAAAAATAAGAAGCAGATAATGTCATAAAGCCGAGCAGAGTCGAGAGAAGACGAACTGAGTTGTTTTTGTTTTTGTTTTTTGTTTTAAATATTATATTATTACATAAATTCGGGGTTTTGTTGAGATGGGGGATGACTCGAACCCACAATCTAATGGTATATGTGTGAGGAGTTTACCACCAAACCAACATCATCTCGTCGAGCTGAGTTGTTTGTAGTAATCAAATTAAACTAGAATGTTTGCTAATGATTGTTCGAGTTTAAACAACGTAAGTGTAAAGCTACAAATCCATCGGTTGCAGCTTATGCGTAGGGATGTCAAAAATCTTCATGGGTACGTGGGGACCCACCTTGTTTGAGGCGGGTTTGGTACATATTAATTGGGGTATGAGGTGGGGATGATATTTGATTTTAAAACCCAATTAATTTTGGGACAGGAAATGGTATTTTGGTCCAATCTCCGTCCTTGCCTCATTTTGCACCATTTTAATTTTGACATGGCATTCATATGGACGTCATTCTTAATTGTAGCTAACAATCACTTTACCATTTAAAATATCTTACTCTTTCAACTTATGCATGACTAATGCTATATATATTTCAACAAATACATGATGTACCTTTGGTGATTAAGTTTGCGATAGACTTAGGGGTCGTTTTTTTTTTTTTTTTTGGTCTAAAGACTGAACAATCCTGAATTTTTCTAAAGACTGAATAGGGACTCAAATCAGAACTTGAATGACATGTTTGTTTATTTTTTCTTCACATCTGAATGTATTGTTAGCATGTTTGTTTTTTAAAAGTAAAATTGTCTAAAAATAATTAATTTTACATTTATACCCATGTTAAGCAATTATACATATAATATAGAATAAAAAAAAATTTCAAGCAAAAAATTTCAGATTTGGTGGTTTTCCGATCGTTGGTCGTCCGATCTTCCCTCCTTCTTCTTCTCTTTCTCTCCTCTCTTTCATGTTTTTTTCAGAATTTTTTTTTTAAATTTCAGTTTTTTTTTTTTATTATTTTTTGAAAAAAAATTCAGATTTTTATGTTTGGGTTGTGGTTGTGGTTGATTTAAGGGATTTTTTAAAAAAAAATTTCAGATTTGAAAAACAGACCAGATTTTTTTTTTAAAATTCAGTTTTTGTTTTGTTGAAAAATTTCCAGATTTAAAAAGGTTTGGATTTGATTTGTGGTTGTGATTTTAAGGGTGGTTGTGGTTAAGTTTGAGTATTGTTTGTTTAAAAAAAATTCAGATTTTGTTTTGTTCAAAAAAATTTCCAGAAATTTCAGGTTTGAGTATTGGTTGTGGTTGTGATTTTAATTTTTTTTTCCAGACCGGTGTGTTTAACTGTGTTACTGGTGTGTTTAATTGGGTTGACCAATTAAATACACTAAGTGTAAACCAATTAAACACATCGGGAAACCCAATTAAACACACCAACATTATCATTAAACACACTGGACTAATTAAACACACTAGGCAAAATAAATTAAACACCGGACTAATTAAACACACTAGAGCACCAATTAAACACACTGGACTAATTAAACATACCAGACAAAATGAATTAAACACACCGGACTAATTAAATACACCAGGCCACTAATTAAAGTATTAAACACACGAGGCAAAAACCAATTAAACACACAAAGCCAAACCAATTAAACACACCAGTGCAAACCAATTAAACACCCTAGGCCAAACCAATTAAACACCCCAGTGCAAACCAATTAAACACCCTAGACCCTGGTGTGTTTAGTTTTTGCCTGGTGTGTTTAATTAGTCCGGTGTGTTTAATTGGTGGTCTGATGTGTTTAATTAGTCCGGTGTGTTTAATTCATTTTGCTTGGTGTGTTTAATTCGTTTGCCTGGTGTGTTTAATTCGTGGCCTGGTGTGTTTAAACAAAATAAAATCTAAAAAGTTTGTTTGACAAAGATCAAATTCGAAAAATCTATTTTTTTTTTCAACAAAACCCAAACCCAAACACAACTCCCACCATTCATAAAAACAACCACAACCCAAACTTAAATACAACCACAAATCAACAACTAACACTCAAATCCAAACCCTTTTTTAAATCTGAAAATTTTTCAAAAAAAAAAAACTGAATTTTTTTTTTTTAAATCTGGAAAAGTTTTCAATTCTGAAAATTTTCCTTTAAAAAAAACTTGAATTTTTTTTTAAAAATCTGGAAAAAAAAAAAAGGAGAAAGAGAAAGAGAAGAAGAAGAAGAGGATGATGAACTCGTGAGAGAGAGAGAAGACGTGAAAGAGAGAGGAGAGAAAGAGAGAAGAAGGAGAGAAAGAAGAAGGAGGCGTGAGAAAAGGAGAGAGAGAGGAAAAAAATTTATAAAGAAGGGCAATCTTGTCCAAAAAGTGAAAATTTTTGATAAAAATAGTAAAAATAATAATCTTGGACAAAAATAGTAAATCCACTAATTTTTTTTGTCTAGGAATGAAGTTCTCCCTTATTAATTATTATGAGTCGTTTTCGTGCCACGTAAACTGCCGTTGTTTTCGTGCAAGTCTCTTTTGTAGTTTTGTTATATGCTTAGATTGGAATGTGTTTAATCATTAATTATTCGAATTGATGATATCTTATAAGTCTTCATTTGAGTTTTGAGAATTGAGATAAGTCTCTCCCTCTCTCTCTTCAACGTTGACGCTTGAAAACAAACTTTTTTTTTTTTTTTCTTACAAGGCTTTACAAATGGAATCCTTATAGAATTATGGATTTGTTGATAGAATATCCATACTTTGAAAAAAAAAAAAAAAAATCGACTGCTCTTAATTTTGTTTTATATTTAATAAAAAAATAATATATTTTTTAAGCTACAAATAAAACTAAATTAAATTCGAATATGTAATATAAAAATAATTCTAAATGTTTTTATTATTATAAAGAATATAACTAAAAAGAAAAGTATATAGGTTTTTTTTTTTTTTTTTTTGTTGAAAGGGGAAAGACTCAAATCCACGACCTTACGGTGTAGGTGTCAGAGGTTTACAACAGGACTAACCTCATCTCATAAAAAGAAAAAAACTTTAATTTTAATTATACAAATTTCTTAAGATAATTTAGAAAATGAAAGAGAAATTGACGGTCATAAAAGAAAGACTTGTAAAAGGAGGTGATAGAAAGTGTCGTAGAAGGAGGTGAGAGAGACCTACTTTAGCAAATAGACCTGTCCCCTATTCACATCAATGAAGGATAATTTAATTCTCTATCAATAGAAGAGGATGGGGCCTTCTCCAACGTTCTCCAACGACGACGAATGAGGAGGCTCCAGCTTCCTTCAGCAAGGGATGAGGTTTGCATCTTCTTATTTGTTCCCTCCGATGAAGATGAGGCCATTATTTGATGCCTTAAATGTCGATGACGAGGTATCACGGATGTCCTCGTCATTGACAATGTGGATGAAAAGAAGGAAGCCATTGAAGATGGCTCCATTAACTTGGGTTTTGGTTTTAATATTTATAAATTTATTTTAGAAGATAAATATATTTTTTAAATACAAAAGGGAAGAAAACATTTTAATTTCGCCCTTTTTTTTTTTTTTTTCCTTTCTTTTCTTTTCTTTTTTTTTTTTCTTTCTTTTTTTTTTTTTTTTTTTTTCCTCTTTTTTTCTTTTTCTTTTTTTTTTTTTTTTCTTTTTCTAAGGAATAAATTAGATGATGATGATGGAATGAAAGCTGGTGGTAGTAGTCATGTTTCCAAAAAACCAGTCATTCTAAGAATAGAATTTCGAACTCGACTCAAATCTCTGCCTTTTAATGTCCTTCCATTTCCAGAACAAACAGAGAAAGCCATTTTCTCTGCAAACAACCTCCTCCCAACAATTACATGTGGCGGAGTTATTTCCCCGTCTTGGTATTCCTCCTCGAACTTTTCCGTACTATGCACATAGTGGAATAAGTTAACCGGGATATTGATATCCACCGGGACGGTATTTGAATTGGACGAAGAAGATTTCTTCATTTTCAACTTCATCTTCATCTTCTTCATCTTCTTTTCTTGGTAGTCGTGGTGGTCATGGTCGTGATCGTAACAATCGGAGAAGACAACGTCGGATTCTTGGAACTCTTCGGCCATCTTGAAGAGAGAAAAAATGTTAATGTAAAGAGGAATGGAATAGTGGAAGAGATGGAGGTGAGGGGATGGATTTATAGGTAAACGTAAAATGAATGAAATATTGAATGAAGAATCTTGAAAGGAAGATTGAAGAAATCGTAGTGAGTACACAATTGATTATGTGTAGAGTCACATGACGTCATTCCAAAAGGCGTTGAGTGCGGTCCCCGCTTCTCTAACTCTTATGTGTGTTATGTGTTTGTGTTGTGTTTTTCATTTCTCCAAGTTTTGGTTTTTCATTTATTTATTTATTTCTATTTCTGTGTAATAAGACAGTCGGCCGCCTACAAGACACAGCTACTTTTCTTGTGGCTTACGGTTTTTATTCCTGTAGCTTGTTTAACTAATATTTTGACTTTTGAGTTCCGACAGTTCGATTAACTTGGTTTGGATTTTAAGGGAAGAGATATGACTCGAACCTACAATTTTACGGTGTAGGTATGAAAACCATACCATGGGGTAACTTCATCTTGTCAAATAAATTCATGACTTATTAGATGGATTTATTTTAATTATTTGTCATTACTCAATTACATGCATAATAGTACTTCTTTGAAATCATGTGTGATTATTTTAATCATATGCGGACTATCCTAATAAAATTTATATGTATTGAGTTAATTTTATGCTAAACAAAATTACGTACTAATATAATTATCTCAACCGTTGGATATATCTATTTTAACGATTAAAATATGATAATACTTTTGAGTTTCAATCGTGCTTAAAGTATTTTATGAATAAATAATATCATTTGGCATCGGATTTGGACACTGAATTTAAACAAAGTTATATTATTGAATATTTGAATATATAATAGGGTAATAATGTCCTCATACCACACAAACTTTACGTGAAACAATTTTTTGGTGTTGTCATTGTGATCTCCAAATAAATAAAAAACATGATGATTAATTAGTCTCCTAATTAATGTTTATATTAAATGCTACGCACTTTGAATTGGTATGAAATGTCGGCAATAAAACTGTGAAATCAAAGCCTATTATGCATTCTTGATGGTTGTCACTTCAAAATGATCATGGTTCAAATCTACGGTGTTAATAAGATAATATAATTATATAAATCAAACCTCTTTAAACAATTCTAACTTCTAAGTACAAAAGATCCCACAATTAAACTGGTAAATGGTCACTACTTATACTATTTTTTATTATTTTTTTACTGATTTACACAAAGATTACGTCATGACTTACAAAAGAGGGGTTTGACTATTAGAAATTGTCAAAATTTACTAATTAATTGAAGTAAGCAAAATATTGTTTAAACACTACTAGGAAGAACAAGTAGATAACATATTTTTAAATTTAGTTATAAAAGATTGCAAATTGAAATTACCTTGGGTTTAGGAAAGACAAAAGAATTCATTTTCAAATAATCACATTGACATGTTTTTATTTATTTATTTATTTATTTTTTCCCATTTTCCACAACAAGGGACAAAATGAGTTTTTATATTTATTTATTTATTTATTTTTGGTAACGAGGATTCCGGACTTCGTCCATCCAACTGCGTGACACACCCATAGCCAACTTGTTGGTTCTGACGGTCTATTTGTTGAATGTTATGGAGTAGAACAGATAAGAAACCTCGACCCACATCCCGGACTATACAAAGATGCAAGCGGGTAAATCAAAACTCGCATTCGTCTGGGTATTATTTGAACCGCTGACCTGGAAATTGCCCGTGCCCCAAGCCCATCCTTCCACCAGTGAGCTAGCACCCTGATGGTTGGCCACAACGTTATTGCCAAGAGTAGAATAAAGACTTGAGATTTTCATCCCAAGCCTTAGATCATCAAGGCAACCACCTCATGGTTAAAAAAAAAAAAAGAAGAGTTTTTATTATTATTTTCGAAAGAAAAAGAAAATTAAGAAGCAGATAATGTCATAAAGCCGAGCGGAGCCGAGCGGAGCCGAGAGAAGACGAGCTGAGTTGCTTGCAGTAATCAAATTAAACTGTTAATATTCACCCTAATGACTGTTCGAGTTAAAACAACGTAAGTGTAAAGCTACAAATCCATCAGCTGCGGCTCATGCGCCGCTTCAGAAGTTTCGTGGGGCCCACTACTGTAGTGTGGGGTCCACAATAAACCGTCTAAATTTATCCAATAACATGCCTTGTGCTCCAAAACAAAACAGAGAAGAGAATGATTTGGAATAACAATAACCCAATAATAGGTCGACACGTGGGGAGTGACGTTAGCAAAGAATCTCTATTATTTTGTTTATTATTACTCGCTTGAGTGCCACGTAGCTTGCCGTTGTTTTCGTGCAAGTCTTTTAAAAAAAAATATTACATTTACGAATATTATAATAAACTTACCAGGATTTGTCAATATCAGACAATATTATATTTACAAATATTATAATAAACTTATCAGGATTTGTCAATATCAGACAATATGTATGGTTCGGATAACTACTTCCACTAACCGGTAGAAAACTCCTCATGTATACTTATAAAAGGATTTGGATTATCTGCTGATCTGATTATTTTTTCTGACATTTTTAAAGCAAGTGATTGGTTATTGATAAAGTTGTTGTGAAAATCAATCACGTTTTAACCACTTATTCATTACAATACATATGTATTTTATAAGATTATGTGAGGTCAGGAAAAAAATAAGATCAGAAGATGATCCAAATTCCTTATAAAATGCACATCGTGAGACACGAACTCTCTGACCACCATGCGGATAATTACTCCACCTAACTATTGTTTTCGTGCAAGTCTTTTTTGTTTTTGTTATATGCATAGATTGGAGTGTGTTTAATTATTCGAATTGATGGGAGCTTATAAGTCTTTATTTGAGTTTTGAGATAAGTCTATCTCTATTAAACATTGACGCTTGAAAGCAAACAAGTTTTATTTTTTCTTCTTTACAAATGGAATCCTTATAGAATTATGGCATTGTTGATAGATCGAATATCCTCCTCCTCCAACGACGAATGAGGAGGCTCCAGCTTCCTTCGCCGAGGGATGAGGTTTGCATTTCCTTAATTGTTACCTCCGGTGAAGATCGATGAGGCCGTTATTTGATGCCTCAAACGTCGATGACGAGGTATTGCTGATGTCCTCGCCATTCACAATGTGGATGACAAATTGACAACAAGGAAGGAATTGAAGCCATTGAAGATGGCCTCCAATAACTTTCGTTTTGGTTTTAATATTTATAAATTTATTTTAAAAGAAAATTTAGTTTATTATTTTAGATTCAATTTATTTTTATATTTTATTTGAATATTATTTTTAATATAATTTTATACAAGATAGTGAAATTGAAAACTAAAACATTATGGTGGAAAGTAATTAGTATTCCTAACCCCTTGTTAGGACCGGTTGACTTGTTAAACATTCATATCTGTTATAACATTAGAGTTCAAACTTTACAAACTTGATCCCATAGTCACTCCACAACACAGGGAATTGGGTATTTGCATATAGACCCACACTTGCTATCTCATGAATATAATCTCTCAATAATTAGATTCGTCACGGACTAACTTCTCATTAAGTTGGTTGTGTACTACCCTTCTCTATCTCAGTAAAAGTGGTTGGACAGGTCTCTTCCCCATAGTAGGAAATCAAGAGCAATCGTCTAGAACGTGGTTATAGTGTTTGGTTTGATCTGATTTAAACGAGATGAGAAAGAAACAAAAAAAAAAAGGTAAATAATTTAAGAGTTGGAACTAGAGATGTCAATTGTACAGGTCGAGGACGGGTTTTCCATTACTATCCCTAATACTAATTTTTATGAGAAATATCATCCTTGATGAATATCCACCTTAAAATAAACGGTGTGGGTACAAGGATTTCTCGTTAAGGTATCGGTTTTTTACCTCATTCCATCTCCATCTTATTAATGTATTTTCTAATAACTTTTTTATAAACATCATATCAAAATTATTGAATAATATGAAAATAATAGTATGAGGGTATATTATATATAATGATCTGGAATTGAGTAGTGTTTCAATGGAGGGAAAAAAATAGAGGGAAAATTATGTTTTTTTGAAGATGGTAGTCGTAGTACTAATTATTTTTAGTGTTAATTCAAGGAAGGGGTGGGACGGGGACTTAAAATTCTATAACCGTACCGAAATTAAATTATTGGAATCAATCTCATACCGTAATATAAATAGTAGGCCTAAACCCGTCTCTAATATAACGGATCCCCATGGATTTCCGAATCAATGGGTAATTTTGAAATCCTTAATCGGAATGGGGGAAGTGAAGCAGCAGTTACAAGTTACAGCCCAGACTTGGTGGAAAAAAACAAAAAAGAAGAGAAGATGTGGTCTAACAGAAAACGGCGACATAAATGAAGAGTTTTGTCTTAGGGTACTTGACGTACATCTTCTCTTTCTGAAGACAACGACTTTACATGCGGATACTACTCACCATTTTATGATATTTATATTTAATGGGCTTCTCCGATTGTGACTTCAATCTCATCTTCAATCTCTTGGTTTGAGTCTCTCTCTGTCACGGAATCGTGTTGGTCAAATTTTGATTTCGAATTTCATTGTTTCGATCCTTTTGGGCTTGAATTTCAATCACAAGACTTTAATGTAATCAAATATTTTTAACATGTTCAGATATTTTCAGGATCATTTATCTTGATGGTTGAGACTTCAAAATGATCATTCACCACCATGGTTCAAAGTTCAAACCTCAGTGTTAAATTGTTAATACGTTTTTCTTATTAGAAGATAATATAAATCAAACCATAGTGTTGATCGTTTGGTTTTTAATTAGAAAAATCTTCTTTAAATGGCAGGATTATCAAAATATTCAAAAACTATTTTAAATGATAGAGTTATACTGTCAACAGAAGCGTAGCTCAGTTGGTAAATGAATGAGCTTGGGGCTTAGACAAATGACTCTCAGGTCAGTGGTTTGAATCCTACTAATGGCGAAAGCTTTCAAAAAAATGTCTGGTTCCGAATTAATAGATATTGTTAAAAAAAAAAAAATGATAAAGTTATATTAGACATTTTAGTGTTATTAAAAAAGCTTAAAAAGATAAAAAGCTTTTTTTTTTTAATTAAAAAAAAATTGTTCGCTAGTAGAGAAGTTTTTCTAAACGGACACTAATATATTTTATACAAGTACAAAAGATCCCACAATTAAATTAGTAAATGGTCACTAATTATACTTTTTTTTATTTTTTACTTTTTTTATTTTTACTACTGATTTACACAAAGATTAAGTCATGACTTACAAAAGAGGAGTCTGACAATTAGAAATTGTCAATTTTTATTAATTAATTGAAGTAAGCAAAATCTTGTTTAAACACTAGGAAGAACAAGTAGATAACATATGAAAGACAGAATTCATTTTCAAATCACAATGCCTTTTTTTTTTTCCCATTTCCCACAACAAGGGACAAAATGATTTTTTTTTTTTTTTTCAAAAGTAAAATAAAAAAGAAAACGATAAATAAGAAGAAGATAATGTCATAAAGCCGAGCGGAGTCGAGAGAAGATGAGCTTAGCTGTTGTTCGTTTTTTTTTTAATATTTAATATAAATATTATTACATAAATTCGGGGTTTTGTTGGGATGAGAGAGAACTCGAACCTATGATCTAATGGTACATATGTAAGGGGTTTACCACCAGACTAATCTCATATCGTTGAATTGAGTTGCTTTCAGTAATCAAATTAAATTGTAATGTTCGCTAATGATTGTTGACGGGTATCAGGAGCCCTCTCTCCAAATGTGGATTCCCTATCACCACCACAAGTGGGGAATGTTGTAGAAACGAAAATCCTAATTATATTTGGGTTTAAGAAATGTGGATGGTATTCTCACCCGTACCCACCCCATTAAAATACCTACTCATATGCTGCGTCAGAAGTTTCACGGGGCCCACTTCTCTAGTGTGGGGTCTATTGTCTAAATTTATCCGATAACATATCATGGGCTCTAAAACAAAACAGAGAAGAGAAAGATTTAGAATAACAACGACCCAATAATAGACCGCCACGGGGAGTGACGTGAGCAGAGAATCTCAATTATCAGTTTATTAATTATTATGAGTCGTTTTCGTGCCACGTAGACTGCCGTTGTTTTCTTGCAAGTATTTTTGTTATATGCTTAGATTAGAGTGTGTTTAATCATTAATTATTCGAATTGATGAGATCTTATAAATCTTCATTTGAATTTTGAGAATTGAGATAAGTCTACCTCTCTCTCTCTCTCTCTCTTTAACGTTGACGCTTGAAAAGCAAACCTTTTTTTTTTTTTTGGCTTTACAAATGAAATCCTTATAGAATTATGGATTTGTTGATAGAATATCCATACTTTGAAAAAAAAAAAAAATCGACCGGTCTTAATTTTGTTTTATATTTAATAAAAAAAAAATATTTTTTAAGCTACAAATAAAACTAAATTAAATTCGAATATGTAATATAAAAATAATTCTAAATGTTTTTATTATTATAAAGAATATAATTAAAAAGAAAAGTATATAGGTTTTTTTTTTTTGTAGAAAGGGGAAGACTCAAATTCACGACCTTATGGTGTAGTTGTGAGGGGTTTACAACTGGACTAACATCATCTCATAAAAAAAAAAAAAAAAAAAAACTTTAATTTTAATTATACAAATTTCTTAAAATAATTTAGGAATTGAAAGAGAAATTGACGGTCATAAAAGAAAGACTTGTAAAAGGATGTAATAGAAAGCGTCGTAGAAGGAGGTGATAGAGACCTACTATAGCAAATAGACCTGTCCCCTATTCACATCAATGAAGGATAATTTAATTTTCTATCAATAGAAGAGGATGGGGCCTTCTCCAACGTTCTCCAACGACGACGAATGAGGAGGCTCCAGCTTGAGGGACGAGGTTTGCATTCTCTTCTTCGTTACCTCCGATGAAGATGAGGCCATTATTTGATGCCTTAAATGTCGATGATGATCGGTATCACGGATGTCCTCGTCATTGACAATGTGGATGACAACAAGGAAGCCATTGAAGATGGCCTCCATTAACTTTCGTTTTGGTTTTAATATTTATAAATTTATTTTAAAAGATAAATATTTTTTTAAATTTGTTAATTTTTTTTAGTTTATTATTTTAGATTCATTTTTTTATATATATTTATTTGAATTATTTTTAATATAAGTTTATACAAAATAGTGAAATTGACAAAAAATAATTAGTATTCCTAACCCCTTGTTAAACAGTCATATCTGTTGTAACATGAGAGTTCAAACTTTACAAACTTGATCCAATAATCACTCCTCAACATAGGGGATTAGGTATTTGCTAAGAGCATCTCCAATGGTATAAGTAAATTTGGATCCTCAAAAGTTGCCACCTCAACATTTGAGGATTGTTTTCAGGGGATTACTAAATTTGATGATTGTATAGTCCACAAATAAAAAAAAATTATAAAAGACAAGAGATGATATATGATATGGGTATTGATCTATTCGTAATGAAGAGACGGATTTTACCTGATTGAAATTTTTTGGGTTGAAATAATGATGAAATACATAGATGATTGGAGGAAAAAAGAGGGAAAAAAAAAGTCAAAGAAGAGAGAGAAAAAATAAAATTACAACAGTTAATTTGGGTTAAGTTTATATTTGATAATTGAAAGTCAATCTTCAAATTTGATTATTGAAGAGACAATTTGATTATTGATAACTGCTATTGCTAAATTTTAGTGATTCCATTGGACTGTGTTTTTTTGGATAAATAATCAAATTTTGATTACTCTCTTACTTTTGAGGATACCATTGGAGATGCTCTAATAGACCCACAGTTGCTATTTCATGAATATAATCTCTCAATAATTAGATTCGTCACGGACTCACTTTTCGTTAAGTTGGTTGTATACTACCCTTCTCTATCTCGGTAAAAGTGGTTGGACAGGTCTCTTCCCCATTGTAGGAAATCGGGAGCAATCGTCTAGACCGTGGTTGTGATGTTTGGTTTGAAATAATTTAAACAATATGAGGAAAAAAAAATAGAGTAAGCAATTTAATTAAGAGTTGGAACTGGGAAGTGAAGCTACAGTTTACAAGTTACAAGGGAGACTTGGGAGGAAAAAAACAAAAAAAAACAGACAAGAAGTGAAGAGTTTTGTCTTAATTATCTAACAGAGTACTTGATGAACGATTCTCTTTTTCAAGACAACGACTTCACCTTCTTCTTCTTCTTCTTTGCATGCGGCTACTATTCACCATTTTTTGATTTTTAATGAACTTCTCCGATTGTGACTTCAATCTCATCTTCAATATTGTGGATTGTGGTGGTTAATTTATTGGTTTGAGACTCTCTTTGTCACGGCATCTTACGTAGTGTTGGTCAAAGTTGGATTTCGAATTTCATTGTTTCGATCCTTTTGGGCTTGAATTTGAGTCACAGACTTCAATTTTGCTCTTTTTTTTTTCTTTTTTTCTTTCTTTCTTGTAATTAGATTTAATTAGATTTGAGAATAAATTAGAAAGAAATAATAATGAATCACATCTATTTTTGGCAATTTTATAGTTTGCCGAAATGAAATATTCTTAGGAAATTAGGATTATCTGGAGAGACAATGATATTCTTTTCTTCAAGTATAAGAAGATTTAGGGTACGTGGTGTAGCAAGGAAGATAGTTTTTTTTTTTTTTTCTTCTTCTTCCAATGTTGATGATTTTCTACGGAACATCAAAGATAAACCTTGTATTGAATTGATTCGAAATATGGGAATGGAATTATACTAATGCTGTAGTCTGTAGACCACAACTCTTTGTATCACAAATGATGTGTCGGTTGTATTATATTAACATGCGATAAGTGAGATGATGTCGTAATTAATATGTTGATATGTAATTATGGCTGGAAATTTGATTTGGTGGGTCGACCCAACATGAATACAATATGATTATTTTTGGATCAGCGACACAATTTGTTGGGGATAATTCAGAACCGATGAACGCCGAAACGTCGTGCATAATATACGCCCATAACTCATAGAAATTAATAACGTCAATAAGCAGAAAAATAGATGAGAGAGAATAAATAATCACAACAAAAAATAATAAAATATATGTTGAAAACCCAAATCGGGTAAAAAACCATCGGCCGTCAGGACGACAGAGAAAGTTCCATTGTATGATAAACTGTTACAACCATATACTTTAAGATTAACTCTCTCACCTCAACCTCAAACCCCACTCACAAGATCCTCACCGAGTACCCCCACAATATCCCCTAGGTCTCCCCTGAATATCACCCACGGATCTCTAATTTAATCCATTGATATTCCTTTGGATCCATCCCTGGATATTCCCTTGGGTCTCCCCGGATCTCACCACACTCTCTCTGATGTTACATGGTGTTGTTTTTGCTCCACAACCTTAAATCTAATAACATAGATATTAGGTCTATTTATACTAGTTACAGGGAGTTTAAGATAAAAGGAAATCCTACTCCTAAACATACAAGACTTACTTGTTCCATATAAATACTATTTCCTTTTATGACAAGTCTTCTTGTAAAAAGTATTCCTTTTTCTTCAAACACAGAACTTCCCAAAATAACACTTTCCTTTACCGTGGAAGATTTCCCGTTCCACGTATGCTTATGATTGACTACGATTCGAGTCACAATTGCGCACCCGCTTCCTAAATTGTTACAAGTCACCTGAAATTACATCGCTTAGAAAACCGCGATTCATACAATGAAACGAACCACTTCTTCAGTTCTTCATGGTCTTCAAACCTCCCTAAAACACCAACTTCAATCTTCCAAACGTATCCCTCGTCTTCAGGAAGTTTCACATCAGTTGAGTCTCGTTTGGTTAACACTGAGTTCACTTAGGAATACAAATCAAAACCTAACACAATTATCAATTGGGTCAGAGTCGTCAGACTCTCTAAACACGAAACATGATATTACTAAATTTAGATCAACACAAACACGACAAGTATTTTTGAATTTAGGGATTCATACCTTATATAGTTATGTATAACAATAGAGTCAAAATTACAAGTAATCAAGTATACACTTAAAGTTTAAAATTACATATTTTTTTTTAAAGAGAAATTTAAAATTACATTTATACCATTAATAATCATGTCAACTTGTAATACGCTTAGATAAACACAAACACGACATATTCATTTATTAAACAGGTTAAGTGAGTTGATACGGTTATTGACACGACCCAATTAGCTCAACCGTAATCCATTCAATTGGCTTCGTGTTCATGTCGGTAGTAGTTGTGGCCTGACCCAAATTACTACCCTATGATCATATGTATTAGTGCAACGAAACTAACATTTTATTTGGGATTATATAAGTTGGAATACAAAGATGGGATCCGTAACATTGGTATTTTGTAATGGAGTTACGTAGTTTACTGAAATTGCTAATAAATCTTGGTAAGTAGTGGGTACGTAGTTAAGAAATTCAGGAAGATGATTATCACCAAAGATATATAAGAGATCGCTGAAGTTGAAAGTTGACATTTTAGAGCAACCATTTGAATATTGATAAAAAACCCAAAAGAAAAATCAAAGAAGAATCAAAACGAAAATGCTTCAAAAAAGTGGGCTTTCTAGGACAAACCAGTTTGTATCTTTTGGACCAGCCTGCTTCAGAAGACAAAGTCCAGTCCAGCATTGACTCATTGTACACCGGCCCAGTCCAGTATTGAGAGGTTACTCTCTCTCTCTCTCCTCTCTCAGTCTCTCTCTCTCAAGCATCAGACGGAATTCAGGGTTTTAGAGTTTTGTGTGAAGCTAAACCCAAGTGGGTTCTACTTAAATACGATGATTTTTGGTGGGATAAACTCAAGTTATAGTCTTTTTCCTCCTCAGGTTGATAATTTTACTTTCATCATTGTCTGTTGTATGCTGTTCATGTTTTCTTCTTCATATGGCATTTCACAGTTAATTACTGAAGTGGCTCTCTTCATGGGGTTTACTGTTTAGGTTTTAAATTGGAGAGTTCTTTTGTTGCAGAGGGCAACTGGGTTTACTTTTCTCACAACAAAGGTAAGCAATAAAAATTATTCCTTTCTTATAATTTTTCTTTTCTTCTGAATTAGGATGCTTTAAATTAATTTATTTGTTTTTGATTAACCTCTTTGTGTCATGTAGGTGACAAGTATTCCTCATGTCAAGTGCTTTATCAATCAAAATGGACAATCAGTATCTAATTCTAAAGCTGCTCAGAAGTAGGTGATTTCTCTTGCTTTGAAATTTACAAGCTGTTGCTAATTCTTCATGTTCAATTTAGTCTTAGTAATGTTAAATTGTGCACTGTCTATGGAATTTCAACTATAGTTTTCTCGTAAACTATTATTGGAAGAATTGTTTTTTGAGTTCACTTAGAAGCTTTTGCCATTGAATGCAGTAAAATAGTAAAGAAGGTAGGAAAGAATGAGCACCACTTGTGGAAGAAAAGGGATTCAGCTGGATCTGGTAAAAAAGCACTCAATCTTGTTAAAATTGTAAGTTTTGTTGCTTGTACTTGTATTTCATATTTTGGTTCCTGCTGTGACTTGTTTATCTGAACAATCAGACAACTGCTATCAGTTTTTGAACAGCATTTTCAAGTACTTTAATGAAAAAAATCCAACTATCAGTTTTCTGTCTTTCATGTGTGGTATTTATTACTTGACTAGTGAATTTGAAATTATTTCTGTAATTAGATTGTGAAACTTGAATGACAGATTTCTGAACTTCCTAACGAAAAAGAGGCTGTTTATGGAGCACTAAATAAATGGACAGCTTGGGAGACAGAGTTTCCATTGATTGCAGCAGCCAAAGCTTTAAAAATTCTCAGGAAGAGAGGTCGATGGTTGCGTGTGATTCAAGTAATACTCTTTAACTCAGCTAATCGTGCTTTTGTGGTCATATATAGGCTATCGCATGCACAAATTTAGATGACATCAGTTACTGAGGTCTAGATGGTCATAGGATAAGAATTTGAGCTTACTTATTATTAGATTTAAGAGATATATTATTTAGAATTTATATCGTATTTCGTATATAACATGGATGAATATGTTAAAAGAATTACGGGAGAGCTTATTCTCTCTTTCTTGGCAATGTCATGAACAGGGCTTAGCATGATGCTCAATGTTATAGGTCATCTCTAATGTTGGTATAAGGTGAGGTAGACCAATGTGAGACAAGAATGGTATAGGATCCTTATTTCAGATAAGGGCAATGATTTGGGTAGGGTCCAACACAAATGAGGGAAGGATCCAGATATGCTTCTGAGCGTTAAGAGATACAAAGTCATTTCAACCTCATACCGTAGGCTTAGTCAATCTGTGCCTATTTTCAAGGTTCATATATTTTACTTGAAAAATGCCAAGAGTAACTGCACAAAGTTATCTGATTGAAATCACAATTAATAATTAATAAAAACTTGATAGATATGTATGACCTTTAACAACTTTAATTTTAATTGAAAACGTGTGTATATTAAGTTTACTGTTGACTGAACTAGGTTTGATTCTGAAATGCCAATCTCAATAGAAAACTATGAGAGTACTGTACTTCTCTTACATTACATGTTATATGTGTCATGTGTGTGATGCTCGTGAAGGACTACCTAGTATGACAGTCCACTGAAATCAAGATTCCCAAGAAGCTGGATTTTGATACATATTCAGAATCAGAGGTCTTGTATGTAATTTGTGTTATATATTTAGCTGATTGTATCATTTAGCTACATGTGATGGGAACATAAATATCAAAACAGAAGAATGTACATGAAAAGACTTTGCAAATGTAATGAGTTATACTAGTTTGTAGAATGATCATACTGTGTGCTATTGATTCATCATATGGCGTGCTTTCAACACAATCTTATTTGTGCGCTTGGTGGTCATATATAGTGAACTATATTTCTAGCTCATGTAGATAAAAGCTAATTGTAGCTGACTTAGATATCGTAAGAGTTTTTGGTTGCTAATCTCTGTAATACTCAGGTGGCTAAGTGGATGTTGAGCAAAGGTCAGGGAGCTACGATGGCAACATATGACACTCTTTTATTAGCATTTGACAAGGATAAGAGGGTAGACGAGGCAGAATCATTATGGAACATGATTGTGCATACACACACACGCTCTATCTCAAAGCAGTTGTGTTCAAGGATTGTCTCTTTATATGATCATCATGGCATGCAAGAAAAGATAATAGAGGTAAACAGAAGGGCCTCAAATTTGCCACACTCCACTGTGATCGTTCTGCATTTTTAGAGCTTTGTTTTTTTTTTTATTTTTTATTTTTTAACTTAAGAATCTTGACTGTTGCGTCAAAACTTTTAATTTTTTTTTGGTACATTCAGGCATTTGCAGATATGGAGGAGCTGGGTGTAAGGCCTGATGAAGATACGGTCAGAAGAATTGCACGTGCCTTTCGAAAGCTAGGTCAAGAAGAGAAGCGGAAGCTGTTTCTTAAAAAATACCAGTGTAAATGGAAATACATGCACTTTAACGGAGAACGAGTAAGAGTGAGAAGATATGCATGTAATGAAGATGGTTCGCCTGAATGATTCGTTACTTTAAGGGCATGCTGCATGATGCTATCGTCTTTTTTTCTGAGTTGGCCACCCAAATTGGAGACAAGCCATAGAAAGTTCATGGCTGATGCTACAGATGAAATCAACTTGAACTCCCTCTGGTAAGATAATTCCACTGTCTTCGCCGATTCTAGATTTGAATTGTAGCATCCATTTTTTTTTTTTTTTTTTGTCTGACTTATTTGTATGGAAATATGTAAAGAAATTGTATAGATTAATGTAAAATTACAAGCAAAATACAGTTTCATTAAGATGAAGACTTGATATTAATTAATTTGTCTCCAGTATTGTTCAACAAATATGTTTATACTGCTCAAATACTACTAGTTGATTTCTAATCTTTTTTTTCTTAAACAATCAATGATGTTATTGAATGTTTTGAACTATTTCTGGGATTGAATTTTTGAATTCCATGGATCTATATCCATTGTATTCTAACATGGATAAAGCAAGCTTGAACAAGACCTAAGAACAAGACTTATGCTAAAGACACTGCCATGGGACTTCTAACATAGTAGTGTCCATCTGTCCAGGTGTACCACCCAAATCCGTACACATTCTTCTGATGCTTTCCTCTTCTTGCTCTAACTGTGATAGTGAAGCTCTTCTTCTGGCCAACACGGTTGAAGAACAGAAGATTCGGTGTGGCCTTAACAGAGACTCCCAATGGTGGTTTTGCAGTGAAGAAGTACGCACTCTTGCTGCTGCTACCAACATTTGTGACTGTTCTCTTTACAATCACTGTGCCATTAAGATTAGGAATAGCCAGTGATGGGTAATTGAGATTGGCAGCTGAAGGTATCACTTTCGGACACTTAAATGTCAGGTTGGTGTCGTTTAGTCCGTTGCTGGTGCTGCAGAGGTAGAGAAGGTAGTCATTGTACGAGGCATCGTAAACAAGACCTGGGTCCATCGCCTTTATGGGTCGGAAGTGGCCTGATCCATATGTAAAGGGAGTCCCAAGATTGCCATTTGATTCACTTATTGGCAAGCCTTCGTTGTTTTTCATCCAGGCTGCAATGTCAAAATGTTAAACAATTTATGTAGTCCTGTAAACATAACAAGGCACTAAAAATATTGAGGTTTTTGCGGAAAATCAACCTGTGGTCATGAGGGCAGATCTTATAGCAGCACTGCTCCAGTTAGGGTGTATAGCTTTGAGAAGTGCTGCTGCTGCAGCGACATGAGGGCAAGCCATAGAAGTTCCGGAATCAATATTGTAGTCAACAGAACGCTTATCTTCCAACAACTTTGAAGGAGATGATGCCGCGCTCCATGCTGCCAATATATTCAGTCCTGGAGCTGTAATGTCAGGCTGTCAACAGAAAAAGAAAAAGGATATCAGAACTCTAGCTGTCTTAGGAAATTTGGTTCGTATAAAAGCCGAAATTTGGTACCTTGAGAATGTTAGGATCAAGGACATTAGGACCCCTACTAGTGAATGCAGCCATGAAGGGTGCTGGTTGATAATTTAAGGTTGTTCTTGCTTGTTTGATGAATGCCATTGGATTCTTGGTAGACTTGATGTATTTAAGGATTTTAACGGCGTCATCGTAGCCAACTGCAGTTGCTGGAAGAAGATGAGCATCACAAGCTAGTTCGTTTCCGTTTGCCGGACTGTTTCCTAAGACAAAACCAACACCTCCAGCCCTCTTCACTTCTTGTCCCTTTTCAACTCTCATTCCAAGCCCTCTCATGCACATTACTATCTTTCCTTTCACCTTCTCAGGTGAAAGAGAACCAAGCAGGCATTGTCTGCAGGCACACACAATACTCAACGTAATTTCCAGGATCAAGAAATACTTTTAGTCCATTTAAAAGTGTTTTTGATATCTCCAAAAATGTTTTTATATAGTATAAATCGAAGGGGATCGAAAAGAACTTACGATGAGACATTCTTGGCCACTCCAGGGACAACCACATCTTCTGCGTAAACTAATGGGTGCATCTTCTCAAGCTTGTAAGGAGTGACAGTTTGTCCCTAAAACATTAAACCATTCAAGAAAAACAAAATTCAAAAACACAAGCAAAATTTGGTGGTAATATAACGCTCATTCAGTCCGGTAATGTCTAAAAAGATCAAATAGTATCATAGGACACGTGAAATTCAGATTTCTTACCAAGAATTCCTGGCCATTCCCTAGCAAAAGAGGCGCGAAAAATGCACGGTCCACGCTGCTAGCGCTCACTGTGATGATCCATGGAGCCGTGTTTGATAATGTACCTGGTGTAGGACCTGAATTTCCAGCACTACAAGCAACAACAACGTTGTTCTTGACAGCATTTAGTGCACCCATGGCTATGCCATCTTGAGTGAAAGGGATGGTCCTGGTAGACCCTATGGAGATGCTCATCACGTGGACACCGTCTGCGATGGCATCGTCCATGGCTGCGAGCATATCAGCTTCAAAACATGTGTTGCCGTCGGCCTTTGTCGCATTTGGGATAGCCCAACATGCTTTGTAGATGGCTAGACGGGCCAATGGGGCTCCTCCAGAGGCCGTTCCACGAGCAAATCCACCCAAGGCGGACGCCTCGGGGACACGGCGGCCAGCCACCGTGGACGCTGTGTGGGTCCCGTGGCCATCTAGGTCACGCGGTGAAGGGCAGTCCTCGCTGACATTGAGGTGGCCGTAGTATTGTTCGTAACCTTTCAAGTAGTATCTTGCTCCAATGATCTTCCTGTAAAAATAATGTCACACAAATAATTATAATTAGTGTAATGAATTTCACACTTATCATATTTGTTTCTTCATTTTTAAGTAATGTCATGGTAAATTACAAACATTCATGGTTTCACTAATTTTAGTATTATAGTTTTTGATTTCACATTTACATACAAACATACTAGCTACTTCTTTAGTCTAAAGGGTTATGATGAATTTTCATTTTTTCGGAATCTAAATTGACAGCGGTATAAAATACAACCGGTGTCAATCGAAATCCCGACAAGAAAATTTTTCAGAATAGTCTTTGATCAGAGAATTTTTCCTATATATACTAATAACCCCTTCTAATGGATTGTAAGATTCCGAAATCTATTACACAAATCATGAAAAAAAAGATAAGAATAAAATCATTAGTTATTCTTATCTTTTTCTTTTTATAAATTCCCATTTTGATCTCCATTTTTGTTTTTTCAAAAGATGGAAGTTCCAACACTAAGAGAATATCATGAGAGATTGTAAGTTTTAACCTCACAAAAAAACAACACATTCACTCACGGGTATGCAAAATATTGCACCAATATATATATTTTTATTAAACCAACCAATCATTTTTCTTCAATGGAAAAAATAAAAAAATAATTGAATGAAATTGCAGTGTATGTATATAATGGATTGATTGACGACTCCCAATGCTTGGGGGGGACATGGAAGAGATAAGTGGTCACAACTCACAAGATCAGGAAACAAACAAAAATAATAATTACAAATCGAGAATGCTTTGAAATTTGAATATACCAATTAAATCATTTCTCTGTAACAATATATAATAAGAACTCATCCAAAATCTATGGTGTCACTGAAAATGCCTTGTTTGTAACTTTGGAAAATGACCAAAACATGCACATAAACAAGTCAACAATATAATAATATTGGTACAGTTAATCAACCCATAACATGATTTTTCAGCCAAGTATCAGAACATGATTTTTCAGCCAAGTATTAGATTCTTTTGCTTTTTTTTTTTTCCAAGATTCCCTAACTTTAATTTGAAGAATAGTTTTTTGACAAAAGGATTGTAATTGCAAATGATTTTGGCCATTTGAAA
This sequence comes from Acer saccharum, assembly GCA_030490815.1. Taxonomy (NCBI): domain Eukaryota; kingdom Viridiplantae; phylum Streptophyta; class Magnoliopsida; order Sapindales; family Sapindaceae; genus Acer; species Acer saccharum. Next base: position 13,277,679 of record CM059877.1, on the reverse strand, counting down.
ATGACATCAAGACAATATATACCATGCATGCTTTTTAGAAGCCAGTTTTCTATATATTTTTTTCTAACCATAAATGGTTTTTAGAGGTAGGTATATATGACCAAACTTTTTTTTAAAAAAAGTTCTATTTTTTGAAAAACTTTTCTAAGAAAAGTTATACCAACCCACCAATCACCATCACCAATCACCAATCACCATCACCAATCACCATGCTTGTTTAGGAAAAAACTTCTAAGAAAATAAGGGAAGCCATTTCTTTATCACTTATTAATGAAAATCTAAAATAAACTATCTAAACAATGACTTAAAAGCTCATTTGATTTGATTTGATTTGTTAGGATTGTTGTTATATATATATAGAGAGAGAGAGAATTATTAAATAGGATTGAAGTGTTCTTAAAAATATATTTAAGAAAAATTAATTTGTTTAATAGTTAGTCAACTATACACGTTCTCTTTAAAAAAAAAAAAAAATAATAGTAACAATTAGGCATTGATAATTGCATTGTATTACGGCCGGCGAAAAAAAAAGGCCCCATCCCACGTGCTAATTAACCTAATAGTTATTAATTAAATAAATAGTTATATATTGGAAAAAAACCCTAACCAAGAAGACCTAATTGAAAACAAACAAACAAACAAACAAACAACGTAAAGTAAACAAAGACTCACTTGTTGCAATGGAATCCATTATAATCATCTACCCCAGTTTGACAGATTCCCTTCCATGATTTTGGAACTGGCCCCATTCCTTCATCACTGAAGCTCTTTGATTCTGGCCATGCACCTAATCAATCAAACAGAACACACCAATATGAAAACCAAATGACCAATCATATCAAACATATATAACGCATTATTATTAATAAATATTAAAATGATAGCAGAAGAATACAAAGAAGATAAGAGAAGAGTCACATGAGAAACAGAAGCTGTTTGTTTGGTTGGTAGTGTGTAGTATTAGTTCTTAGTTCTTAGTGCTTACCACTGTCCAAAACCCCAACAATGACATCTTTTCCATAACTTGCTTTCACCAACATATCATCATCATCATCATCATCACCATCACCACTCATCTTCTTCTTATGTGTTTCTTCCAACCCTACGAATTGCCATGATCTTGTTGTGTGAGCCGAGTACTTCCCCGGTTCGCTTTTATATACTGATGCCACCTCTTCCAATTCTGTGTGTTAACAAAATATTGAGCAAATTAAGAGATGGGAAATTAATGAGAGATTTCATGTGTATCCATGCATGATTGATATATATATTGATATTGATAAATTGATTGATTGATTACCACTTACCAGAGAGCTTGGAGGCTTGGTCAGGGGTAAGCATCGCAGCAAAGCCATTGATGCTGTGCTTGTAACTGTAAACAAGAGAAGCTCTTGCTTCCTCCTCACTTTCTTTCAAAGATTGCAAATATGAGTGGTGGGTGTCTTCTATTTCATGTAATACTTTTTCTCCACCACCATCTTCACCAAAACGCACTATATAAACCTGTAAGTCACAATATTTTCAATTAAAATTATATATAGCTATAGACATGTAATTATTATTAATACTACAAATAATTAACATATAAAATTCTCTATAAGAGAAATTAAAGAAAAACAAACCTGCTTTTGTGCAGATGAAGCTAAGAGAGGAAGGAGAAAGAGAGAGAGTAGTATGGAGATTTTGTTCATGATGGTGTACTGGCATAATCATATAATGATCCTGTGATAATGATAATGGAGTTTTTATAAGAGTGTTTATAAACAGAATCTTATAAAAATAGTATGTAATGTAACAAAATCAAAACGGTCCCTACTTTTTAGACCGGACTCGGGTATTTCGCTATTTCTATATATACTTTTTTTTTTTTTTTTTTTTTTTCTCTTTTGTGTGTGTGTGTATGTGTGGTAATTGAATAATCTGTGTGATTTTACGGTGTATATATAATATCAATAATATAGGAAAGAAATAGGTTCCCTGTAATTGAGGAAACTTGAATTTGGCAGACTCTTTTGGATTTGTACGTTTTAATTATTCTATCAAGGTGGTAGCAGTTTATATGATGTTTTGATTTTATCCCATAATATTTATTACTGTGGTATAAAATAATTCACAAGTTTACAAAATTGGAAATACGCCACATCCACCCTTGTCATGCATCTCTCTCCTCCGCTGCAGCCGCCTGCCAAAATTGTTGGAGGAGGTATCGTTAGCCTAGCTCTTCCATGTAATCAATGAGGAGGCGGAGGTTTGCAGCACCTCTATGGAAGGAGGCGGCGGACCTCTTCCTTGAGGCTTGCGGAGGAGGCAGCCTTCTTCACATTGGAGAGGTTGCTGCTGATTATTAGTAATTAGATTCTAATCAAGGGTATGTAAAAATCAAAAGTTTGAAAATTAAAAATACATTATTCTCATAACTACCTCTGTAGTAAGCTAAATCCACAAATTAATATTCTTAAAGCTTTTAAGCTAAAGTAATTATGGAATTTTACCACCAATAAATAAAACACACTATCACCATAATTCTTCTCGTTCATTAGGTTTTCTATATCTGATTTAATTAGAATTGTTTTGATTTTATATTTACATGTTTATTTCATAATCATGAAAATTAGATTATTAGATTAAATAGTTTTTTTTTTTTTTTGGTTATTTGCTACCCAAACATGGAAGTTTGTTGTAGTTGATTTTAGTGTATATTTGATTTTTATTGCAAAATTTTGCTAATCCATACAAAAGTTGGATTGAGATGTTTTAATAATTTGTAAAGTATTTGTAATGAATAAAATAATTAGTTGGATTGTATGATTGTGAATTATTCAAATAATACAGTTTCAAATTTTATAATTATTGATATTTAATTTTTAAGAAATTATAAAGTATAAATTCAATAATCATTTATTGCATTTATATTATACCATGCGCCAAAAAAAAAAAAAACACAAAAGTTAACCCCTCCTAAGTTCCCAATATAGAGAGGGGCAGAGGGAGGGGGGCTAACGCCTAACGGCACCCGCCCCTCCCATAATTTTTTTTATTTTATATAAATGTTAATAAATTTGAAAAAAACTTCACTTTGACCCTAATTTTTTTTTTTTGCTTTTGTATAATAACCTCAAATTTGAATTTTTAGTTCCATCTTTGACGATAGGGACAAGTTATATCATATTTTTGTCGACATCCCAACTTCCATCCAACTAGTGATATGTCAATTGGTTAGTGGATATATGAGATAAGTGAGATAAATTATCATTAATATGCATTCAGTACTCACCATTAGACACCCTAGTTGCCACATGAGTTGAGATGAAAATGTTGAGATTTAAGGGAGGATTTTAACCCCTCCTAAATTCATGTTCCTGTCATTTGTATGTAAACATCAGACCAAAATATTTTACTCTCAAATTAACCATTCTAAACCAAAACAACCATAACACGAGAGTATACAACATTTCATATTGGCATCTAAATTTTTATTACGTAGATAGGAGGACTACTTTTTTTATTTTTTTTTCTTTTCTTGAAACTTACATTAAGATTATGTCAAAGATGTATACGTCAAAATCCACCGAGATCAAATACATATTATGAGATTTAGATAGTTACTTCCACAACATATGAGAGATGTCTCCAATGTTAGTATTTTCATGAGCAAGGTGGGAATCCTCTTCAACGAGGGATGATCCACAATCATTCAACTGATAGTCAGGGCCGGCTCGTGGGATAGCAAACCTAGCATTTTGCTAGGGACTACAACCGGCCCAATCTATTTCTTTTTTGTTTTTTCTTTTTTAAACAATCTTTTTTGTTGGTTATGTGAAATCATATCTCAATCTTTCTAAGTTCAAAAAGGGCCTTATCTTTCTCCTTTCTTTGCTTATTTATTTATTTTGTTTTTAAAAGTCAAATCCAATTGAACAATTCAATTCATCAAAAACAATTATCCATTTAATTCAAAGTCAGGACCCAATTGAGTTGTCAAAGCGTGAAACTATCCTATCGGATACAACAAAAGACAAACAGTAGAAAATTCAAAAACAACAAATCAACAACTCACAAAGTTCTCTCTCTCTCTCTCTCTCTCCCACTCAAAGCTTCTATGGTTCTACTGGATCTCTCTCTCTCTCTTTCTCTTAATAACTAATGTTAGCTAATTTTGATGGCAGTAGTATAATTAATAAATTTGCACTTCAAAAAGCAAGAAGAATAGAAATTTAAACAATGTTTTGTTTTTATGTTTTTAGATAGTATAAATATTTTTTGTTTTAATTTATGTGGATTACATTTTATTTAGTAATGAAGAATTATTTATTTAATTTGTTTATGTTATTGATAATAATTTTTTTATGGGGCTCCGATTTTTGTTAATATCATTAAATAGATCGGGTCCCAAAATGTTTGAAGACAGCCCTGCCGATAGTTGATACGTAGAAGACTAATTCCTATATATGAAATTCTTTTAAACCATCAATTCTTATTTTATTTACCTTTACACATTCAAACTTACTAAATTAATCCAAGTTCAATCCAAATATACCAATCAAGGCCAAAATCATGAATTCAAGCACAATAAAATTTTCAAATAAATAAATAAATTATGAACACTAAATTTGACCCAAAAAAGAATAAAAAGATATAAGATTTTATAAAATCTAAATTAGTATACACAAAAAATAAATAAATAAATAAATAAATTAATTAAAAAGAAAACGAGTGTCTCGAATTGTATAGAATTTGGACATATATTCGATTATTCGGTCAACAAAAAATGATGTTAAAATACAATGGAATTCTACGGTCCAATAACCCGTAGAATGGGGCAACGTTTTCAATCCTAATTGAAGTAGAAAGTCAAAAAGCAGTTATTTTGTGGAAGCACTTTCTACTAGCTTCCAAGGCGTGGCCTGGGAAGTGTCTACTGACTGGGAATGAAGTTTATTTGAGTGGGGTGTAGGGTCTAGGTCCAATATGCTTAGCAAAGACCATCCGGTTCTTGAATTCAATTGGAAGTACATTTGGATAGGGGTGGCAAGGAAATCCCCCGAACCCGCTTAGCCAATACAAGTTAGAATCTGGAGTCCCTGCCGAACCCTATAATCTCTGGGAAACAGGAAACTATGATCTTTGGCCATGTAGATACCCATGAGGGGATTCGATCCACAGGCTTGACCATTCTGCTAATCCCTCATCGGTGGGGTGACAATCTGGTACTCCTAAAATGGGAATAAAGGATATGGTCCATCATCTACGTGATTGACATTCAGACTTTTATGCATTGTATTAGTAAGCATGATTGATAGTTATCCCCTGTATCAAGGCAACTCTCTTCCGATCAATTTCATCTTTGAAATTCTGAAATGATCTTTTGTCCAATCGAATCGACAACCGGTAAATATCTCTCTGGTTTTCTAAGCTAAGCTTAGATTCTCTAGTGTGCATTATCATAACATGACAACTACAACATTCCCTACCAAAATTGTCAAACTTCTAGGCCTCTCTATCTTATAGCAAGCCACACCACAACCCTTAATGCTATCATGACTTGCAAAATATTATGCATAAAAGCACACATAAATTATCATATTTGTTTCTTTTGCAACTAGTCATTCTATATTAACTATAATGATAATGATGGGGCAGTACAAGATAAGTCACAAAAGAAAGGAGAAAAGTGTAGGGGTGATGCAAGATTCTATTCTTTAATTTGATAGACTGAGAACAGACCTGATTGTTGTTAGCCGCTGGAAGCTAGTGAAGAGTTGTTAACGAGTATTCGTATTGTCTGTTTGCTCCTGAAAGTCAGAGGTCTACAGCAGAGGTCTGTTAGGTTCCAACCCTGCCTGTCTGAAATCCCCAAATAAATCAGCAACATTGATAAGTCATATACTGCAAGTATGATGATTACTATCGTTCAAAGTACTACATGGAAAGATAGAAGAATAAGTAAGAGAAAAAGGTCAACCTGAAGGCAAATTTGTGAATTGAGATCTATCTTTTATTCACTTTAAATTTGTGATGAGAACAGTACAATTAATAATTTCTATCCAATCTAACATGTAATAGGTACAGTTGATGCCAATGCTGGCCGAGACACAAGATTCTATGGTCAAAAATGGAAAGAAAAAATAAATGAAACTGAAACATCTAACAACTAGACAGATTCTCAACTTATTAGAGAAGAGACTGAGATCTATAAAATTGGGCAAAAAAATTTAACATATCCGTTGTGAAAACATCTGGCAACTGTCATGATCACCATGGCATGTCCTCTCACTGATCTGCTAGGTTCTCAATCTTTGGATGAAAAAGCACCAATGAACAGGTATGCTACAATCAACTTGATACTGAATACTCTCCCAAATCCTTCAAAAGTGCGACAACAGCATTTGATGATCCAAGGAGATATCTTGCATTTGATCGTTTTTTTGCAACAGCACAAGAAAAGTAATGGTCGCCCTTGAGATCAAGAACTGAAGAACCCTCATGAAGTGCCATCCTATCACGAGTTGTAGGCCACCAACCACCAGTAGTCAGGTTGTTAGTTACTCTTCTTTCTATAGCAGACAAGGACCGTTGTTTCCTAAAACGAGCTACCTTGGATCCACTTTTACCAGGTGAAAACTGTGACATGGATGCCCTGACAGCATCAGCTACCTTGGCTCTAGGTATAGGAGGTGGTGATTCAAATGGAAGCTCCGGCTCAAAAATGTATAGACATCTTCATCCTGAAGCAACAAATTCAAAAACAGCTATTCTTAATTTCATGGATCAAAATCAAGCATTGCTTATGTGTATGCCTGTGGTGGTGGGTATGTGCTACTAATTGACCGAGGACTAACTGGAATCTGATCTGAAATGAATGAGCATGTTTTCTTAATTCTATTCCAGATTAATATTCAACATCACAGCATAGCTCTTCAGAGCGTGCAGGTCTACAACATAAAGAAAAATGTGAATCTTGCATGCTCACCAGCAGATAAACAATTGTTTTTTCTATTGTAAAAGTTTAGTTAACTGTTAAAGAAATGCAGGTTGAGCAAAGATACAGTCCAAGCATGTGTTCTGGCTAAGATATTAAAATATTTTTTAAATTAACCACAGCTACTCTTAAAAATTGTAAGCGAAGAAAAACGCACCTTCTGTAGAAAGTGTCCAATGCACAGGACATAATCAATTGGTGCTTTCATGCCTTTGTGATGAACTATTTCTCCTAGGATACGATCAATAGCTGCACCCTGTTGATACATGTGAAATTTGATGGGTATCAGAAAAATGTGATTCTAATTTATGACAACAGGAAAATAACTGCAGCTATCAACAGCACATACCTTCGTAACACCAACAGCCCGGACCTCAACAGATCGGCCACCTTGGACAACATCAACAGCAGCATTCGAGATTGGGCCTGACCACAGATGCTGCAACATATCCCTAGCTTGAAGCCTTCCAAACTCAATGTCTAAATTTATAGAAAGATTTTTTTTAATAAATAAACTAAAACAAAGTGTGATAATATATTCTGAACCAAAAATCACAAAATAAAATCAGATCAAATTTATGGTCGTGTACCTGCATACTTGTAATTCCATACAAGTGATGTTTCACGGAGCTCAAACTGTGATCGAGGTGTCCTTTCAGTAAAATACTCAAAAACATGCTGAAACCATGAATAATCATTGACAATGAGTAACTGAGTAAGAGTCAAGAAACATCATATGGAATCCACTTAGTTTCATGTAATTAATATCTAAACCTTAACACTGTCGACCCAGTCCATATTCAAATGTTCTGGCATTGTTGTCATCCATTCTCCTGTTGTAAGACGTAAAAACATCCCATTTTCTGCTGCCAACCACATGTTGTATTCTCCAAAATTCTGTAAAGAAATTGTTAGTCCAAATCAGGGTATGCAAGCAACTGAAAAAGGTATAATTTAAGAAACAGGAGTACATCATCTAAGACACTTCTGTCACTTCCACTAAGGACGACAATGGTTGTCAATGGATCATCACAAAGCTTCTTCAAGGGTTCTTTTAAATCTGGGTGCAACTTGAGTTCCATTTCTCTAATTTGAGCTCCCCTTCTCTCCATTGAGTCCCTTGGTGCAGTTAAAGTTGAATTGAATCCCTGTAATATGGAAGTATGTTGAGGATGATCAAGATCAGGAATCTACAGCATATGTTGAAATTGAGAAAAAAAAAAAAAAAAAAAAAAAAAAAAGCAAACATTTTTGTGCCATAAAATGCAACTTCTGGAGATAAAAGGGACTATAAAACAAAACCTTGCATATGCTTCAACAATTTAAAAATAAGTTATTCCTTGAGCACGAACAACTGAAGTTTGTGAACTTATACAATGAAAAATGGTAATCCAATTGCCATGGCCTAAGACTCAACATCCAGATGTGAAAGCAGGCAAGCGTACCAGTATAATCAATCGATTACTGGATTGAAAATAGCTATCAACTGCATCTCTTATTGGAAGGGAAGGTGGAATTTGGCAAGTCCTCAGTTGAGCTTCAACAATAGTATCATTGAGTTCACTACATAAATGTAAAACTTCATGATTAGAATAAAACATGAGAAGGAATAAACATCCAATTCTATAAAAAATATATATATCTAGAAGTTTCTTTATTGACTAGCAAACTTTATATATATCCATGTCAATTTCCATTCTTCTTGCTCAGTGTTTGGGATCTATGCCCCAGCATTCATTTGGCTAGCTATAAAGTTACAGTCAATTTTAAGCACTGTCATGGAACTATTAGAAATGATATAACCACCAACATTTATTTTTCAATGGGTTCTTTTAATTATATTACCTTCTTTATTCATTAAATGAAATGTTGACTTCGACAAGTCGTACTGGAGCTTGACATCTCTGCTGTTACTTCATTTTTATAATGATCCCTATTCAATTATGTGAGCAATCCGACGAGACTATAAAGGGCATAGTTTTTCCTTTTCAATGTCTTTTTTTTTTTTTTTTTTTCCTTTCTCACAAAACTAGATTATGGACAAATGAATGAAACTAACAAAAAAGTAAAGTAGCAAAAGCTTAAATATAGACATATTAGAATAAGGAATTGTGTCTCAACTCTATTCAAAATATAGGTTTACAATATACAGACTCATTTTTTGCATTTATATGTCAAAGAAATTCCTTTCAATGAAATTCTTAGTGACAGAAGAAATTAGATCCAGGACCAACTTAAAATTTATGACAGAGAACACAGATATTTTCTTATGTCTCTCTCAAACAACTTGACCTAACTAATCAAAGGAAGTAATCAATTTCTCCTCTCTGTCTATCTAAAGAATAACTAATGTACAAATTTCTCAATGTGTAAATGTAAGAGTGGGTGAGTGGCAGCAGGGTGGGTTTGATGAATACAAAGAAAAGTAGGCCTTATTTCCATTTACATGACCTTGATCGCAAGAAAATACATAACTTGTAACGGAGTTCAAACTGTGTCTAAAATAAGTAATTTACAGAGAAAAAAGATAAACACCTTACAAAGGTTGCAGCCCATTCTTGAGATGTGTGAGAAGTCACATGCATAAAGTTGAGCTGGTGCCGTTTCTCTCTTTCATCAGCTGGCATATTCAAAGCATAACCAATTGAAGCAGCAACTTCCGTGATATTCCATGGGTTTACCAAGATAGCTCCAGCACCAAGGGACTGTGCAGCGCCTGCAAACTAAAAATGAATAAAATATTTTTAACAAATATAAGATTTCATAATATTTGATATGCAAACTGTCACCTGTATAGGTTGATGAAATTAATGATATTCTATCATTCTTAATATATTATTTACATTATCATGCCGTGAATAAAAGCTAAGGTGGAAAGCGATACATTGCAAATCAGCCAAACCATTTTACTTTTCTAATGAACCAATCACATTTCTTAATTACTCTTTCTTGTTCTAAAGATAACAAAGACACCCTTTTCTGATCATATGAGTACTAGAAAAGTGATTTTCACACTTTTAAACTCAAAATCCAATAAAGTGATTTTTCCCCGGTACCCTATAATGTGTTTTGAATTTCAAATCCTTCAAGATACAATATTTGAAATATCTAAATATTGCATTAGCTTATATAGTAGGAGCATGGAAGGCTGAATTAGTTAGGACCAGAAAACAACACTAAATGTCAATATATCCCACTTGATGCTGTCAATTTATATTTTATAGCCCCCATGGTGAATAAGATGTTTTCTGCCTTAGAAATAATTATTCTCTTTTCTGTATATCTTTGGCATGCACAGAAAATCTCAGTATTTCAAATTTTGCTCGCAGGAAGGCTTAAGGTTGTTAGATGCAATAACTTGTGGTTTTAGAAACCGAGTCGTTTGCCAAAAAAAAAAAAATCATACTTCCCATTCACAGGGATAACAGTTTCTATACACTTAAATTTCTATGCTACCCCAAATGAAAAATAAATAATAATAATAATAATAAAACAGGGAAGTTTGGAGTACTGGATGTCCTTTCCTTGAATGACAGGAAAATCTAGGGCCTGACAAATGCAAGAGCATTGGTTTGAATAACTCTGGTTATGCAAGACTGAATAATGACTGATTTTTTTCTTGAAGTTTGTTACACCAGCAAATTCTTATTTGTAAGTATGACCAGATTTTTTTCTATTCTTGTTGTCTTCTTGTCTAACAAAAAGTTAGAGATTAAAAGTTTAGTTACCTCACTCAGAATGAGGACCCCTTTCTTGGATGCTTGGCAGGCAACAAACTCATAGCTGACGAGGTTCATTCCATCCCTTAGAGATGTAACAAGTGCTACATCTAAACAAGAAATAAAGTCAAAGGAAAACAATGAATCACAAGTCTGTAAACTTCAAATCAGTAATAGCCCCATATACAACTAAGTGACTATGATGGCTAGTCGGTTTTGGACTCAAGTTCAACTGAATACGTGAACACAAACAAACGCCTGAAGATTGTTGCCACTAGTTTTGTTAACATGCAAACCAGTAAGGTTCCCTTACATGCAAGTATGGAGAAGAACATACATAAAGTGCATTCATTTCTAAGGAGCTCGATATAGAGAAATCACTGTCTTTAGTACCTTTATATTGTGTGTATTGATGTCTGGAAATAAACAATGTATATTTAATGACCAAAGTAGCATATGAACAATGATTTTTGAGAAATATAATTCTCATAGGATCAAATAAAAGGACATACTATCACAAAAAGAATAGTTATTACATGAGGAATAAAAGAAAAATATCATATAATTAGAAGAAAAAGGAAGCAGAGAAGCACAAGCTAGCTAGAAGCTCTCCTTTAACACAAGTATCAGAAAGAAAGAACAATCCTATTGTTTCAAATTCCCCATATTATGTTTGTTTATGCTTTCAATTAAATTATCATCCATATATAAGAAGTCAAATATTGTTTGAAAAAAGTTGACATTACTGAAGACAGGACAGATTATAATTGATAATGACAACAATAATTTATGACTGCAAGCGTTTCGGCACAAAATCAGTACCAGTAACGGCATATAGTGCACATAATGCATGAAAGTCAAGAGATCGATCCTGTAAATAGAGAAGAAAATTCCTTAGAAACCTTCATGTAATCAGCAAAAATAGTTGTTGATTGATAAACAAGTTCCAGCCCAGAAGAAAAGGAAATGGATAAATAAGTTTGGACAGACATGAGCTGAAAACTTACCAAGGTATAATCAAAAGACAAATTAATGCATCCATAACCAATAAATTAATGCACTTTGATTAATTCTTCTCTCTTTTTATTTTCAGCCTGATGCCAAAATTCACAGAAATGACAGCCATCCTTTCATTAGATCAAAAAGTTATCTAGTAAGCGCATGGCTTTGGGAGATATGAGTGGAAGTTCATAAATCCAAAAACCATCTTATTTAATGGGTTGATGATCTATGCTTGTGCCTTAAGAAATCATATTACATAACAATAAAAACACTTTCCAACTACTTTGTACATTTTACATTGTCAATATTTCCTACTGAGCCTGTACATCTTACATTCAAGAGGCTTTCAGAATTGCAAGAAGTTATAAAACCAAACTCATAGTCTCTGTATAAATAACAATCATACAACCATTTGTGATAATCTTTTTTTTTTGGTTCAATGTATATTATTGTATTTGTGGTAGTGTACAATAGATACTGAAAATAACAAGGTAAAAACAAAACAAACCAGATGATGTATTGGAACAGCAGTAAGAGTTCCAAATCTTCCATTTATGCGCCCAACAATCTCATGAACCTGGCTAGTGAGCTTCTGATCTGCATGAAAACCAAAAGGCAATAAAAATTAATGAAATAAAATAGATAAATTAAAAAATTAAGTGAAAAAGCTTTAACATCCAGGCCAGCAAAGATGAGTAACAAAATAATTCCAGTTAGAAAAAACCTTGCAGGCATAACCATCTGAATGATAAAATGTCAGGAAAGAACCTAAACAATACAAGCCTGGTGCAATAACAGAGCCAAGTAAAGCAAACTAAGAAAAGACAGAGGAGAGCACATGTCCAATTATCTGGCCAATTTGTATCATGGCATAGTTTAAATGTTAAAAAAAAAAAAACAATAATGACAACAAAAATAATTACAGTAATAATATTAATATAGTTTAAACAAAAACATCAATAACATAACATGATTGTTAAAAATTAATGAAGGTGCGTGGTTAATCTCTTTGTTTTACAAATTAACAAAGATACGGCACCGCATGTCCAAAAATCACATTTTTTTCACATATTGTACATAACTATTGAAACAAGGATGTAAAAAATCATTTGGATAAAGCTGAATACCAAGAGAGCTAAAATAAACCTTATTTATGAGCCGTTGGCCATTTGAACCCATTTCTTACACAAGCATGGTAAAAAGCATAACAATCATAAGAAATAGAATACCACATATTAGAGAAGTGAATTTAGAAAGGAACATGCATTCAGAAACATCTGTCCTTGTGGGCACAGCAATTTGAAGCAGAACGACTTTATCACGCCAATTTGGATTTTCCTCAAGGAACTTTTCAAAAGCCAAAATCTTTTGAGGTATTCCCTTAATCATATCAAGTCTATCAACACCTAACATTACCTGCCATAGTTAAAGGTAACAATAATTAATAATAATAAGAAACAGACCGATGGTAGTAGAGATCAAGGATGACTACACAGATTTAGCATCAGCACATTGAGATTGGTCATATTTAAAGCAACCAACATCTGACATAACCAATCATAAAACAATGATAACCATAACTAGTATTTTGGCCATCAAGGAATATTATCAGTGATGGTCACATTGACAGCATAACCGAAAGAACAATTTTATTAAGGATCAAAAGATAACTAAAGGTCTTAAAAAAAAAAAAAAAAATCCTAGAGAAGAGTTACGATTTTTGATGTGTCTGAGAAAGAAAGGTAAAATTTTTAATTAGAGTTGCTATATGTATTAATGCCTACCTAATATCAGATATATGATAAAATCTCGAACTTTAGAGAAGCAGGATCCCGCACCAAAAAGAAACATGCTGGATCCTGCACCACAAAGTCTCTCTCTCTCTCTCTCTCTCTCTATATATATATATATATATATATATATATAACATCCATAGTACTGGAAAATTCAAATAAATATTAGATTAGTAAATTCATCTGCTATCATTAATGCATTAAGCATACATAAGATTAAGAGAGTAAATGCAAATGTTCAATTAATGCTTAAGTTCACATCCATAACTCTATTTGTTGAAAATTCAACCTAAGATTTTGATGTATCACCAAGAGTTTTAGACACACAATTACCAAAGTCAACGAAAACAGCTACCATATGGTACTTTCGAATGATTAAAGTAGCTCCCACCTTTCGGCCTGCGAATCTTTCTTTCAATTCTTTAATGTGATCCTGGACTTGAGGGAGTTCAAGAGCACGAATGAACCGTTCGGAATCTATCCCAATTGGAAACTGTAATTACAATCTCCCAAAGAGAGAAAAAAACAAGGTATGCATATGAGGAGGATTCATAGAGTTCTTATTGATAAACATTTTAATGCAGACCAACCTAGCATCATGACAATTTAAATCTTCAGTTTTGCGGCTGTAAGATAACAGAGAAAGAAGGAGGAAAAAGGGTTTGCGCCATAAGGAAGTATCTAGTATCTACTCCAATTGGAAACTGTAATTTCAATCTCCCAAAAAAAAAAAAAAAAAAAAAAAAGAGGCTTGCAATATGACGAATAATTCTCAGAGTTAAATTAATAAATACTGTCACTACAGACACTCTTATGCAGCATGACAAAATAAACCTCCAGTTTTGCAGCTCTACAGTTAACAAAAAAGGAACGAATCTATCAGCAAATATATACCGCAGCCACACGAGTCAGCTTTCCTTGATTCTCTACTCCTTCAGGTGTGCCTTCAAACCCAAGAATACGAGTACAAGCACTAACAAAATGCCTTGCATAATCATATGTGTGAAAGCTGCAAGGTGAAAACTCCAATTAAATGATAGCACAGTGGTATATTGAGAGCATGAGATTTTTTATTATTTTTTTAGCAGAAACAACGATTGTATATATAAAAAGATGTACAAGTATAGAGAACAAGCTGTCCTCAACAAAAACTAAGATCGGCCTGGAAACAAAAACCAGGCCTAAACAAAAATTCCTACACAAAAACCCTGATAGCTGCCTCCAAAATAAGATTAATAAAGAAAAAGGGAACATCTTAAAAAGCAGAAAAAAGAAGCCTAGAGAGACGCTAAAAACTGAATCCTATCATACAAAGAATGAACTTCTTCTCCAGGAGCATCCTCAAAAAAATTTCTATTCCCCTTCAACCTTACTACCCAAAACATAGACATTATGAAAGATTGATACATCATACTACAACAGTTAGGTAGATGGTTTGCAAGGATGCTATATAGGGATAATTAACCATTAAATATCTTTTACACTTGAGAGCTACTGCTTTTCTGTAGGGTAAAAGTGAGGGGAGCCAGAATTACTCAAACCAGAGTTCAGCAAACAAATTAATTAATTTACCTAAAATTATAAGCTCTGGCAGAAGCTGTGTAGCCTGATTTTTAGTCACATGTCCTGATATTTATACATTAAACATAGCTTTCCAAGTGTTTGGAAACAAATGTCCAAATAATTTAGCCTTTTAGGAGATATATACCCAGATGCTCCACTTCAATAAAAGCATCTGATATGCAATATGACAGACAAATTTTCCCACTTTCAGAGATACCATGCATCGATACAAAATAATCTAGCATGAAACTAAGACATGATATTAAGTGTGAAATTCTTAGAGGCCCTTGTTTATTCTTCCTCCTCCATATCAAAAGGTTGTCAGCTAAAGAGTTCATTTCATATAGTATAAAGCTTTATAAGTGAAGACTGGATGAAAATTGGTAACAAGATTAGAGTATTAGAAAAAAAGTCTATTAGGTTCACAAGCACATAATAACAAGTCTTCCTGCCATGTTAACTTAACATACATTTTCTTGCTACAAATCTCTCTTCTCTTTATGTCATGTTTTTCCTTTTTCGCATGCACTTGTTGAATCAGTTGCCCTCCTTAATAATTTGACACTCCTAAAGGCACAACTAGAATGCATCTTATCAAAGATGCGGCTCTCATTTGTTTCTTAAATCACTATGTTCCATAGATAACCACAAGAGCAGATAAAAGGTGAAGAATTATTCAAGCACTGTGGAGACTATAGTTGCTGGAGGTACAGATACCAACTCCAAATTCTATCCTCAACATTACTAAATTCAGAGGGGAATTTAGAGATGTTCTAAGAAATGCAACTATAAAGGCCAATTAGGTGCTCATGTACTTGAATGCAAACTATGAGGCATTGTGAGGACAAGAAATAACAATAAAAACAATGTGACTGAAAATACCATGCTCAAACACAAGTGATCTTACCCAACTAAATCGGCAGCAAGAACAGATCTAAGAAGCTCTGATCGAGAAGGCAATGTCCTATGTATTTCTGAAGAAGGAAAGGGTGTATGAAGAAACCAACCAACTTTCATGTTGCTGTTATACCGTTTTAGACATTGCGGAAGAAACATTAAGTGGTAATCATGGCACCAAACAACATCTCCCTCCTGATAAATGTTGTTTACCACATCAGCAAACAATTGGTTCGCTTTTTTATATGCATCAAATTGGGACTGAAAACTACGGGTGGTTGCCAAGCGATCTTCTTGTGGAAGCCCAAGATAATGAAAAAGAGGCCACAAGATGTTGTTGCAATAACCATTGTAATATTGCTGGACAATTTCTTCATCAAGGAACACGGGGATGCACCTCTGCAATCAAATGGAGCGAGGTGAGGAAGAAGGAAAATTATGTCTTAACGTGTGTGCAGGCATTCATGGGAAGGTAGGTTGTTATATAACAATATTATAATCCAAGATAATGGCTGAAAAAAAAAGTTTTAGTTTTATGGGAACTTCAAGTTCAAGACGTAACTGATATTTCAAACCTTTTCTGCAAGGGATTTAGTTAGTGTTCTTTGCCCAATATCATCAGATACATTTACACCAGCCCAACCAATCCATCTGGCATCAAATTCCTTCACACCTTCGGCAAAAAACCAGGGTTCAGTTAGACTTCACTACAGATATAAGAACCCTCTATGTAAATTAAAATTGCAAAATGAACAAAGGACAAATTGTAGAAAACATCATTACTATTAAAACATTTGATGGGAAATAAACAAAGAAAGAAATGTAGCAATAAGAACAAAATACATAGAAAATGGGATAATAAAACAAGAATCCATAGGATCATTAAAAAAATGCTTAGCAATCACTTACCCAAAAGTGCACTGACAAGCCCCCCAACACTTATCTCAAGTTGCCATGAGTCCACACTCCTCCTAACAGCAGAAACAGGCAACCTGTTGGCCACCACCAATAAGCGTTGTTTAGAAGGCCGTCCTTCTTGCCTTTCATTGCTATCACTAAATGTCCTTGGCTTTTCCAGAAACTCTTCCTCATCCACTGTCCCCCAGTTTTCACCGTCATTTGAAAATGAGTCGATCCCAGAGAACTCAAGCTCTACCTCATTCAGTTGTTGAAAGGACCTGTTCTTCCGTAACTCTCTTTCTCTCAAAAGTCTTTCCAACCTAGATCTTGGTGTGCTAGGATTACAGTTATACTTGTTCCCGGGCATATGCTTGGTCTGCAACGGAGACTGCAATTTTGAAAATTTTCATAAAACATGTCAATATAACATTCATCTGCTTGGTAAATTGACTACTACAGCACCGTTTTTCTAGTAAGTTGTTCACACATCCACTAAAAGAAGAGCTGAACCCATCATTGTTCAAATCACTCAAATTGTTACAACATTAAGTTCCATTCAAAGGAAAAATGAATTTCAAACCAATTATTCTTACAAAAACTGCGTTCTCATTGTTTGCATTATTGTCTGAATTAAGAATATACCAATTAGTGAACACTAAGGCAACAAAACAAGAAGCAACAAAGCAAATTCAACATTTCGTATGCTAAAAATCAATGAAATCAAGTAGACATTGATCAGATTCTCCTATTGATCCAAGACAAAGCAAGAAAATGAACATCTGGGATTTCTTCCTCAACAAATAAAAAAACAAAAACAAAATGTAAACCAAAATATCATTGATTAAAGATGAGGCGTAAATGTAGCATAAGAAAAAACAAAGCGAGTGATCTGATTAATCCAAAAAAATAAAATAAAAAATGTACCGGATTGTTTTGCAAAATGCGGATATCTTCTTCGCATGAATTCCCATTCATGACAAAAAGCTTGTTGAGGAAGTGAAACTGGTATGGTGTGTTGTGGACCTGTGGTTATATAATAAAACGAAAACGAAAATGAAATCGAAAAGGAAAAGGAGGCCATATGGAGACGAGAGAGCTAGTTGGGCAAAACCGATATTTTTGGGGGCTGTGGTCAGGATTCAGGATAGACATTACACACACCAAAATCTCACCGATGATATGCTTCATAATCATCAACATACATATATCAATCATATATTATATTATATATATATATATATTTATATATATTTCTGTGAATCCATGCAATCTGTCACGGTCACCACCACCACTCACCATTTTCAATTATATGTTGCTATTTATACTCAACTGCAATACTTTAGATAATTGATTAGTGAGTGTCAAATTAATAATTTGTATCGATTTTGTCCAAGTGAAATACAAATACCACATAACTATCTAGATGAGGTTGGTTCGATAAGACGGGTTTGATTTCTCCCCCTCTCCAAAAAAAAAACCCTGAATTATGTAACATTGTAATAATTCAAAAAATAAATACAAATACCATACACCATCGATTCTTCAATGTGCCCCTTCCTCCTGCTCCTTCAAATCCTTTATTCTATTTTATAATAATTTCATGAAAATAGTTTATGAAATTATAAAATTATTTTTATAGTTTAAAAAAATTCATTTTGGCCCTAGTTTTTTTTTTTTTTTTTTTTTTTTTAACCCTGCCACTCCACACATCCCGAAATATAATAATAGTTAAAAATAAAAAAACACACGCATACAATTATATTTTTACTTTTTACATTACCGTAAAAATGTATTTTTATGGTAATTAATGCACAATAATTTATAGAATGTTTTACTTGTAACTTGATGGCTGAAATAGATAATTTTATTCCGTGACTGTTCCAAGGGATAATTATTTTTTTTAATGAATTTTGATATGATTTATCTTTATGGATTCTAAAAATAATATAATTTAACTGTGAAAATTTTAGAAAATTTTACAAGCACTACAATTGTTTTTTTTTTTTTTTTTTCCTAATTTTTTAAATTTGAAGCATTATAAAAATGGGTTAAATATAGAAAAACAAATTGAAAAATAGTGCTATAAAATTTGTGAAATTTGATTTGATTTGATGAAGATGTTAAATAAGGGATCACCCATTAAAAATTCGCTAATTGTAAGGGATCGCTCGTTAAAGAATCGTTAATTGTAATAATACAAGATAAGTTTTATATAATCTTATCTTTTTCACATAGTTTAATATTATCTTAATCAGAAATTCTATTATCAGTTCGAACTGACAAAAGTTATATCAGTTCCTTGCATATGGGCCACTGGATTTAAATACTTTGACTTGGCTGTATGCACTTGTCAATCAAAGTATTTAAATCCAGTGGCCCACATACAAGGAACTGATATAATTTTTGTGAGTTCGAACTGATAATAGAAAGACTGTTATCTTAATTATCTTAAAAAATATATATATATTATCTTAATTCATTTCTAAACTTTCCTAATGTTTTCTAAATGTGTACTTCAAAAAAGAAAAAAGAAAAAAAAAAAGACATGAATCAATAGTTGAGGGATTTGGCTCCCCTCCTCATTTTGTCTTGTCATCACCTAAATCAATAGAAGAAGAATCTATTTAATTTAAATATTTAAATCTAAACATTATAATCCGACCATTCATTTACTCAAATTTTAGGGTAGAAAAGGTGTGTACTGTCGCATCATCTTTAAAACTCAATTAAAAATATCATTCCAAAATGAAATGATATGGTATAACCGTATAATGCTAGCATCCAAACATAAATGGAAATTGCTAAAAATGACCACATATAACATGGAATTTTTGTTTGTAACCACAAACGAAAATTTAATTGTTAATAACCATGTTTTTGTAAATTTACTTGAATGCCCCCATATAAAAACAATCCCAAATCCACTCTCTCTTTTTCTCTTTTTTCTTTCTCTCCTCTGCTCTCTCTCTCTCTCTCCCCAATCTCTCTCTCGCCGGCATGCTTTGAGGGTCGCCGAGCGCCGGCGTGCATCTTGCGATAGCGCCATGCGCTGTTGGCTTCGCGAGCGCTGTTGGTTCGTTGAGCACAGCGCCATGATGGTCGCCCGTCGCCGATGGGCCACGTCCAGCAATGGGCGACGGGATGGCGACGACATCCGGCGGCTCCGTGCTTCGCGATCGACGGCGATGTAGTCTGCAAAAAAAGAAAAAAAAAAATAACCTAAACCTAATTTGAGGAAGAAGAAGAAGGGGAAGAACAGAAAAACCTAATCCTAATTTCAATTTAGTTAAAATTTCAAGTTTGGACATTTCAATTTGGTCATGATTTTAAGTTTCAATTTTTAGTCATGATTTCAAGTTTGGTTTCAGATTTTAGGCATGATTTCAAGTTTGGTCTAGATTTTAGTCGTGATTTCAAGTTTGCTTCGAGGTTTAAAAAAAAAAAAAAAAAAAAACTATTTTCAAGGGTACTTTGGTAATTTACGGACATACACTGATTTTTTATTTTTAAAAAGTGGTTATTAACAATTAAAATTTCAAAAGTGGTTACTAACGAAAGTTTAATGTTTCCAATGGCTACTTTTAGTTTTCTCTCTCCAAACAATTGCATTACAATAAATAAATGATTAAATGTTTTTTTTTTATTCCGTTTACGGTGATGACGATTTAAAATTAAAATATTATAAGGCGGAATGAACAGTCTTATCATTGAGCCACATTGAATATATGGCTATAAATGATTAAATATATTAATATATATTTTAATATTAATATATAATTTCAAAAAAGGTTATTTTTAAAAAGAGTCAAATCTCAAAGGTTTGTTTTTTATTTTATTTTTTAATTAATACATTGATCGTCAAAGTTTGCAATTTTGCATATCAACAATGTTAGATGACACAATAAATTATTTTAAGAACCAATCCAAATGATGTGATAAGTTATTTACCTCGGATCAAGATCCTCTCCTTGACTTGTTTTTTCTTGACTTTCCATAATCTAATGACACCTAAGCAAAATATAAAATACATGGTTAAGATTGGTTCACTTTTTTCTCTCTCATACAACTTGATATATGAATTATACTTGAAGAATGCCAAGGAAAAACAAGTACCAAGGAGAGGATCCCAACTCATTTACCTCTATCATATTATTTATCACATTACTCTGTAACTTGTAAGATTAGATTATTTTTTTAGATTTTTTATAGTAATTTTATAAAATTAGATTACTTTTTTAGATCGTATAATATTACTCTCGGCATATATACCTAAAAAGTTATTGCAATTTTCCTTTTATAAAAGTTATACTATCAAAAATAAACCCCTATAGTTTGGGTTTTTAGTTAAAAACCACCCTCTAGTTTCGTTTTTAGCCAAAAACCACCCTCTAGTTTTTAATAGCCAAAAACCGTCCTTTTTTTTTAATTATTTTTAATTTTAAATTTATTAGTCAAAAACCACCCTACCATTAACATTTCTAACCAAAAATACCATTTTACCCCTATATTCAAACAATATTAAATAATATTAATTTAAATAAAACAATTATTTGATAAGAAACTTAAAAAAAAAATCAAATACATTATTTTATCCACAATATATTAATTAAAAATTAAAAAATAATTTCCTCTCTTTCTCCATTCTCTCTCTCTCTCTCTCTCTCTCTCTCTCAATCCATGGATCCCTCGCTCTTTATCTCCCTCAACATTGTTTCTTTCCAAACAAAAATTGATGGTGACCGGATTTTTGTGGTGTTTTGCCATTTCTGGCACTTCCCAATCCAACGCCACTAACAACCACAAAAGCTTCACACATTTTGAACGCACGGGAGTGAAAGTGACCAATAGTGTTGAGTCGTGGTCACCTACTTTTCGTTTATATTAATCGGTGCTTGCTTGTACAGTTGTACGTGTGACTGTGTGAGTACTTCACTTATTTTGGTAAATATCTTATCACCATTAATTATTCTTTTTGTTTGTAATCTAAAATCTAAAAAACAATCTTTCAAAAAAAACAAAGAAATTGACTCTTATCAAATAACAAAAATCTTCAACCATAATATATACACCGTGCACTTTGTGGAGCTTCTTATTGTTAAATTCTTTAATATCCATTATCCAATTGTATCTCTTTCCTTTTTCTTTTTTTTCTTCTCTGTTTTTTATTTTTTTATTTTTTATATTAAGGATCTTGTGAACTACAAATGTTAAACGAAATAATAATAATAATAATAATAATAATAATAAATAATCATCGAGATATGTTCAAATAAAAGCATTTCTTAAAAGATATTTGTTTTAGAATCATTTTTCTAATGCTCTCAAGCTAAATATTATATAACGCATTACCACGTAGTACACGTGGTAGTGTATATTTCCTTCCACGTTAGTGGTTGATAGTTCGAGTCCTATAATAGACATTTTACAAGTATATGTCATATGTGACGAGTTTTCTTCTTGAAATTATGGAATTAAATATCTTCCGTTATGGGTAGATATATGGACCGTATCCATGATGAACTAGAAATTCATAAAATCTAGAGGGCAGAGGTTGAATTTGAAACCCTATGATTGCAATAACATGTTAAAAACCACTCAATTCAAACACTTTATCAATTAGAAAAAGATCAAACAATAATATTTAAAGTACGAGAATAACACATTACCAAACATAATAATGTCTTTACTTCACTGAGATACAAATTATTAATCAATTAAAAACGCCTAGCTTTAATTATTAAGGGTGCGTTTGAGATTGCTTTTCAAGTAGAGCTTCTGGAGTAGTTCTTGTACAAGTAGAGCTTTTAACAAGAAGCCCTCTATTGTTTGGTATTTACTTAAAAAAAAAAAAAAAAAAAAAACAACGCTGCTTTTAAGTCAATAGATTGTTTGTCAAAATATCTCTAAAAGAGCTTTTATTGTTTAAAAATACAAAATAGACGCTAATAAAGTATTTGTAATATAAAGGTATATGGTGAAATATTTAAAATTCATGGAGGGTAGTTGAGACTATTCACCTCTTTTAAAAAAACTCCAAAAGAGCTTATTTTGTAACCATGGTTGGGTCAACCACGGTTAGTTTATCTTGCGTCCAGAGTTAGCCTTCCTTTATAAGGATAGCTCAGGATTAGCTTAGGCATGTTCAATTTTTGATCTTTCCTCCCTTCTATGTAATCCCTCCATCTCCTATGGTATGACTTTTGAAAGAATCAAAAAGCGTTTTTTTAATATTAGAAGCTATTTTGAAGTTTTTTTTTTAGTTGTTTGGCAAAACTCACAATAGCTTTTTTAATATATAAATTGTCTCAATTACCCTTTAAAAAAGTCATTTTATGTCTACTTGGAAGCTTTTCCAAAAAGCTATTTTTTGAGTTTTTTTAAAACATATGAATTGTTTCAACTACTATTTATAAATTTTAGATATTCCACCATAACTCTTTCATTATAAATACATTGTCAACACCCTTTTTGTAATTCACTCAACCAAAAGCTATTTCTAAAAATACATTGTCAACACCTTTTTTGTAATTTACACAACCAAAAGCTTTTTTTGTTAGAAACTCTACTCATTAGAATCGCTACTACAAAAATATCTATTCTAAAAGCTCTACTTGAAAAGTTATACCAAACACACTCAATAGTTTTTTTAATATTAAAAAAACACTTCTTCAATTTTACCAAACAACCGAAGAAATCATTAAAACAGCTTCTAACATTAAAAAAAAAAACGCTTTTAACCCTTACAAAAGCCATACCAATATACCATTCGCACACTAAAACGAAACACAATAATGAAGAAATATCTATTTGACGTAGACGAGTCATAAGGTAAAATAGATAGGTTTAATGGAAGAGAAAAACTTGCATGCACCATGCATGAATCGTAACCAATAAGCACATGCCATGTGTTAAAAAAAAACACATTTGATTAGTTCTCTTATCACGTTTCATTCATCCATTAGTCAGCATCGGGTGCTTGCCAGATTTTCTCTGAATGGAGAGCACAGGAGAAGGCCAATAACAATTTTAACAAAAAAATTGACAGAGAAGAGTCAAACACAGTCTTGTTGTTTTCATTCATAAGAAAGACAAATTGTCAAATTCTAGAGTTTTTGGATTACAAACTTGTGACCATAATATTCCATCTCATGACTCCAATTGAAATTTGAAATCACACTTCAATTTTTATTAAGAGAATTAAATAAAATTTTAATTCATCAATAAATTCTAAATATTCTAATAAATTCTTATTATTCATACAAAATATATAACTTCAGGATTATGTTGTTATATAAGATTTAATCTGTATACATATATGGGGTGATTAATATGCGTTATATTTCAAGAATTTTAAAAATAATAACTGTACATATTTATTTTGCAGACAAAACCCTCTAATAATATAATTAACAACTAACTGCTTAAGTAAAATGACCTTCAAATAGTTTCAGGGGCGTAGCTCAGCCGGTAGATGGATGAGCTTGGAGTTTGAACAAATGACTATCAAGTCAACGGCTCGAATCCTACCAATGACAAAAACTTAAAAAAAATACCTGATCTAGATAGGTGGATAAATAGATAGATACCGTCAAAAAAAATATAATTAGCTAATTAATTAAAATGGTATTAAAATATATATATATATATATAGAGTAATACTAGAACTAAAAAAAAAAAAAACACTACTTTCTTGAAATTGACTATATATATAGAGTAATACTAGAACTAAAAAAAAAACACTACTTTCTTGAAATTGACTTTTGGGTTTTCGATACAATTAAATATTGGGCCTTTACATGTACCACCATAATTCCAAAGGCCCACAATCAGATTTTGTTTTTTAAAAAAAAATCTTGGACCGTCCACGTCAGCATTGACCAGTTCCTTTCTTCTCCGTTAAGAGAAGCACAACGGCGATCAATTTCTTCCAAAAACAGAAAAAAGAATCGACCGTACGATCATAACAATTTCAAGATCAATGGCAAAGATGAGACCTCCTTGCGCGACTCTATTGATCCTCATCCTCGTCATCAGCAGCGCACCACAACCCAGCCAGTCCTCCTTCAACCAGTATCGCACCCTCCTCTCCCTCTCTCATTCCCTCCTCAAGCGCGTGGCCAACCTTCGGGCCGAACGCGGTGACATTGCGGGTTCGAACCGGGTAAAGCTGATTTCTCAAAAGCTTGAGAGAGGGCTCGGGTTAGGGTTCTTCGGGTTGGCGTGGTCGGTGGGATCACTGGGATGGGACTACATGAGAAATTACGCATGGAGAGACCACCAGGAACTATACGGCGCCGTTTCAGATTTAAACGAACTGATGAGGTGTTTGAACGAGTTGATGAGAGTCGACTCGGAGATGGGGAGGGCTACGTGGGTTGGCCAAAATTACGGGAACGTCCTTAGCGTTTCGAAACGCCTCTTTGTTAGGCTCCTCAAAGTGTTTAGTCAATCGGTACGTTTTTCTTGTCCACCGTTTCTTTTTATCTAACCAAATTAAGTGGGCATTGACTTATAAAATGTTGATTAGAGTTAGGTTAATTGTTAGTTAATGGATGTCAATTATTTAAAAATTAGAAAATGGAACTTGATATTCCCTGATTAGTAAACGTGTGATTAATATTAACTAAATAATTTAGAAGAATGTAATGTGATGTTTGAATTACATAGAAGGATTAATGATAAATTAATGAAGGATATAATTGTAATGGCAGGGGGCATTAAGGGAAGTGGTGGAAACAGTGGAAAGAGAGGTGGTGAATGGTGAATTATTAAGGGATTGTTTGGAGGTAGGGAGCAATGACTTGAAGGGATTAATTCAAGTTTTTAAAGATTTGGTTTTGCAATATTCTCCTTCTCCTTCTCCTGATTATGGCCGCGACCTATAGACAATATAACAATTCATTTCTGTATTATTTTATTTTATTTTATTTTGAGTTATTTAGGTTTGATTTCTGTTGAATGAATTATGGTCGAATCTAAGTTTGAACTTGTAATTTACAAATCAAAATCTTGAATTCTGTTTAGGGTTATGTTTTGTTTCTCTAAGATTGTAGGGTTTGGCAAGAGCGTAATTTTAAACTCGGATTCATCTAGCGGGTTTTGTTGTTTGGCAAGTAGATCCCTACAACCAAATTGCATATCTTATTTACTTTAATTTTTAATTTTTATGTGGAAAATAAAGTGGTATGGTATTAAATAGACTTGGGAAACCCGGATAAGTGACGATATTTACACCCTTAAAGAATTATATGTAAACCCATTTTTATACATGAATCTTATTAAATGTTCTTTAAATGTTAGTACTTGTAAGCATACCCCATATGTTACCAAATATACCCTCCCTTTTAATTTCTGTGAAAATATTATAAATTATAAAATAACTAAATATAAAAAATGAAAACAAAAATTCTTTCTAAATTTTTTTTGAAAACAAGAAATGAATAAGATTGTAGTATGTGGGCAGCAACCTTCAACCTCAAATCATTCGTTCTTTTTTTTTTTTTTAATTTTCTTTTTTGTACTTTCCTTATTTTATTTTAAGTATTTTTAATCTGCTTTTTTTAAAAAAAAAATTTAATTACCTAATATAGTAATATGTTTAATTTTAAATAAGCACTATTAAATATTTTATATTATAATTATATATATATATATATATATATATATATATATATATATATAATAAAATGCTCAAACTATTAAATGTTGTACTATTATGATATATGAGATGTATTTGAAATTATTTTTATAATTTGAATTAAGGGTAATATTGCAATTTTAAAAAATTTACTACTTTAGGATGTACGCAATATAGTTACTTGGATTTGACATGGTAACGTTAAGAGAAAATAGCACTAGATACCATTAATTGGTGGATGGAGTTCCAAAAAAGTCATCGTCTATTCAAATTGTTTCAAAATCACCATTTTGACGAAACATTGTTCATTGATAGCCATTCAGTTAAATCTAACGGAAAGCTGCCGTTATCTATGACACGACACTCCTAAAGAATAAAATAGCACTATACACCATTAATTGGTGGGTGGAGTCCCAAAAAGGCCATTATTTCCATCTTTGCAAACTATTCTAATCTGACCTATGTCCACATTCAAGTGCAGATCTCTAAAAATACTCAACGTTATTTGCTCAAATTTTGACACAAGAAATTAGACATGCAAACAAACACTTTTCATTCAGAAAATATTCCAAAAATTGATTTGGAAAAGTGTGAAAATGAGCGATGAACACAGCTCACTCGAGGATTTGCGTCGCTTCTGACCTTTGACTGAATAATTAATCATAACTTACAATATACCGCCAAGAATTTTACATTCTTTATACCATTGGATTTGTATCGAAAAATTGAAGAACCTAACATGGACAAAAAAATTTATTTCCTTGCCAAAAGATACAATTTTAAGGAAAAAGAGCGATGAATACACCTCACTCGTGGATTGCGTATCGCTTCTGACCTTTGATTGAATAATTGATCATAACTTTCAAAATACTGCCCAGAATTTTATGTTTTTTATACCGTTGGATTCGTATCGAAAAATCAAAAAACCCAACATGTACGAAAAAATTTATTTCCTTGCCAAAAGATACAGTTTTAAGGAAAAAGAGCGATGAACACACCTCACTCACGGATTGCGCGTCGCTTATGACCTTTGACTGAATAATTGATCATAACTTTCAAAATACCATCCAGAATTTTACGTTCTTTATACCGTTGGATTTGTGTCGAAAAATCGAAGACCCTACATGGACAAAAAAATTTATTTCCTTGCCAAAAGATACAGTTTTAAGGAAAAAGAGCGATGAACACACCTCACTCGCGGATTGCGCGTCACTTCTAACCTTTGACTGAATAATTGATCATAATTTTCAAAATACTATCCAGAATTTTACGTTCTTTATATAGTTGGATTAGTATCGAAAAATCGAAGAACCCAGCGTGGATGAAAAAAATTATTTCCTTGCCAAAAGATACAGTTTTAAAGAAAAAGTTTACACAAAAATATCTCCAGCAGAACACAAAACCACACAAAAAATGAAATGAAAAATAAACTGATTTCTTTTGCGTTTTTTGTAGCAGTGAAAGAAAGTTAAGGATGCATCAATCAAAAGCCATGAAGGCCAAGGCAACACAACCAAGAAACAGACAGTATGAAAGAAGCCACAAAACCCCCATCAAAAGCCATCAAACCCTTACATCAGGAAGCAAAAGAAAAAAGAAAAACACCCTCGCAGCAAAGAAAAAACACCTATATGTATTACTCTATGTCTCTATGTAATATGTCTATATCTTACTCTATATAATATGCCAAAATCTATGTAATATGTATTACTATGTATTACTCTATGTAATATGTCTATGCAAATGTAAAATTTGACAGAAACTAGATGTGCATTAAAAGCCTCTTCTATCTAATTTTATAAGCAAACACACATTTGTTCAACATAAATAAATTACTTGATTTGCAACTCATTTCAGGTCAAATTCCAACACTCACTTTGAGATTTTAACTTCAATATCCATTATATACAATATAAAAATAATTAGATACTCAAAGCTAAAGAACAGGAAAAAAAAAAAAAAAAAAACTATTTCAAAATAGATCCATAAGCTCACCCGTTCACATATATATTTATATATAACATCAATCAAATTAGTTAGCGCTTCTTTTTTTTATTTTTATTTTTTATTTTTTCTGGGTTTCACTTTAAATTAATGTAGAGGCATTAATTAATATAGGGATCAGATTATGGTTTGGAGGATTGTTCTAGATAGAACAGGGTTTGTAGAAGCATTATTATTATTTTTTTGAATTGCACTAATATATTTCAAAAGGAAAGAGACAAGGCAAAGCAACAACAACAAGAGTTAAAAGCTCAACAAACACCGAAGACGAAAGCAAAAAATAGAGTAAAATAGAGCAACATGTACAAAACTAAACATGCAGTGCAAAACCAAAGCCAAAGAAACATAGCAAGAATAATATGCTTATGGATTGAACACAAAATACAGTAGCAAGAATAAAAATTTTATGGATGGCATGGAATAATTTGTATGATTATATTACAAAGTCTATATTGTCTTGTCTTTGTTGATACAAAAGTAAATGCTAGTGATATATATATATATATATATATATATATATATATATATATATATATAATATTCATATGTTCAATGCTAATCATCCAAAGTGCACGTCCATGTACAAAGAATATATAAATAGGAAGCATAGAATCTCTTTCGGCTAAGAGAAAAAGATATAAAAAATTTTCTTGAGGATTTTCTCGAGAAAGTCAATTGATGGTGGTCACATACTTACATGAGTGGGCTATGAGGCATCTCTCAATTGAAAGATGAAACACATCTAAAAAAAGCTGATCATACAATAAACCAAAAAAAAAAAAAAAAAAAAAAAAACTTTGATCTTAGAAAAGAAATACGAGTCGTGTGATATGCAGTACCTTGTAATCCATATCTCGTAATTGTCCTTCTTTTGTTCCGTTCAAGATAATCCTCTATTGTTGTAGAGCTTCTATTGAAAAGAAAAGTGAAATAGCGCTTTGAATATCTTTGTCAAATTGTGCCCTAAGTGGTGACTTGATGATTTTACAATATTGCCCCTTAACCTCGATTCTAACAGGTTATGACATAAGCAAACAGATTATGACATAAGCAAACGAACTTCAAACCATTAATGGTCAAAGTGACAACAATTGATATATTCTTTCAATGAAATGGCTAATTTGAGTAATTTTGAAAAATTAATGGCCATTTAGGGACCACTTCACCAAATCAGTGGCTCTAGATATCACTGTCTCTAAGATTAATTAGACTCTATAAGTACAGTCCAGAATACTACTTCCACTATCGGGGAGAGGTTACATATGAACTACATCTCTCACAATAGAAGAGAGGATTGCTCTCACAAATTAGGAGAAAAACTTTCTGAACCACATATACTTGTAAAATACGTATGGTGGGACTCGAATCTCTATCACTAGGCGTAGAAGGGAGGTGCACAACCATCTATCTAGTGAGAGGTGATGTGCACCCAATATGCATGTCGTAATTCCTAAGCAAGGTACATTGATAATAAAGCTAGAAAATAAAGTTTGAAGACGCTGATTTTTGTACTACTCCTAACAGTATACACTTCAAAATCAGATATATAAGCTCTTAAATAACTTGAACCGTCAACGTCAGCATTCACCAGTTTCTTTCTTCTCCGTTCTTCCAAAAACAGAAAAAAGAATCGACCGTACGATCATAACAATTTAAAATCAATGGCAAAGATGAGACCTCCTTGCCCGACTCTATTGATCCTCATCCTTGTCATAAGCAGCGCACCACAACCCAGCCAGTCCTCCTTCAACTTCAACCAGTATCGCACCCTCCTCTCCCTCTCTGACTCCCATCTCAAGCGGGTGGCCAACCTTCGGGCCGAGCGTGGCGACATTTCGGGTTCGAACCGGATCAAGTTGATTTCTTAAAAGCTTGAGAGAGGGCTCGAGTTAGGGGTCTTCGGGTTGGCGTGGTCGGTGGGATCACTGGGATGGGACTACATGAGAAATCACGAGTGGAGGGAGCAACCGAAACTATACAGCGCCGCCGAGTGCGGCAACATTTCGGGTTCGAACCGGGTCAAGCTGATTTCTCAAAAGCTTGAGAGAGGGCTCGAGTCAGGGTTCTTCGGGTTGGCGTGGTCGGTGGGATCACTGGGATGGGACTACATGAGAAATCAGGAGTGGAGGGAGCAACCGGAACTATACGGCGCCGCCGAGCGCGGCGACATTTCTGGTTTGAACCGGGTAAAGCTGATTTCTCAAAAGCTTGAGAGAGGGATCGAGTCAGGGTTCTTCGGGTTGGCGTGGTCGGTGGGATCACTGGGATGGGACTACATGAGAAATCACGAGTGGAGGGAGCAACCGGAACTATACGGCGCCGCTGAGCGCAGCGACATTTCGGGTTCGAACCGGGTCATGCTGATTTCTAAAAAGCTTGAGAGAGGGCTCGAGTCAGGGTTCTTCGGGTTTGCGTGGTCAGTGGGATCACTAGGATGGGACTACATGAGAAATCACGAGTGGAGGGAGCAACCGGAACTATACGGCGCCGTTTCAGATTTAAACGAGCTAACGAGGAGTTTGAGCGAGTTGATGAGAGTCGACTCGGTGATGGGGAGGGCTACGTGGTTTCACCAAAATTACGGGAACGTCCTTGGCGTTTCAAAACGCCTCTTTGTTGGGCCCCTCAAAGTGTTTAGTCAATCGGTACGTTTTTCTTGTCCACCGTTTCTTTTTATCTAACCAAAATTTTCGGATTTTAGTCACTATATAGATTGAGTACAGTTAGGTTAATTGTTAGTTATTGGATATAAAATATCAATTATTTAAAAATTAGAAAAACAAAAACAATTCTTTTATATAACTACCACTGCAATTATTATTGGAAAAGTCATTGGGAAATGGAACTTAATATTCCCTAATTAGTAAACTTGTCATTAATATTAACTAAATGATAAATTAGTATGAAAATAAAGTAAAATGGAATTAGTTTGGTGGTATAATTTACAATTTTCAAGATATGTAAGTGTAATAGAAGACATTAAGAATTTATAAGAAGAAAGTTATGTGATGTTCGAATTATATGGATTGATGAATTAAAGCATTATAATGGCAGGGGGCATTACGGGAAGTGGTGGAAACGGTGAAAATAGAGGTGGTGGATGGTGAATTATTAAGGGATTGTTTGGAGGTAGGGAGCAATGACTTGAAGGGATTAATTCAAGTTTTTAACGATTTGGTTTTGCAATATTCTCTTTCTCCTTCTCCTAATTATGGCCGCGACCTATAGACATATAACTTGAATTATGTTTGAAGACCAGGTATTTACACCCCTAAAAACCGTATATACATTCCAAAATTAGTGTATATATATATTAAAGTCCAATGTTTTCCTTAAATAATAATATTAAAAGACCCATACACCAGTTACATGACTGAGAATAAGGGAGAGGAGAAGGTCGGCTATCTGGATTAATCATTCTAGGCTGTTTGCTTTATCTTTGAATTTGTTCTTTAGTTGGCCTGCTTTGCTTTATCCCTCGCTTTGTTCTTTTGTTTTTGCGGGTGGCTTTTTGGCTTCAGGCTCTTCTTTTCCTGTTTATTGTTTAGCTTTCGTTGTTGGAATAAAGTTTTCCGTTAAAAAAAAAATAAAAAATCTCTGGATTTGTTGGGATTGGTTTCAGATTCTAGTTTAGCTTCTGTCAAAATTTTGTAAATGATTAAATATTTTTTCTTAAACAATTAAATATTCAATTTTATCTATTAAATGTTTTAATACGATTGAAATCTATTTTTAGAGTTTTGTTTATAAAAAAAAGGGTTAATTGCATTAACATAACTTACTTTATTGAATATAACAAGATTTTGAAAAGATACTATAAATTAACACAAACAACCCTTACCATCAAGTTAATCCGTTAACTTTGACGGTTGACTAACATTGACTCTTAGAAAGTCAAATATACGCTTATCACATCATCCCAAATATAAAATATTTTTAATTAAAAATTAAAAAATCAAAATTAAAAATAATAATAATAATCTACCAGCGATGTATCTCTACCGCTTAAGGAAACAAGAGATCTTTGACGATCTCTTCTTATTGAAAAAGCTCATCGCTGATCTCCTCTAGTTGGGTTAATTCAATTTCAATGGTGATGGTTGGAATATTAAAAACTCTTATAAATATTCTTATTCCTATTTAAAAACAAAACCAATTTTTATATGGGTTAATTCAATTTGAATGGTGATGGTTGGAATGAGGATGGCGTTTATTTAATTAGAATGGCGATCGTTGAAATGTGGATATATGCTGTATCTCGGCATCTCTTGCATGTGGACTTGGATATGGTACTTTGTTCCAATTTCTAAGGGGAGGTGTGCTGATAAAATCATTTGGAACAAGAAGGTCTCTCTACTTCTTCTTGGGTTGAAAGATTTTCACTTCTAGTTTTCTATGTAATGGAAATATTTTTAAAGGATTACCGAGGCTTTTATTGGGTACCAAACAAATGGATAGGTGTAGAGAGAGAGAGAGAGAGAGAGAGAGAGAGAGAGAGAGAGAGAGAGAGAGAGAGAGAGAGAGAGAAGACACTCATTTTATTGACAATATATCAGGTTGTTTTAGGTATTTAGGAGGGTTAAGAAAGTTAATTATAAAATTTTAAAATTTAGTGATGGGTGTAAAGAGCAAATGGGTGTGGAGAGTAGATTTTTTGGGTGGCAATTATATAGAGCCACCTATTATATAATTATTACTATATATAACATTTTGAGCAAATTTACACACTTGCATAATATTATTGTATCAATATATTAACTATTTATTTAATTAAAAACTTAAAAAGTAATTATTAATTTTTTTAATACATTACATAATTGTTTTAAAAATTAAAAAGATTGAAAACCATTATATCTAATAAAAAGTCTAATCTAAAATAAATTATAAAAAGTAAAGAATAATACTTGGGTACTGACCAGTCAGTACCTGATCGGTCATTTATTGTATATGTTTTTGATCCCCATTCCTCCAATCAATTGCTTGTTTCTCGAGTCTTTTTGGGATTTAATTTGTGTGTTTGAGCATTTTTCAGGTTATTGGATCCAAGTGATATGTTTGAAGTATTTCAGAGAAAAAAGGTGATTTTGATAGATTTGAGGGACTTTTATGCAAATGGCCATCAACCATCATGAAAGGCCGCTGTCAATTTCCCACAGCGGCATGCAAAGCGGTGCAAAACAGTGTATACCGCTGCGGAACCGCTCTGGCTTTTGCAGCGGTAGTCGCAGTGGTAGCCGCCACAGTGCAGATTATCAAGATTACAGGGCCCATATCTCTCAGCTCCAATTGAACTGTGTGTCCTGCCACCTATGGATTTGAAGCCCCAGAAGTCTAGTTTCCAACCCAATTTATGGATTATTGATCCGAATTTTGTAGAAGAAGTTATGCCCATTTAAGTGCCCAAAGGTCAGATCAGTCAGTCATAAAATCCGCGAATACTTTCGGGATTTGTTTCGCAAGTTGTCGGAACGAGAAATATTACCTTCTTGGACATGTGTGGGAGTCTTGGGAAGTAAGTAGACATCTAATCCTTATCTTCCTTCAATAAGTAATCAATTTGGATGGATTAGGAAAGAAATAGAATTCCAAATAGGCTTGTATTTTCAAAGGGAATAGATTTCCTTGTTGTGTTAGGTCATGACCTTGCATCTGCACCTATTTAAACCCCTTTGAAACCTAATTTCGGGAGACCAGCTAGCCAGCCAAGGGAGGTCCCAAGCCACCAAGGGGGCCGTCCCCTATCACCATCATTCACCTTACTCATAGAAGATTCGAAGACGAAGGAGTTCATCGAGGATTTGAAGAATTTGTTGAAGCTTTTCAATGCGTTTTATCTTTTCTCCCTCTTGTTTCTTTGTTTCTAATATGTGTAACTAACTCCATACTAGGGAGTCAATGTGAACCTCTATGAATACTCTTTGTTAGAATTGACTATATTTC
The DNA here is from genome assembly GCA_030490815.1 of Acer saccharum. Taxonomy (NCBI): domain Eukaryota; kingdom Viridiplantae; phylum Streptophyta; class Magnoliopsida; order Sapindales; family Sapindaceae; genus Acer; species Acer saccharum. The sequence continues at coordinate 13,243,245 of CM059877.1, read as the reverse complement.
CATTAATTCAGGTTTTGATTCATTCAATTCATCCTATAACTTAATTCTTTATTCTTGTTGATGCATAGTTTTATGCTAGGTAGGAATTTAGGGTTTTTTATTGTGATTTATATCTCAAGTTTTTGAGTTAAATTAAATTATAATTGAGAGCCAATATTTAATTGAATGGATAAAATTAGCAACCCCAAGTTTCTGGGACGCAATTTTGGTTCACTTGTTCTTGTGCTTAATGGGTTTTTGGTTGTGATTCATATCTCAAGTTTTTGAGTTAAATTGAATTGCAATTGAGAACACTTGATTCATCCCAGGATCATACGGTAATAATCATAAATAAGATAAGAACGAACCCTTAACTTGAGTTACATCTTTTATCAAAAGTCAATTCGAAGCATTGAGTAAACATAGTTGGGGAGCATTGATGACCTAGTCCTCTCACCTCTTGATCACATTCACATATTCTTTTTAATTGTTTTCTTAGTTTAATTTAGTTAATCGATACTCAATCAATCAATCAATCAAACAATCTCTCTTGGATACTGTTAATTGCTTAGCTTTAATTAGAATTAGTTATAACTAGTAGATCATTTTTCCTCGTGGGAACGATCCCTACTTGTCGCTGTACTTATCTCACGATTCGTGCACTTGCGAGTTAGGTTTTTATAACACGATTTTACACATCAGTACCCAAAATACTCACCCCACCAATGGGAGTGTAGCATGTGGCTTTTTTTTTCTTTTACTTTTTACATTTATCTCACAAATTGGACAACGTCCTACACTCCCACTGGTCAGTACTCAAACATTATTCAAAAGTAAATTAAATTAAATTAAACAGAAGGAGGTGTGGTTTAAAATCCCGAAGAATTCACACCTCCTCCCATATTTTTTCTTTATATTTATTTCAATTATTTTAGAATTTGTTAATTTATAGTATTTAATAAAAATAATTAAGAAAAATGATGAATTGATAATATGTGGAGTATATTTACAAACTATAACATTTTAAAAGAATTTGATGGGTATATATCAGTGTTCTAGTAGGCGCTAGGCGCTAGTCGGGCGGAGACCCAGCGCCTAGTGCCTAGGCCGATTAGTCGGAGATTAATCGGCGATTAATCGATTGGCGAATTTAGACCTATTTTTTATTTATTTATTTTCCTACATAAAAATCCAATCACAAACAAATTCCAATTATAAATCCAAACAAAATTCTTTCCAAGTATTTATAAAGTTGGTCAATTAGGGGTATAAGTGTAATTATTGAAGGAAGATTGAAGTTGTTGTGATTTTATAAGAGATCAGGGGGCGTTTTGTAATTTTCCATGTAAATCATAGCTCACCACATCAGTAGTGAAACGCTGCGTTTTAATTAAAAGGGGCAACTAGGCTAGGTCCAAACGTTGGCCCAACTAACTCTAGTGAGGCCTGCATATAATCAAACCCGCTACTAAACGCACCCCATCTTCCTCAACTTCATCTTCAACCTCACGCCTACCTCAATTGCCGACCAAACCCAAGCTGGTCCAGTCATCGGAAATGGTGATCCCGCACCTTATTCCAGCTGATTTTCAGTGCAGAAGAACGGCGAAGTCAACGGCTTTGACCCATCTATCCCGATTACGCGGCCACATGCCCGATTACATGCCCACCGCCCAAATGGTCCGATTTTCACCTTTTCGGTGCGTTTTCCTGCCGCATAGCTGTTTTGGTCTAACTAATCGGCCTAGGCGGCCACGTTTTCGAACACTGGTATATATATAGAAAGAGGTGAGGGTATATAAATTTTCAGAGTTACAAATATCGCTAACTCATATAAACTATACAGAATAATACAATGACTAATAATCACTTTTATAACTATATAAATCTTGTATAATTGAAGAGAGAAGCCACATTAATGGCATTTGAAAATACAACCTGGTCATTAATAAGTCATGTGGTGGGTGATTAGTGATGAAATTATGGAAACAACATATATCTCCATATTGATGATTTCCAACTACCCTACTCTAATTCAATGAATGACACTTGCTGCTATTTACCAATTTCCAATCAATCAAGTTTTTCATAATCTTTACACATAATTTTTCCAAACATGCATTTCACTTTTTGTTTTTTTAGAAGAGCTTTTTAATACATTTTAGATAATTCTAAATTTTATGTCGTTGATATCAAATAGTTAAAAATAATATACTACATTAGTGAAAAAAATAAAAGAAAATAAATCTCAGCGATTGATTTCTTTACTTAATTGATGTCATTAGATTTGATAACATCATCATAAAGATCGGTTTAACTGAGAATCTCAATCTCATTATTTAAAGGGTTTTAAAAAACATTACCAACAAATTTTGAAACTACCCAACTTTATATTAATTTAAGGGGAAAATTGTTAGAAGTTTATATAACTTATTTGGTAAGTGGAAATTTTAGTTGTATAATTAACAAGGATTTTCTTTTCCAGAGAATCGGTGCCTCTTGAAACAATAACATGTCTTGGCTGTCGACATCTAGAAAATTGCAGTGAATAATTACTCAAATTTGAAACAAAATTTGTATATGACAATTAAAGGTCAATGGTTCATGATTAGCATTCTATATTTATTTTCAATTGATGGAAGAAAGTTGGACAAACTATGTTGAATAAAATGAGACAAATCATTTTTGTTCTACAATTTCAGATAGAGAAGAAGTGACTCCAATCTACAAATCTTATTAATACGATTGTAAATTTCTCATACCCATATCGGTGAAATTGTAAGTTCAAGATATATTCCTCCTCTGATCCCTTAAATTTGTAATAGTGAAAATAAATTATAACCATACAAGTTCAAATTGATTTAATTTTTCTTTTTTATATATACCATTTATAGATATGATTTGAACTTAGAACATTGTCAAACTGAATGAATAAGTACGCTTTATCATTAAACCACATTAGACCTGATCGTGGTGGTCAGAAATCCGTACCTTAACCTTTTTGTAGAAAGGCGGGGTATCAGGATACCTCTTCCCTGGTAACTTTTTATCCCGACTTAATTACCAAGGCTAATGGAAAATTCTTCTTTGATCCCTGCCATTTTTGGCGGTTAACAGTACTCATTCCAACCTTCTATCTCAGCTTTCTTATCTAAGGCGGTTAAACTCTCCTCCAATTGCTTGAGTACTAGCCTGCTTCTTGTTCAAATCCAACCACTTCCTAATAGACAGTTTAGACCCCTTCATCTTAGGCTTGTGAATCTTGCTTTTAGACTCACCCACCTTACAATCTTTCTAGCCATGCAAAGCTTCCACCATTAAATCTTTGTTGTCTAACCACCAATTGAAAAAATGGAAGGGGCTCGGACTCCAATCCATCTTCGACTTGCCTATACCAATAGGATTATGATCGGACACACTTCTATGAAAACCTCTTTGAAACAATTTTAGAAACTAGTTAAGGATTTCCGAGGAGATAAGAAAACGATCCAGACGAGCCCACAAGCCTTCTCCCTAAAGTTAGTCTAAGTGAAGGACATGCCATGCATCGGAATACCCAAGACCTCCATCTCTCTAAGAAACAAATTGAAACTTCTCATTGCCGCCAATTGATTACCTTCACCAATTCTTTCAGAAGCTACCAACACCGAATTGAAGTCTTTGTCTAAGCACCAAGGGAGAGGAAAATCACGCCTAGCCTTAGCAATAAAATTCCACAACTCTTTTCGCTCATTATCTCTTGAAGCTACATAAACGTTACACAAAACCGTATCTTTATTTTTTGACAGTAACTCACCCACCAGAATTATACACCTATCATTAAGAATACAAGCTTTAACCACAAAACAATCTTCATTCCAAAAAGAAACCAGACCTTCCGAAGCCCCAACTGTATCCACCCCTATGCTTCTATTAAGAGAAGACCCTTCAAGGCTTTTGACTAGCCTAGAATCGAAATTGAGCTTTGTTTCTTGAATAAACAGGAAAGCAGGTTTATGCTTCTCAACCAAACCACAAACTGCTCTTTTCTTCTCCCTCCACCAAGCCCTCTAATATTCTAAGATAACCCTAGCATAACAGAAAAGGAAAACCCAAAACAGAACATAATAGAACTGAGCCAACTACTGGTTCTTATTGAGGAGTCTCTCCTCATCTTCCATCTCTCTCCTTGCCACCTCAACCCCAATAACATCTTTCTTTCTGTTAAAATATAACCCATTGCCACCCTAGTTTCAATCACCTTAGTAATCTCTTCTTCCAAATTCCACGAAGCTCTCAATCTTTCAATCTCCTCCTCTTGAATCGGAATTGAGTAGCCTACCTCATTCATTTCCCTCAAAATTTTGAAATTGACTCCTAACGTCGCTCCCTTTTCTATAACTTTTGTGATTTCAACCTCCAGATTCCAAGACTTATCACTGCTAACTCCTTTGACCAAAACATCTCCATAGACCTAGTAGAATTCCTGGTCTTCATGGCATGGCTTTTGATAGAGAGGCATTTCTTTGCTCTTTTTTTTTTTATTATTTCTTGGGAGTTTTAGGCGGAATCTCTACTTGATTAACAACATGCTCAAGAGAGGTAGAATCAGAAGACTTACCCGACCCACAAGAAGTATGGTTCCTAATCGCCATGGTTCCTTTGTTGTTTCTGCCACCAGATTGAGAGAACTCTCCTGAGTTATAGGCTCCCTGTTGGGTTGATTCAATTGGTCCACTGGCGAGTGGTCTCCTCCTAAGACAATTGTAATTCCTGTAATCTCTTTGTGTATCATACCCCCTGGCCCATGATCTCATTTCTTTGGGAAGAATTAACTTTGTCTTCAACTAAGGAAAGGACATTCTCATGATTACCAGGCCCAACCACCGCAGGCCCATCTTGAGCCAGCCCACCTAATATATTTTTAGTAGAACACTCCCCTTGCAACCTATTGAAATAAAAAAAAAAACTCCCCAACTCCTCTTAGAATCCGATGATGACAAACTAGAATCCCCAACCAGACCCCTTTTAGTTCCTTGAACCAGAATTTTTCCAATCACCAGCTTGGCATTTCGATTAAAACAAGGAATGGCTTTAGACCTCGATTTACGGATCCATTGTTTTTTGCCTTTGTCAACATCGGCCGACTTCCCACCTAACCCACGCTTTTGAAAACATACTGATTTTGGAAGGGAACGATCATTTACCTACCTAACCTTGTCAGCCAAAGGGTTACTTGTAGCCTTTTTGACAGCATGGGATAGCTATCTTTTTACACAACCTGAAGCTAGATCCTTAGTATTTTGAAAATCAAACTCAGATGAGGAATGCTAGTTTCCCAGCAAGTCTGAAACTCCTTCAAGAGGTGAAAAGTTTCCTAAATCTAGAAATTGATTCAACCAAGATCCTTCTACTGGAAGCGGATTAACAACCACCTTCACTGTGAAAGACGACTCCTCTGTAGAGATAGAAATATCACGGTAGTTATCCTAGACTACAGGAATCATCACCAAGAATTTACCTCAATCCAATCTCCGCCTTGAAGAGGTTTCTATATCAACCCACAGAGGTTCCCCCACTTGCCTCCCAAGTTTCATGAAAAAAAGACTCTTCCCAACTACTCAGAGGTACTCCAAAGGCATTTATCCAGGCTAACTTACCTATTGGTAACCACTTCTTCGACCAACTGGTCATTGATGAAAAGCAATCATCCCAAATAAATCGGTTCCTGATGAAGCCTACCTTCTCAATCTCAGACTCAAAGCACCAAAGAACACTCCTATCACCCATAAAAAAGGATGAGAAAGAGTAATCTCTATCAATCAGTCTCTTGTTGACATTAGAAACCGAGGAGAAATCCTTCAAAGACCCAATCGCACATCTTGCAAGCCATTCCAAAGGTTGCTTGTGATTTTTCCATGGCATAGCAATATGAGGACCTTTCCTTTTGCCTCTAAGATCCACCCCCTGTCCTCTAACAACTTCTGCAAACAAAAGGTTCTGAGAGACCTTCGATGGAGGTTGACTTACTCTTCCCCTGCCATTTGACTCGTCTGAATTCTTCTTCTCACTTAGCCATCCAGCGCCTCTCCAATTATTCCAGTCATGCTCTGCCAATCTTGCATTGATTGGCCACCCATACACATGCATCCCATGAATTGATTTTGCCACCTTCAAAGCCTCTTCCTTAGTTTCAAAATGAATGAAAGCGAAATGACTTCTCCTTGAATTGATCTTAGTAGATAGGAAAATATCTCTCACTCTCCCGAAGACCTTAAATACTCCCCACAAACAATCCACTTCTGTCATTAGATTAATGTTGTCTATGAAAACCGAGAACAAGCTCTCTAAAATCACTCCTGTAACCACCAGATCTCCTATCTCCATCTCCCCTGCCTACATTATGAAAGCTTGGTCTGAACCCATGTACATGTGAGCTTCTCTCTCTAAACTTCTCTCTCATCATTTTAACTCTTATAAATATTCTTGTTAACCGTCAAAAACGGCAGGGGTTCAAAGAAGAATTTTTCATTAACATTGGAGGATAAATTGAGATAGAAAGACATCGTAGAAGAGCATCTCGATACCCCACCACTCTACCAATTGGCCGGGTACAACCTACTACTAGCCCAAATCAGGATCTAGGGTCCCTAGACTCAAAAAGTACTAGGAAACACAGAAGATAAGGTTCCAGAGACTTTACTACTCCAGAATCCAGTACCCCGCTACCGTTCATATCCAGTATCCCACCACATTGTTCATAAAAGGGGTAAGCTACCACGACTCTTTCCTGAATTAACTTACTAGACAAATAAAGCGCCAGGAAGAAGAGATTGTAAAGGTAAGCCTAGCACGCTCAAAGGACAGTTTTAAATCAACAATAAAATGCCACCGTTCAAGACAAACGAAGAATTATGCTCATTCCCGCCACTAAGTGTTCTACTTGAATGAGGAGTCAACTCCCACACAAACTGCTAGAGAAGGAATCGTTTGATTCTAGGGATCAAATCCCTCGACAATCTCATTGATTGCCAAGGAAAGTCCTGTAATTGCTAAAACCCTAGACCGAAGTTATAGGAGTGCATGGCAAGAAACAAGACCTATATATACATCGTATTATCACACGGAAAATGGACCACAACTTGAGTGCTTAACCCTACTTTACACTTTCCACTTTCCACTTATTGCACGAGAGTTCCATCGCCATTTCCAACTGAGTATTTTTAACCCATCACCATAGCTATCTAAAATCTCCATTGTATTCCTATCGTGTTTTATTATCAATAAAAAAAAGTTGTACTTGATACCATTATTACATTGTCTTGCATTCACCATCATTATTATCTTTTTACTGGTCTTTTCAGGAAGTTAAGGGTATCGAACTACTTAATACCTCTCCGACTGAGATCTATCTTGATTTCAGTCATTATAAATTGTTAATCGGAAAAATCATCCAAAGTGACAATTTTCGGTTAACAATTCTTTTTCCTCTTTAAAAACAAAACCAATTTCTTTATGGGTTAATTCAATTTGAATGGTGATTGTTGGAATGTGGATGGAGTTTATTTAATTTGAATGGCGATTGTTGAAATGTGGATATATGCTGTATCTCGGCATCTCTTGCATGTGGACTTGGATATGGTACTTTGTTCCAATTTCTAAGGGGTGGTGTGCTGATAAAATCATTTGGAACTATGATATAAGTGGAGAATATGGGTACAAGAAGGTCTCTCTGCTTCTTCTTGGGTTGAAAGAATTTCACTTATAGTTTTCTATGTAATGGAAATAGTTTTAAAGGATTACCAATGTAATAGATACATCATCAATTTATTAAAACAAAAAATTGTTCTCTTAATTATTTCCTCTTACTTTGGTTTTTATTATTATTACATAATTTTTTTTTATTTTTAAAATTCAACTGATTTTATAGAGAAAGGCATAAGCCACAGCAGACAAACACCAACCAAGAAATAAAGCAGCTCAAATACCTGCGACAGGGGTTCCAACAAACACCCCCTGTCGCAACCATTTGAACCCACCAAACAACCCAAAAACAACAACACAATTCAACTATTTAAATCGGTCCTTTCAAAATTTTTTTTATATTTTTTTAATTAAAATCGGTTGGTTAGGTTCTTCAAACCAATCCATTAGGTTCGTTTGATTATTTTAGGTTTTTATTGGTTACCAAACAAATGGATAGGTGTAGAGAGAGAGGACAAACTCATTTTATTGACAATATATCAGGTTGTTTTAGGTATTTTGGAGGGTAAAGAAAGTTAATTATAAAATTTTAAAATTTAGTGATGGGTGTAAAGAGCAAATGGGTGTGGAGAGTAGTTTTTTGGGTGGCAATATAGAGCCACCCATTATATAATTATTACAATATATAACATTTTGAGCATTTTTACACACTTGTATAATATTATTGTATCAATATATTAACTATTTATTTAATTAAAAACTTAAAAAGTCATTATTAATTTTTTTTAATACATTACATAATTGTTTTAAAAATTAAAAAGATTGAAAACCATTATATCTCCTAATAAAAAGTCTAATCTAAAATAAATTATAAAAAGTAAAGAATATAATGCTTGAGTACTAAATAGTTAGTACCCAAAATATTGACCCCACCAATAGGAGTGTAGCATGTGGTTTTTTTTCTTTTACTTTTTACATTTATCTCATAAATTGGGCAACGTCCTACACTCCCATTAATGGGGTCAGTATTTTGGATACGGACGTCAGTACCCAAGCATTATTCAAAAGTAAATTAAAATAAATTAAATTAAATAGGAGGTGTTGTTTAAAATCCCGAAGAATTCACACCTCCTCCAATATTTTTATTTATATTATTTCAATTATTTTAGAATTTGTTAATTTATAGTATTTAATAAAAAAAATAATAAGAAAAACGATGAACTGATAATATGTGGAGTATATTTACAAACTATAACATTTTAAAAGAATTTAATGGGTATATATACAAAAAGAGGTGGGGGTATATAAATTTTCAGAGTTACAAATATTGCTAACTCATATAAACTATACAGAATAATGTGGTAGCCAAAAAATGGTCTGTGGGCCCAAACGTAAAAAGGCCCAAACTTTCATTCTAAAGCCAATCCAGGCCCACAAACATCAGGTTGACCCAAGACTTGTGTCAGCAAGACTTGGCCGTTTGAAACCGAGTCGAAGTTTCAGTTACAAAGATTGAGTAATGGTTGTTCAAAGGAGGGGAGATCTCTCCTTGAATCACGTCCACCATCTAATACTAATTAAGTGAACGTTGGGAAAAGGGGTTTTGACCTATAAATAAAAGAGACAAAACCACAGTGAAGCTCTATGAAATTCTTAACGAAGAACAAAGCTTACAAGCGTCCCAAAACTCTGATCACATTTATTCCGGCCACCGGAATTCAATTTGGATCACAGCCATGATCCAAATATAAGAGCTGCTCAGCCCAAACATACCTAAGGCTAATAATCTAACCCCCATTTTCATAATTCTTTATCTCTGTTTTTTATCTGTTCTTATTCCTTTGCAGGTTCAACGAGAAGACGACGCATTTCATTTGACTTACAAACTCTTTCGCATGGTTATAGAGGAGACGACATCCCCTATTCGACAAGTTCAACAAAGTTGTCTTAGGCCTAATACAAACCCGATCCGATCCACATAAACTGTAAGTCGACCCCTTACAAATAATACAATGACTAATAATCACTTTTATAACTATATAAATCTTGTATAATTGAAAAGAGAGAAGCCACATTAATGGCATTTGAAAATACAACCTGGTCATTAATAAGTCATGTGGTGGGTGATTAGTGATGAAATTATGGAAACAACATACATCTCCATATTGATGATTTCCAACTACCATACTCTAATTTAATGAATGACACTTGCTGCTATTTACCAATTTCCAATTAATCAAGTTTTTCATAATCTTTACACATTTTTTTTTTTTCTGTTGTCAATATTTTTGCTTTTGCATTTCTTGGGTCTAATACTTTTGTTGTAGAGACAATATTAAAAATCTTTACTGGACTATCATAATTCATGGTATTGGCGGGAAAAATGTATTTCACTTTTTGTTTTTTTAGAAGAGCTTTTTAATACATTTTATATGATTCTAAATTTTATGTTGTCGATATCAAATTGTTAAAAATAATATACTATATTAGTAAAAAAATAAAAGAAAATAAATCTCAACATTGATTTCTTTACTTAATTGATGTTATCAGATCTGGTAACATCATCATAAAGATCGGCTCAATTGAGAATCTCAATCTCATTATTATTATTTAAATGGCTTTAAAAAACGTTACCAACAAATTTTGAAACTACTCAACTTTATATTAATTTAAGGGGAAAATTGTAAGAAATTTATATATTATTTGGTAAGTGGAAATTGTAGTTGTATAATTAACAAGGATTTTCTTTTCCAAAGAATCAGTGCCTGTTGAAAACATAACATGTCTTGGCTGTCGACAACTCGACATCTAGAAAATTGCAGTGAATAACTCAATTTTGAAACAAAATTTGTTATATGACAAGTAGAGGTCAATGGTTCATGATTAGCATTCTATATTTTCAATTGATGGAAGAAAGTTGGACAAACTATATGTTGAATAAAATGAGACAAATCATTTTTGTTCTACAATTTCACATACAGAATAAGTGACTCTAATCTACAAATCTTATTAATATGGTACTAAATTTCTCACACCCATATCGGTGAAATTGTATATATTCCTTCTCTTGACCTTAAATTTGTAATAGTGAAAATAAATTATAACTATACAAGTTTATATTGATCTGATTTATTTTTATTTTTATTTTATATATATAATTTACAAATATAATTTGAACCTAGAACATTGTCAAATTGGATGAATATTCTTTATCATTAAGCTAAACTAGACGGTGGTCAAATTGATATATTTAAGATTAACAATAGTTTATATTGATGTAATTCAATAAGTAATAGTTTATAATATCAACAATTAATAGAGGGTCCAACCAAAAAAAAAAAAAAAAGCAATCAAACTCAACCCATTAACCAATCTTCATCTTCAATCAAATTCTAGAAAAAAAGAAAAAAAAAATCATTTATAAAAGATGAAAAAGAAAATCATAGAGCATCCTCCATCTTCCAGATTTCTTCGATCTCCATCTTCAATCAAATTCCAGAAATCTTCATCTTACAAAATAAGCAATCGATTCTTCTTCTTCAAAAAAAAAAAAGCATTCAAACTCGACCCATTAACCAATCATCATCTTCAATCAAATTCCAGAAAAAAAAAAAAAAAAAAAAAACTAGAAATCTATTTTCTTAAAAAAAAAAAAAAAACAAATCACAGAGCAGTTGGAGTATAGATCTCTGCCTTCATTTGAGATGGATGATCTCCATCAACGGAGTGTCACGGTTTAATTCCTTCTCTTGTCTTGACCTTAAATTTGTAATAGTGAAAATAAATTATAACTATACAAGTTTATATTGATCTGATTTTTATTTTATTTTATTTTATTTTATATATATATTATTTATGAATATAATTTGAACCTAGAACATTGTCAAACTGGATGAGTATTCTTTATCATTAAGCTAAACTAGACGGTGGTCAAATTGATATATTTAAGATTAACAATAGTTTATATTGATGTAATTCAATAAGTAATAGTTTATAATATCAACAATTAATAGAGGGTCCAACAAAAAAAAAAAAAAAAAAAAAGAAGCAATCAAACTCAACCCATTAACCAATCTTCATCTTCAATCAAATTCTAGAAAAAAAGAAAAAAAAATCATTTATAAAAAATGAAAAAGAAAATCATAGAGCATCCTCCATCTTCCAGATTTCTTCGATCTCCATCTTCAATCAAATTCCAGAAATCTCCATCTTACAAAATAAGCAATCGATTCTTCTTCTTCTTCTTCAAAAAAAAAAAAGAGCATTCAAACTCGACCCATTAACCAATCATCATATTCAATCAAATTCCCCTTGAAGGTTGCCTGTTTTGGAGTTGGCAGCCGTCCAAATCTGCTTCTTTTTTTGTTAAATCAGTTCAGAGTCTCCTTAAACCTGACTCGCAATCTGCTAAAGTTATTGAAGAAGGTTTTGTGGTTGTTGGTGGTAAAGGGGATAGAATTAAGTTTTGGAATGACTTGAGAGTGGATTGAAGATCTTTGAAGGAGGCTTTTCCTAGATGTTTTGCTTTAGCTGTTAACAAGTCAGGGGCTGCAGAAGATTATGGTGGCTGGTCGGATTTGGATAGGAAGTGGAGGTGGTCGATTCCAACGAGAAGACCTCCCTTCGATTGGGAATTAAACCAGTGGAACCTCTTCTTAACTTTTTTGGAGTGTCATCCGTTGCGTTTTAACCTTTCGGATACTATCGCTTGGAGATTTAATTCGAATGGTTTGTTCTCTGTGGGTTCCTTCAGAAGAGAATTAGAGAAAGATCAGGAGTCTTTGGTGGTTGTGCCTTCGTTTCTCTGGAAAGGCTTGTGCCCCCCAAAGATGGAGGTCTTTACCTGACAACTTTGGAGAGGTCGGGTTTTGGTGAAGGATATGTTGTTTCGGTGTGGTATGATCAGTATTGGAGATAGGCTATGCCCTGTTTGTAAAGTGGAGAATGAGTCCCTAAATCATCTTTTCTTACACTGTGCGTGGTCTATGTCCTTTTGGCTGGTGTGTATGGCGTGGTGGGAGGTGGTTGGTTGTCCTAACTTGTCTATTAATGAGTGGATGGAGGGCTGGATTGGGCTGTGTCCAGCGAGGCCTCTGGAGAGGATTTGGTGCTCCCTTTTGTCTGCTGTTGTGTGGACTATATGGGAATCTAGAAATCTTGTGGTTTTCGAAAGTAAGGTGATGAGTGTCGAGCAGGCTGCTGACTTGGTGAAACTTAGGATTGTTTGGTGGTTCAAGCATCTTGGCAAAGGTTCTCAAGATTCGATTCAATCGTTGTTGCTTAACTTTCAGGATGTGTGTGTGGAGAGCAGTAAGAAGAAGCAGTCTAGGCTGAAGGACTGGATTCCTCCGTCTGCGGATTGTCTTAAATTTAACGTTGATGGTTCCTCTAGAGGCAAACCCGGACCGGCTGGTATAGGTGGGGTTTTGAGAGATTCAATGGGAAAGATTCTTTGCTTATTCTCTTTTTATGTGGGAGTTGCTGACTCCAATGCAGCGGAAATCTGGGCCATTCAGCGGGCGGTCGACTTGTGCGCGTCTAATGCGAGTCTTAGAGGAAGGTTTATTTCGGTGGTTAGTGATTCTAAAGTTGCCGTCTCGTGGGTCAATGATGGTGATTTTGGGAATTTTTCTCATGTGAATGCTATCTTTGAGATTCGTCAGAACCTAGAGGCTTTTGGTCATTGGGAGGTGGTGCACGATTCCAGAGCCTACAATTCCTTTGCGGATAGTCTTGCTAAAATGGGTTCCAGTTCGTGCGGGGATTTCGTGGAGTGGGGCGATTTTTAGGCTGCTGCAGTGTTGTGGTGTGCTCTGTTTTCCGGTGGGCTGGGGGTTTGCTTTTGTTTTGTTTTTTGCTTTGTTGCTGGTTGTTTTGTTTTGCTTGTCTTCGTGGGTGGTGTTCTGGGTGCTCCTTTGTTGTGGGTTGTTTTTTGGGTGGGTTTGCTCCTTGCGCTGGGGGCTGTTGCTCTGTTGTTTTCTTGTTTGTGCTTCCCGCTGCTGGCCTTTTGGCTCTTTTTATATACTTATCTTTTCAAAAAAAATATTCAATCAAATTCCAGAAAAAAAAAAAAAAAAACTAGAAATCTATTTTCTTTAAAAAAAAAAAAAAAAAAAACAAATCACAGAGCAGTTGGAGTATAGATCTCCGCCTTCATCTGAGATGGATGATCTCCATCAACGGAGTGTCACGGTTTAAAACGCACCGGCGTCAAAAGTAGCCTGCGCACTCCAGCATCAACGAGGGAGGGTCGACCCCCGTTCACGGCGCCGTTGCGGACTGAAGGGGGAGGCGTCGAGTCGAAGTAGAAGGCAAGAAGTTGAAGATCTATGAACTGGGTTTAAGTCGAACCAGAAGACAAGAAGTTGAAGCAGAAGACAATGGACTTGGATCTCTATGCAGCTCCACGCCTTTTTTATTTGTTTTTTTCTTTCTTTTTTTTTTTTTTTTGGTAAGAATTTTTTCTTTCTTTTCATTTTGAGTAAAAGATAGATATTTTTAGAGTTAACAATAAAATAATTAGATTATTGAAAACCCTCCATCTTCCAGATTTCATTTTCATTTTTTTTTTTTTTAAGAAATCAGATTATATTAATTGATTTTTTTTAATTTTCTTTTATTTAATTATTTTAAACAGTCATTTCATAAATCAATAACAAAGTCAAATAAAAAACAATAGTGTTGTGTGAAAAAATGTTCTATTTTTAAATGTATTAGTTGACTGGTAAATTTCTGAAATTAAATGTTAATAAGGGCATTTTTGTCTTAATAGTGTTTGGTAAATTTGTAATTGTTGGATTTTTTAAAGGGTAAAATGGTATTTTTATACAGTGATATTGTAGTCATGGGTAAAATAGTAATTTAGCATTTTTTGTAATCGTTGATCGTTAAAAATCAAGTCAGAGGGACCAAATTGAGTGGTTTTTGAAAATATATAGCCTAATCCTCAAAAAATGTACAAATAAGTAAAAGATAGATATTTCAAATATATATATATATATATATATAAGGACCCAAGTGATAATATCCCTATTTTTTTTTCTCCCACTTTCTACTGATTGCTCAGATCTCATAGGACGTCGAATTAAAAGTAGTTTGGATAAAGCTTTAGCAAGAGAAAAAGTTATCAAATCCTCTTTCACACTTAGGGATGTCAAAAATCCCTATGGGTAAGGGGCCCCGCAGGGACCCACCCCGTTTGGGGCAGGTTTGGTACATGTTAACTGGGGTATGGGGCGGGGATAAGATTTGATTTTAAAACCCAATTAATTTTGGGGCAGGGAATGGTATTTTGGTCCCTGCCCCATCCCCACCCCATACCCCAATTAACATGTTGCATGGATGATTAAGAAACAAGAAACACAATTATGTTACAATTTTTTTTTTCTTCACTTTACTTTCAAAATATAATTGGTAAGAAACCTTGTTCTTATAAACAATTAAAATGTACTGCTTTTTTTTTTTTTTGGACACAGGTATACATGAAGATGGAAAATGCATGGTCACATTTTTGTCATTAGCACTTATTCTTAGACAAGTATCATGAGTTAAACATTCAGTCTTTATTTTCTTTTGGCATATTTAATTATGACGATTTTGTATTTCAATTTTATTTTTATTGAAAAAGAACGATGCAATATTCATATGTTTGGTAATTTAGTTTGCGATAGACTTAATATGATTTAAAGTTTATTTACTTTTTTAACTAATTTTTTTCTTCAATTATTTAATATTTTTATAGACTGATTGACATCTGTGATTGTGACTTACAATATAAGGTGTATAATTATTAATGTTGTCTTAATCAAATGGGGCAGGGCAAGGTGGGGCGAGTACCGGGAGCCCTGTCCCCAAATGTGGATTCCTCATCCCCACCCCAAGTGGAGAATGGGGCGGGGACGGGAATCGTAGTAATATTTGGGTTTGGGGAATGGGGATGGTATCCCCACCCCGTACCCGCCCCATTGACTTCCCTATCCACACTTTGAAGCATCTAAACAGGTAAATTAATTTGAATTTGCTCAATATTAGTTAATTCATTTGATGGGTTTTTAATATTAAATAGTACTTTTTGCACAGACCTAGTCATTTATCTCTTATGGTTGGTGATATTCATTCTCAATCAACTGTATATAATCCTTATTCTTACAGGTTGGCTTGCTAGCGCCTTTGCTTATTGTTAAAATAGTACTCGCGCACGTAGGCTTTTTTGAAGCAATAGCTTAAAAGAAAAACTTGGTAATCGCGTAACTTACGTCATAGGGGCTGCTTTTTTTAAGCAGCTGGCTGGGAAAAGGAGTTTAGAGCCTTTCCAATGAGGGAACATAGGATCGATCATCATGCGAGATAGTAGGACGTAGGATAATAAAAAAAGGTTAGGGTGCACTCAATTCAGTAAATCTGGGCCGGTGGATTGATAAAAAATAATGCGAGGTGTATAGGAATGATCACAAGGTGTGTAGGGCTAAAGGCGTATAAGGATAATCATGCGATGCGCGGAGAAAGTTTGGTAACCGAATCGGCTACAGATCTTTGACTAAGCGCATGGATGCAGCTATGGTCTTAACCGAGGCTATAGATGAATCGATCAGTGGCTTATAAGGGAGAACTGATAGACTTCCCAGCTCCGCTCCTTTTCAGGAAGATGCGTTTATACGTTTTTTTAAGTACGTACATAAACCCCCCACCCAAATGAGTTCGGCATAGCTCATACATGTTGTAAGTATTTTTCAATATCTTCTTTCTTTCAAATTTAAGTAATTTTACATTTTATTTTTCTTACTTAATAATTATTTATCGCATGTGCTTTCACATTTCCAACAACAATTGCAAAGTTGTATTGCATCCAATCGAATGGCAAATACTCCTCATGAGCGACCTTAACAGCTAAATTTTCAAGAATTGTTTCAACAAAATAGGGAGAATTTCACACTGCATTTCAAGGCTCTTAGACTTCAAATAGCTCTTCTTTATTGGAATGATTTTTAGTATTATTTGTATTCATAGATGTAAGAATGCAACATTAGATAAGATTTTGTAAGTTACAACTGTTTTGTATACTTGACTACATGTTTTTTTTTTTTAATTATCTAAAACCAATTTTTTAGATGTAGATTTGATTGATGTTGGCAGGGCACGTTTCAACACCAAAACAAGAAGCATTGGAAAGGCAAGAGAGAATTTTATTATTTGAGAAAACAAAATCCTAGAACAACATAGCTTGAACAGAGTTGATAAAAGAAAAAAGTAACCAATCGGTAGAAAGTGGGAGAAAAAAGATAACAAAAAATAAGCAATAAGTGGAAAGAGAGAAAAAAAAAATAAAGAAAACCGATCTCATCATTTGTTTTGCTTGTCTGTCACGTATTACCAGATTATTGAAAGCTGCCACGTGTCAAAAGTTAACTCAAGGTTAACAAGAAAATAATCATAAGGGAAAACATGTAAATTGATATAAAAAACTAAATATAAAACTATTTAATAAATATTACAATAAAAAATTCAGATTTAATAATTAAAAAAAAAAACTAATCTAAACTCAAAGAACCCTAATCCCATCTTCATCTTCTTTAACACCTAGAAGTCAACAGCCACATTCACAACATCATCTCTATTCTCAAGACCAGAAATCAAAAGCCACACCAACACAATCATCTATAGGAATCAACACCCACACCATCTTCTAAAAAAAAAATCTTCTCTGGAAAACAAAACTCAAAATTGAAAAAAAAAAAAAAATGAAATTGAAATTGGAATCATCATCAACACCCACATCATTTGTTCCAAACACTCAAATCTACATCTTCAAGGTTTCAAAAAAAATTGCATCTTCATCATCGTCCTATCATCATTTCCCTGGCTCCCAAACGGCAAACACCAAACCCTAACCTAAACCAAAACATATTATTTTCTTTCTCTCTCTCTTTACTCTGTCGGTCTCCTCAACGGCATGAACTCTGGCTACTTCTTCTTCAGTTTCGCTTGGCACAACGAACTCCTAGTCGAAAAACGAACTGTTGATGGTGGGGTTTGGTTGGTTTCTGGTTTGGGTGGTTGGGTTTGCTTATGGGTCTATAATTTTTTTGAGTGGTGGGTATAGGTGGGTTAGGGTTTGAGTGCTGGAGTTTTGAGCTGTTAAAAAAAAAAAATGCTTTTGTTTTTTTCAATTGATTTTCTATTTTTTGTTTTTTTTTATTCAACTGATTGTTATTGATTATTCAAAAAAGTTTTGGGGCTTAGTTTCCCCTTCCAATATGTTTTTTTTTTTTTTTTTTTTTTTTTTTTTTTTTTTTTTTTAATTTGAATTCTAATGTTAAGGAAAAAAATAAAATAAAAAACAGAAATAAGGGTAAAACTAATAAAACAACACCTAAAATATATAATAGTTAATTTTGTTAACCTTGAGTTAACTTTTGGACACTTGGCATGATATGGGGAGGGGAGAAAATCTTCGGTGACCGGGTGTATGAGCTGAGTGTTGCACCCGACCACTCAGATGATGACACCTCAGCATGTGTAAGCTTTTTTGTTTGGTTTTTATTTTTTTTAATCATTATTTTATTCATTTCTCTTTCATCTCATCAAATTTATTATTATTATTTTAGCTAATATATGTTGATGTGTCAACATCTGAGTGGCCGGGTGCAACACTCAGCTCATGCACCCGGTGCATTGAAGATTTTCTCATGAGGAGGAGGTAATGCTCACCCCCTAGAAGGTGGTGAGCAAAATTGAACTCGATTTGACAGCAGCCCAATATGCATGTCGTCTTCAAACTTTATTTTCTTAGCTTTAATATAGCTTTAATATCAATGTATCAATAAAGTTTGAAAATAAAGCAAAGAATATTTGTACTCCTCTAACAATTCTAACAGTATAGACTTCAAAATCAGATATAAGGTCTTAAATAACTTGAACCATTCACGTCAGCATTCGCCAGTTTCTTTCTTCTCCGTTAACGGCGAGTCGGCGATCTATTTCTTCCAAAAACAGAAAAAATAATCGACCGTACGATCATAGCGATTTAAAATCAATGGCAAAGATGAGACCTCCTTGCGCGACTGTATTGATCCTCATCCTCGTCATAAGCAGCGCACCACAACCAAGCCAGTCCTCCTTCAACCAGTATAGCAACCTCCTCTCCCTCTTTGACTCCCTCCTCAAGCGCGTGGCCAACCTTCGGGCCGAGCGCGGCGACATATCGGGTTCGAACCGGGTCAAGCTGATTTCTCAAAAGCTTGAGAGAGGGCTCGAGTTAGAGTTCGTCGAGTTGGCGTGGTCGGTGGGATCACTGGGATGGGAGTCATGGAACTACATGAGAAATCAGGAGTGGAGGGAGCAACCGGAACTATACGGCGCCGTTTCAGATCTAAACGAGCTGATGAGGTGTTTGAGCGAGTTGATGAGAGTCGACTCGGAGATGGGGAGGGCAACGTGGTTTCACCAAAATTATGGGAACATCCTTAGCGTTTCGAAACGCCTCTTTGCTAGGCTCCTCAAAGTGTTTACTCAATCGGTACGTTTTTCTTGTCCACCGTTTCTTTTTATCTAACTAATTTTTTTCGGATTTAGTCACTATATAGGTTGATTGTTAGTTACTGGATATCAAATATCAATTATTTAAAAATTGAATTATATGGTTTGATGAATTAAAGCATTGTAATGGCAGGGGGCAGTACGGGAAGTGGTGGAAACAGTGGAAATAGAGGTGGTGGAAGGTGGATTATTAAGGGATTGTTTGGAGGTAGGGAGCAATGACTTGAAGGGATTAATTCAAGTTTTTAAAGATTTGATTTTGCAGTATTCTCCTTCTCCTTCTATTGCATGGTCTCTTTCTGTTGGTGTTGCCAAGCTTGGTCTTGTTGTAAGTTGTTGCGTTTTTTTGGATGCTTGGTTTCTTTAGGTGCGTTGCGTTTGTTTTTCTAGTTTGGCCCTTCTCTGTTTCTTTTGTGTGTTGTTTGGCGGAGGGCCGCCTGTCGCTTTTGTTTCATTGGGCTCTTTCAGGATCCCCTGAATAAAGCTTGCGGTTAAAAAAAAATGATTTGGTTTTGCAATATTATCCTTCTCCTTCTCCTGAATAAACCAGGTATATATATTTGATATAGGAATCTGCATGAGAGAGATCTAATGTTTGAAGACCAGGTATTTGCACCCTCTAAAAACTGTATCTACACTCCAAGATTAGTGTGTATATATATATATATAGGGGCCAAAAATTAAATAGCACTTTTTGGGGGAGGGCTTGTGCAAATAGCACCACTTTAATAAGTCATGTTTAAATAGCACCAAAGTAAGTGATGAGACCAAAATACCCCCACTTGCTCTTTTCCTTTTTATTTTTTTTCTCGAAAATTCGAGACTTTTTTATGTGTTTTCGAGACTTATTCATGCGTTTCGAGACTTATTCATGCGTTTTCGAGACTTAATTCAAATTTGTTCGGGACTTATTCTGTTCGACCTCCATTAATGGCGACAGTGACGATCCGACGACGGCGCCGGTTGACTCTGGAAATAGTTGGATCTGGAAGATTGAACGATGTCGAGTTCGTTGGTGCCATCGATTTCATCAGATTCGCAACGGATCGTCATAAATCAGATAATGAAGATTCGCGACGATTTGTGTTTTGCTTCGTTTCTCTCTCTACACAACTCGAAAATAAAAACGAACACTTCGGTTACAATTATTGGCACTCGACGAACGTTTTCCCGGTGGTTTTGCCGGTCAACTCGCCGGTCAACGGTGGCACCTCCATTGAAGCTCCATCAATGGAGGTTTTGGAAAAGGAAGAAGAAGGTGAGGACACCCAAGAGAAAAGAAAAGAAGCTGGGGGGTATTTTTGTCCAAATTTCATTTTTGGTGCTATTAAAACAAGAGTTATTAAAGTTTGATATTTGTACAATTCAAAATTAAAAAAGTGCTATATACTCCTATTTCCTCTATATATATATATATATATTTTAAATTCCAATGTTTTCCTTACATAATAATATTAAAAGATCCATACACCAGTTACATGACCGGGTATGTATGAGCGGCGAGAATGAGGGAGAGGAGAAGATCGGCTATCTGGATTAATCATTCTAGGCTGCTTGCTTTATCTTTGGATTTGTTCTTTTGTTGGCCTGCTTTGCTTTATCCCTTGCTTTGTTCTTTTGTTTTTGCGGGTGGCTTTTTGGCAGGGCCGGCCTTGAGATTTTCGGGCCCGAGTTGAACTATAGAAAATGAATTTACGGGGTCCTGAGATTTTAAACATATTGAGATTTTGAGATTTCAAATTGAGATTTTGTATCTTAATTATGAATTTTCGTAGCAAGATTTAAGAAAGTTTTGAAGAACCCTAATTTTATTTTTGATTTTTGATATTTTTATTTTGTTCGGTGTCTGCTTCTAGTTGTTTGATAAGTGATATGAGTAGTGTTCACTACTAAAAAAAAAAGGCAAAAGAAATCGGTTTTTCAAAATTTTAAAACTGATGTCTATTTGAGTGATTTAGAAAAAAACACGCTAAAGACATCGGTTTTTAACCGATGTAAAAACACGCAAAAACACATCGGTTATATATAAAATCGATTTAAAAACCGCGATGTAAAAATGATGGATTACGAAAATTAATCCCGTCGTTCGACCGCCATCGCCGGCGGTGGCCAACCGTCCGGCCAGCCCCACCTCTGATAATAATGACTATTTAATTGTTATTATGGGGAATTGAATTTGCAACCTCAAAGTCAAAGTGGTAAGCCTTTACCGTCTGACTACAAGATTGGATATGTTAACAATTGCACAATATTCATATATAACCTATATGAATTGTTAGAAATAAAAAAAACAACTTGTTAAATAAATTTTAATTCATTCCACTAATCGAAATTCTAATTTCTACGACAAACATATATTAAAAAAAAAATTATTGGAACATTTAATAAAATTATATTTTTTAAAGTATATATAGTCGAGTTATGGGTCTATACTATATAGGAGACTAGTGACATCAATTGTAATAAGTATGATTTGGAATATAACTCTCACTACATGGGAGATATTTTTCTACATGCATCTTGCAATTTAATGAACAAATGTAAGATTAGGTTTGGGGGTGGGTTTAATTTTCATTTCATTTTTTGTGTGGTTTTGTGTTTTGCTGGAGATATTTTTGTGCAAACTTTTTCCTTAAAACTGTATCTTTTGGCAAGGAAATAATTTTTTTCGCCCACAATGGGTTCTTTGATTTTTTGATATGAATCCAACGGTATAAAGAACGTAAAATTCTGGGCAGTATTTTGAAAGTTATGATGAATTATTCAGTCAAAGGTCAGAAGTGACGCGAATCCGCAAGTGAGCTGTTTTCATCGCTCATTTTCACACTTTTCCAAATAGATTTTTGGAATATTGTTTGAATGAAAAGTTTTTGTTTGCATGTCTACTTTCTTATGTCAAAATTTGAGCAAATAACGTTTAGTATTTTTAGAGATACGCACTTGAATGTGGACATAGGTCAGATTTGAATTTCAGCAAAATTTTGCTTTTGAATCCATATCGGTTTTCCCAAAAACCGTTGTCTTTTCAAACCGCAATATTTAAGACATCAGTTTTAATGGAAACCGATTTCTTATTGAAAATTAAATCCATATCGGTTTTCCCTAAAACCGTTGTCTTTTTAAACTAAAATATTTAAGACATCGGTTTTTTAAAAAACCGATGTCTAAAAGTTTTTTTAAATTGGTTACCTAAAAACCGATTTAAAGAATCGATTTCTTTGAACAATTTTGTAGTAGTGGTTATATTGTTATTTTCCCGTTTTAGATATATAAAAGACAATTAGTGTTAGGAATAAGATTCAACCCACGTTTGACTCGGCGTAAGAACTTGAGAATGGTAATTGAATTTTATAATTTGTGGGCCTTTCTTGTAATAAAATATGTTCAATGGGCCTATTTCAAACTCATTTATTAGTTTGTTAGTTTTAAAAAAGAGTGACAATATTTACACCCCTCAAAAACTGTATGTACACCCCAATTTAGTATATTTTTGAAAATCCAATATTATCCTTGAGTAAAATTACTTAAAGGACTAAATAGTTTGTAAGTACATACCAATAATTATTAATTGGTTTTATATCAATCCTTTGTAAAAAGAAAAAAAAAAGTTTCATATTAATTGTTTGATATGATAATAAAAACCTTTCTATTTTATCAAACCCTAGCTTCTATTTTAAATACTAATTTCAATTTCTTTTATGGAATACAAATTGATTGAGTTGACAAACAATTTACTGCTATAATTGAGTGAAACAAAAATCAATACCAACAATAAACTTTCTAATGAACAATTGTTTTTTTTTTTTTTTCTAAAAAAAATAAAATAAAAATTCTTAGGAACAAAGGAATTGAGATACACCGTTGTGTGTTGAGAGCCTCTTTTTACATTGAATTTTTTAAAAAAGTTTTAATGCAATGAAAATATTTTTTTTTTCATACACTTTTTTAGTGACATCAAATGTTTTTGCAAGAGTTAGAAATTATTTTTTTTTAAGGAGAAATTATTTATTTGAATAAAAAGTTATAAAATAATAAAATTTTAAATAAATCTAATTAGATAACCAAATAGTGGGGTGTGCTAACAAAATATAATACAATAAAATTAAAGAAAGGGCATTTTTGGCATTAAGTGGGGTTTATGTACAAACCAGAGATTTTTAAAATATTTTAGGGGTGTACTTACGAAAGGGGTGTATATACGGTTTTTGAGGGGTGCCAATATCGCCACTCTTTGCTTTATCCCTTGCTTTGTTCTTTTGTTTTTGCGGGTGGCTTTTTGGCAAGGCCGGCCTTGAGATTTTCGTGGCTCGAGGCGAACTATAGAAAATGAATTTACGGGGCCTGAGATTTCAAGTTGAGATTTTGTATCTGAATTATGAATTTTCGTAGCAAGATTTATGAAAGTTTGAAGAACCCTAATTTGATTTTTGATTTTTATTTTATTTTATTTTTGTATTTTTGTTCGATGTCTGCTTTTGATTGTTTGATAAATGATATGAGTAGTGTTGTATTGTTGTTTTCCAGTTTTAGATATATAAAAGAGAATTAGTGTTAGGAATTGGATTCAACCTACGTTTGACTTGGTGTAATAACTTGAGAATGATAATTGAGTTTTATAATTTGTGGGTCTTTCTTAAAATAAAATATGTTCAGTGGGTCTATTTTAAACTCATTTATTAGTTTGTTAGTTTTAAAAAATTATATATTTGATGGGCCTATTTTAAACTCATTTATGAGTTAATCATACATGAGTTATATCTGAAATTATTTTATTTTATTTTTTAATTTAATTTAATTTTTTTTAATTTGGGGGCCCTTAAAGATCGGGGGTCCTAAGCGGCCGCCTCACTGGGCTCCCCCTAGGGTCGGGCCTGGTTTTTGTCTTCAGGCTCTTCTTTTCCGGCTTATTGTTTCGTTTTCGTTGCTGGAATAAAGTTTGCAATTAAAGAAAAAAAAAATCTCTGGATTTGTTGGGATTGCTTTCAGATTCTAGTTTAGCTTCTGTCAAAATTTTGTTAAATGATTAAATATTTTTTCTTAAACAATTAATTATTCAATTTTATCTATTAAATGTTTTAATACGACTGAAATTTCTTTTTAGAGTTTTGTTTTAAAAAAAGGGTTAATTGCATTATTATACCCTTACTTTATTGAATACAACAAGATTTTAAAAAGATGCTATAAATTAACACAAACATCCCTTACCATCAAGTCTATCTGTTAACTTTGACAGTTGACTAACCTTGACTCTTAGAAAGTCAAATATACCCGTATCACATCATCCTAAATATAAAATATTTTTTAATTAAATATTGAAAAATCAAAATTAATAATTAATAATAATCTACCGGCGATGTATCTCCACTGTTGAAAGAAACAAGAGATCTTCGCCGATCTGCTCCAACTAGAGGAGACCAGCCTTCTATAGGTACTAATTATCTTTTTTTTTTAAAAAAAAAAAATTTGATTTTTCACTTTTTAATTAAAAAGTATTTTATATTTGGGATGATGTGTTAGCGGTATATTTGGTTTTCCATGGGTTAATGTTAGTCGATCATTAAAGTTAACGGATTGACTTGATGGCAATGGGTGTTTATTTAATTTATGGTATCTTTTTTAAATTTTGCTAGATTCAATAAAGTAAGGGTAACTTAGTGTAATTAACCTTAAAAAAAAAAAAGCAAAATGGGTATTTTTGTCTATTATAAACTTTGGTGCTATTTAAACTTAAGTTCTTAAGTCAGTAAGAAGTCCAAAAATTCAATTCAAATTAGTTCTATTTAGATCAATTTCCTCCTTATAAACAAAATTACTTAAAAGTACTTTAACTATGTGATTATAAGAATAAAGTTCCTCTTTGCACCCAAACCACCCACACAGACACTGATCGAGCCACATCCATTCCGATATTAAAAACTCTTATTAATATTCTTATTCCTCTTTAAAAACAAAACCAATTTCTTTAAATGGCGATGGTTGGAATGTGGATGGAGTTTATTTAATTTGAATGGCGATTGCTGAAATGTGGATATGGTACTTTGTTCCAATTTCTAAGGGGAGGTGTGCTGACAAAATCATTTGGAACTATGATAGAACTAGAGATCGAATATACCGTCAAAGAAGGTCTCTCTTAGGGATGGCCATTTTCTCCCGGGGCCTCAAATCCCCGCTCCCCCATCCCCATTCGGGGGAATTTTTTTGGGGAAAATGGGGAAATGGGAGGGGGGGATGGAGATGATTTTCATCCCCAAATTAAAATGGGGATGGGGATAGGGGGTCTCCTCTTCGTCCCCATTTCCCCTACAAATTCATGGAAATGGGGATGGCCCCCATCCCCATTTCCCCATTTTCCCCAAACATTATATTATATATAATATATATATATATATATATTTCTTAATATTTGTATTCTTTCTATTTTAATAAGTATATATATTTTTTCTTAATATTTTTATTCATTCTATTTTACTAAATATGTATTTTTTACTTAAACATGGGAAATGGGGAAAAGGGGAAGACGGGGGAACGGGGGAAATGGGGGAAAACGGGAAAAAACGGGAAAATGGGGATGGTGATGGGGGGACCTCCCCACAAAAATATCCCATACCCATTCTCCCCAAATGGGGGGGGGGGGGGGGGGGGGGGGGGGGGGGGGGGGGGGGGGGGGGGGGGGGGGGGGGGGGGGGGGGGGGGGGTGGGGGGTGGGATGGGGGACGGTTTGGAAAATGGGGATGGGGATGGGGGGACTTATATCCATCCCCATTTCCCCATTGACCATCCCTGGTCTCTTTGCTTCTTCACTTCTAATTTTCTATGTAATGGAAATATTTTTAAGGGATTACCAATGTAGTAGATGAAGAATTATTCTGAAAAAGGGAAATACATCATCAATTTATTAAAAAAAATTGGGCCACGTGTGGGAGTGTAGCACGTGGCCTTTTTTTCTTTTATTACTTTTTACATTTATCTCACAAATTGGACCACGTGCTATACTCCTATTGGTGGGGTAATGAGTCAGTATTTTGAGTACTGACTGGTCAGTACCTACACATTATTCAAAAGTAAATTAAATTAAATTAAATTAAACAGAAGGAGGTGTGGTTTAAAATCCCGAAGAATTCACACCTCCTCCCATATATTTTATTTATATTTATTTCAATTATTTTAGAATTTGTTAATTTATAGTATTCAATAAAAAAAAATAAGAAAAACAATGAATTGATAATATGAGGAGTATATTTACACACTATAACATTTTAAAAGAATTTAATGGGTATATATAAAAAAGAGGTGGGGTATATAAATTTTCAGAGTTACAAATATCGCTAACTCATATAAACTATACAGAATAATACGATGACTAAAAATCACTTTTATAACTATATAAATCTTGTATAATTGAAAAGAGAGAAGCCACATTAATGGCATTTGAAAATACAACCTGGTCATTAATAAGTCATGTGGTGGGTGATTAGTTATGAAATTATGGAAACAACATAAATCTCCATATTGATGATTTCCAACTACCCTACTATAATTCAATGAATGACACTTGCTGCTATTTACCAATCTCCAATTAATCAAGTTTTTCATAATCTTTACACATATTTTTTTTTTGTGGTCAATATTTTTGCTTTTGCATTTCTTGGGGTCTACTTTTGTTGTAGAGACAATATTAAAATCTTTACTGGACTATCATGATTCATGGTATCGGAGGGAAAAATGTATTTCACTTTTTGTTTTTTTAGAAGAGCTTTTTAATACATTTTAGATGATTCTAAATTTTATGTCATCGATATCAAATTGTTAAAAATAATATACTATATTAGTGAAAAAAATAAAAGAAAATAAATCTTAGCCATTGATTTCTTTACTTAATTGATGTTATCGGATCTGGTAACATCATCATAAAGATCGGCTCAACTGTGAATCTCAATCTCATTATTTAAAGGGTTTTAAAAAACATTACCAGCAAATTTTGAAACTACTCAACTTTATATTAATTTAAGGGGAAAATTGTTAGAAATTTATATAACTAATTATTTGGTAAGTGGACATTTTAGTTGTATAATTAACAAGGATGTTCTTTTCCAAAGAATCGTTGCCTGTTGAAACAATAACATGTCTTGGCTGTCGACATCTAGAAAATTGCAGTGAATAACTCAATTTTGAAACAAAATTTGTATATGACAATTAAAGGTCAATGGTTCATGATTAGCATTCTATATTTTCAATTGATGGAAGAAAGTTGGACAAACTATGTTGAATAAAATGATACAAATCAATTTTGTTCTACAATTTCAGATAGAGAAGAAGTGACTCCAATCTACAAATCTTGGTAGTAAATTTCTCACACCCATATCGGTGAAATTGTAAGTTCAAGATATATTCCTTCTCTTGACCCTTAAATTTGTAATAGTGAAAATAAATTATAACTATACAAGTTCAAGTTGATCTGATCTTTTTTTTTTGGATATACCATTTACGAATATGATTTGAACCTAGAACATTGTCAAACTGAATAAGTATTCTTTATCATTAAGCCACATTAGAAGGTGGTCAAATTGATATATTTAAGAGTAACATTAGTTTATATAATTAATGTAATTCAATAAGTAATAGTTTATAATGTCAACAATTAATTAATAGAGGGTCCAAAAATTTTAGTTTCAAGTTTCCAAACAAGTGGTAATGTCATGCGTGACTCGGTAGTCAGTATAATAGACCAAAGAGCAAATAAATTAATGACTTGTATAAAGATTAAAGACTGATTTGCTACCAACTGTCTGAGTTAATTGCTTCCTCAATTACAGCTTAAGTCAAACTTAAAAAAAAAAAAAAAAAAAAGCAGCCAAGTTCTAATTATAAACTTGGCTGGATCTAATCTAATAGCTTAAAACTTTTTGGAAATTTACATGCTTTATCATTTGGATGTTAAATTGTTATTCAATCTATAGCTTTTTAAGATGTAATTAAATTTATTTACTTAGTTATTGTATTCAATTTTTTCTTAATATGTTTGTTAAATAGACAAAATAATTAACACATTTTATCTTATTTAATGGTACCCATTGTTAGTAATAATAGTGGAAACATTATTCGGAGTTTAACATGTGTTATTTAATTTCGGTGATATTATTGTTTGGTTATGATTTTGTTTGACTTTTAAGTTCTTGGTGTTTACAATTATTCACACCAATAGCCGGTAATAATATTTTGCGCAACTAGTGATATCGGAAAATACGGTTTTTTTTTTTTCAATAAATGGTAATGACAAATGACTTACTAAATCATTTAAATCGGTGAAGTTGACTACCATTTAGTACCCTGGTATAAAAGATTTGACTTTTGTAATATGTCATTAAACAAAAAAGCAATAGCCTTGTCAAAATGTGTCCTTTACGATTGCCACTGCTCACAATTCACATGCAGTCTTTACAACTTACTAGTTACCAGTTACCACCGACGCTACATGAAGGGTCAACTTCAAAGTTGGCACGACGACTATATATGTACGCAAAACACACGCCAAAATCTAGTGCAATTTTTTCTTCATTGTCATGATGGAGAAGATAAAGTCAGTGATGGACTTTTGAGTTTTGAGTCATTTATTTGCAGAAACTGCCTTGTCTCTCTCCACACCCATAGGCCATATCTATCATGCATGCATGCTACTCTCTATCTCTTTAGCTTGTTTCATTAATTTCTTGCTACCTACTCTCATTAATGTGCTTTCAGGGTGGCTGCCTTGTCCATTCTCTACCGTTTGATCTGTCGCCGTCTACATTTTCAGCCGTTAGATGCAGTACACGTTTGATTTTCTTCAACTCATAATGTCACATTCAGAATCCAGAAAGTTCTAGTTGGGATGTATCATATATGTTACGTATGCATGCGATCATTCATATTTGGGAAACATGTTTATCTAAGAACTATTGGATAGTTATAAATATCCACTGGATTTTGATTCGTTCAACGACCTAAAACGCGTTAATTGAGAATTTTAAATTTATATCTAGAGAAAAAGAATTGAATTACTAATTTGTAATAATACTATTTACTAAAAACGGTTATGAATCAAGTTTTGTGAACCTCATATATAAATCAAGAATTAAGTTTCTGTTGAAAAGAGAATTTCATTGTGTACCTCAAGTCTCATCTAAAGAATTAAGTTCCCTTTTCTGATTACGGTTCTGATGAAACTTAATTGTCTTTCATTTGTATTCTCGATTAATAAACAAGCCATTAAATAAATCAATTTTCTTGAATTGAAAAGAAATTAAAAAATCAATTATTCTTGTATGAAAGGAAGGAAAGAAAAATAAAAATAAAAATTAGTAAGAGCATCTCCGATACAAAAGTGACTTGTGAAAAAAAGGTATACCAAATAGGGGTAAATAGACAGTCTATTCAAAATATATCTCCAATGTAGCTGTTCATATTAAACCTCATGATGATGTGGCACATTTTTTTTTTAGACATTGTCAACATGACCGTCTACTTTTAGACGACCTATTGCACATTTATTTTTTCGGTTGACTCATCAAGTATTTAAAATTGACATTAATTTTTCATCTATTTTTGGTAAAGAAATAAAATAAAAAGAAAAAAGAAAAAAATTGGACACATCATTAATAATAAATGTGTTTTAAAAAGAAGCATTGGAGACCGTTTGTATATTTATTAATTATATTAATATTTAATTAATAAAAATAAAATATAATTTTGTGATTAATTAACTAATATATATTTTATTACTCAATTATTAGTAATAAATGGTTTTCACAGTTTAGTTTTTCGATTGTTTCTCGTTAACTATTTTTGTGGATTTTATTCTATAGTCAGTAATAAATATTTAAATTTTATTTTGTGTGTTTGTATTGAATTTATTCAAAATATAAGAATTTATTTTATTAAAAATAACTATTAAATCTATAGAAATTGTGCAATATTCATATTTCAAAAATTATATTTGGGGCGGGGTGGGGCGGGACAGGGTTGGGGCCACCTCCCTCGCTCCGGAAATTCCCCACTCTGCCCCCCTTTCCTGAACCCGGTCTTCAATAGTTGAGATTGGGGTTAAATAATTTTTTTCGGAACAAAATCAGGATTTGTAGTCTCCACCTCGAATCTGCCCTATTGACATCCTTGCGAAAAACTTACATGGGATGATAGCCTAATTAAAATACGTCGTATGACGACTTTTAAGATTTAACTTTAGTTTAGTTTAAATACATCTAATATTGCTATTGGGCCTCTTGTCAATGTGGTTGGACTCTTCAATTGGAGCCTCCACCACCAAGGTTCAACACCCATGACACACATGTATATATATATATATATATATATATATATATATATATATATATATATATACATATATCCTTTATCCCTCCTTGGCTATCAAGTGTGGGTGCTTTCTCCCCTTTAGTGGGAGCAGTTATTGTAATTTAAAAAAAAATAAAAAATACATAATATTTTTATAACATAGTACATTTTGATTAGACAAACGGGTAATGTGGTGAGATCATCAAATATCCAATATATATATATAGAAATTCTATTATCAGTTCGAACTGATAAAAGTTATATCAATTCCTTACATGTGGGCCACTGGATTTAAATACTTTGACTTGGTTGTATGCATTTGTCTGTCAAAGTATTTAAATTCAATGGCCCACATACAAGAAACTGATATAACTTTTGTCAGTTTGAACTGATAATAGAAAGGCTATATATATATATATATATATATTCTATAGTATGAAACTTTGAATCCTTCTACAATATAGATCCTGTAAAGTAACAAAATCTAGGAACAACTATTACAATAGACATACATTTGTTTTCAAATCAGTCATGTGTAGCGTTAGCTTTCTTTTTCAAGGGCAGCAATTTTTGCTCATGATTTGCTGTATTGCATTTGCATGAAACTAATAATATTGCACAAAAAGTAAACGCAAAAGGACCAAATTAAGAAAAAGTGAGGGGTACGTGTCACATGGAGTAGGTATATGTACATGCTTTTATGGCATGTTGGCCTGATCACGTACATCTAATTGGAATAATTGATTGTTTTTAGATATTTTCCACAGAAGAAAATACAATAAAAAATTATGATTGACATATCATCTTGTGATTTTTGCATATATGATATATAAACAGTTAAACACCCATCACAATTTATTTTGAATAATTATAATTTAGAATTTGATGAGAAAAAACGAGTTACAACTCGTACCCACCATAATAAAAAAAAAAAAAAATGCACATTTCATTGTAGTATAATCAA
Source organism: Acer saccharum (assembly GCA_030490815.1). Lineage (NCBI taxonomy): Eukaryota > Viridiplantae > Streptophyta > Magnoliopsida > Sapindales > Sapindaceae > Acer > Acer saccharum. The sequence goes on along the minus strand of CM059877.1, from coordinate 13,211,756 downwards.
TGTGTTTTATATATATATATATATATAACCGAATCACATTATTGAGTAATGACCGAGTATGAGTACCGACAATCCATATGTGTCATTTACAACTTCAATAGAATAAAATAAATAAACATTCAAGAATTTCAGTCTTGATTTGCTATATATATATTCATTCTCTCTCACGTTATCGATCTCCGCGTGAATTTAATGTCTCTAGCAAACTCCTCAACTGTAAAAGCTGCAACATGTTCTCTGATCACTCAAAATCTTCTCTCTATATATACTGTGTCCATGCATTGAAATGAGTCACACTTACACAACATTCTTAATTGATCCTGATCATCATTTCCTTTTCTGGGTTCTTTCTTTTCATTTCTCTTTGTTTGACTAACAATGGTGGAGTTGAGAAAGTTGTGTGTGGTGTTGGTGTTGGTGGTGATGTTGAATTATTGGGCTGAAGCAGCACCCCAAGCTCCTTGTTACTTCATTTTTGGTGATTCATTGGTGGATAATGGGAACAACAATCTGCTCAATTCATTGGCTAAAGCTAATTACATGCCTTATGGAATTGACTTCCCTAATGGCCCTACTGGTAGATTCTCCAATGGCAAAACCACCGTCGATGTCATTAGTGAGTCACACTTGACTTGATCAATGTGTTTTTGGTTACATAGTTTACAGTACATGCATGAAAATTGATGTGTTTGACTCATTAATTAATCACTTTTCTCTGTTGTCCACAGCTGAGCTTCTAGGCTTTGATGACTACATCTCTCCCTACTCAACTGCCAGTGGTCAAGACATTCTCAGAGGAGTAAATTACGCTTCCGCGGCTGCCGGAATCAGAGAAGAAACTGGCCAACAACTGGTACTACTTAAACTTCTGGGTCTGATGGTTACTTAACATACTATGTGTCTCCTAACGTTTTGATCGTTTTTTTTTTTTCAGGGAGCTCGGATTAGTTTCAGAGGACAGGTGCAGAATTACAGAAACACAGTCCAGCAAGTAGTGAGCTTACTTGGGGATGAAGATAGTGCAGCCGATTATCTAAGCAAGTGTATATATTCAATTGGTTTAGGCAGCAATGACTACCTCAACAACTACTTCATGCCTCTTTATTATTCAAGCAGTCGACAATACACACCAGAGCAATGGGCAGATCTTCTTATTCAAGAATACACTCGCCAACTCAGTGTCAGTAGCTACCTTCAAAACAATTTATTTCCCATTTCTAGTTTGCATTTACTAAATGATTAATTGTTTATGGTTCTTCAGAGCTTGTACGATTATGGAGCAAGAAAGTTTGTGTTGATTGGCGTTGGTCAGATAGGTTGCAGCCCCAATGAATTAGCTCAAAACAGCCCAGATGGGAGAACTTGTGTGCAGAGAATGAACTCTGCTAATGAAATTTTCAACAACAAACTCAAAGCTCTTGTGGATCAATTCAACAAGAATCGATCTGATGCCAAGTTCATCTACGTCAATGTTTATGGGATCTTCCAAGATATAATCACCAACCCTTCTCAATATGGTAAACCACTACTTTTCTAAGTAAAATTATCAAAACAATTTCATATATAAGTCGTATGTACTACAATATTTAGTGCTGGGCATGGTCCGGTTTCGACTAGAACCAGACCAAATCAAAAATTTCAATCCTGTGAAAAATAGGACTAGATCAGACCAATTCATTTCCAAAACCAGTCCAAACCAAATTAGATTAATGGTTTATGGACTTTTTTTTGCTTAGTCTTAACAATAATGATACTCAAAATTGGATGGTTTGGTGTTACAGGTTTCACAGTGACAAACACAGGATGCTGTGGTGTTGGGAGAAACAATGGGCAGATTACATGTTTACCCCAACAAACTCCATGCCAAAACAGGAGACAGTATGTGTTTTGGGATGCATTTCACCCAACTGAAGCTGCAAATGCAGTCCTTGGAAGGAGATCATACAGTGGTTCTGATTGTTACCCTATGGATATCCAACAATTAGCCCAGCTTTGATCAATGAACATGGATGGAGATTCTGATGATCAGTGTTGAAGATTGAAAAGTTTTTTTGCAATTTTGCATTTAGTTGTTGTTGTTGTATTTCAATTTTGCATTAAAAGGGCATGCATCTCCGGCCCGAATAGTGCTTTTGGTGCAAATTTTACATTAAAATAGTACAACTTTCATACCATTTCACTATTCCACCTCCAATCTACTGAACCAAATTTTACACTAAAAAGAATATTCCTTTTTTTAATTTTTTTTTTTTAATATATCTCCACAATTAACATTTCACTTTATAATGAACATAATATTGCAATACGATAAGAAATTATGAAATTAATACATTAAAAGAAATTAAATTTAATTAGGTAAAATATTACATTTATTATTAAAATAACTTAAATATTACATTTCATAAAATAAAGAAGAAAAAGCATAAAAATAAAAGTACATATTGATCCTTATCTAATTATTTGAATTAGTATATTTATCCCACAAATGATTTATTAAGGTATTTCAGAGTGCAATGTGAGCCTCTTTATCCCTGATTTCTCTATGTCGAGCTAGGAATTCTTGAAATCGGGTATTTTCATCTAACACCATCTCAACATTTGGAGTTTGTGCTTCCATATGATCCTCAATTGCTGCATCAACATCACGCTTATCCTCGTTTATCATGTTGTGCATAATAATGCACGTAGTCATTATATCATGTAAAACATGTTTATGCCAAAAACGTGTTGGTCCTGCCACAATTGCAAACTGTGAATGGAGAACTCCAAATGCACGTTCTACGTCTTTCTACATCCTTCTTGTTTCATTGCTAATATATTTTTTTTCGGACCACATGGATCGTGAATAGTTTGTACAAGCATATACCATTTTGGGTATATATCATTAGTTAAATAATAACCCATATTATATTCTTTTCCTTGAATGACATAATTAGCTGGAGGAGCAATATCTTGAGCGGGGTTGGCAAAAAGATGGGATACCTTCAACACATTAATATCATTGTGCGTACCCGGCAAGCCAAAATAGGCATGCCATATCCACTGATCATAATCAGTTATAGCCTCTAGAATAATAGTTGGGGATCCACTATGACCTGCGTATTGTCTTGCCCAAGCCGTTGGACAATTTTTCCACTTCCAGTGCATACAATCTAAACTACCCAGCATTCCTAGAAAATCACGATCTTTACCAATACAGAGTAGTCTGGCAACGTCAATAGCGTTAGGTGATCTTAGATACTCATATGCAAATTCCTCCATAACAGTATGATAAAATCTCTTCAAATTTTCAATTGTTGTAAACTCTCTTATTTTAATACACTCGTCAGTAGCATTTGCTAGTAGACCATATGTCAACATTCGAAATACTGCTGTTATTTTTTGAAGAGTGGACAAACCTAGTCTACCCACACTATCTCTTTTTTGCATAAAGTAGTTGTCACGAGCTTCCACTTTTTCAACAATATGAAGGAATAAACTTTTACCCATTTGAAAGCGTCGACGGAACATTTGATCTTTATACCATGGGTTCTCGACAAAATAGTCGTATAACAAACGATGATCAGCACTTTCTTGGTCTCGATTGATCACTACATGACTAGGAATTGAGCATCCACGGGTCACTGGGTTGTTTTGTTGATTGAGATACTGAGCGATGACCCATTGGATGTTACATGTTGGGCAATTATCGCTTCTTGTTCTGTATCAATCGCTTCAAGATCTGCCATAAGAGATTAGATGGACCTCCAACATTGGAATTCTCTTTTGCTTGGAGTTGAATTGAATGAGTTTTAGCAGACTTTGGTGTAAGCTATTTATCATTGTGAACTATACTATTCTAGATAAGAAATCTGAGCATGGCTAATTCCCAACCATTTGATGGATTGCATCACCTTCTGAACCGTAGGTCATCTCTCGATTATAATATCTTGTCTTTTCTATATGGACTGATTGGCAAGTTTTGACCTGGGTCAAGTATTTACCAAAACACGGCTTAAAGAATCCCTAATTTGATCTAAGAACATGAGCAGTGACAGATATAAACAAGTTCAAAATTAAGATTAAAAAGAGGTAATTACACAAATTGACCAATTAATTGTCTAATTCGCATGCTCAAATGCATATTCCAACACTTAGCTCGATCGAGTAGCTCCATTTGAAAGAATCCCCAATTCTCCCGAAGAACATGAGCAGTGACATATATAAACAAGTTCAAAAGTAAGATTAACAATAGTTGATTACACAAAATTGACCAATGGATCATCTAATTCACATGCTCAATTGCATATTCCAACACTTAACTCGATCGAGTAGCTCCATCTGATATGAATCCCTAATTCTATTGAACAAGATGAGCAATAAATCATAATACCTAGAATATAATTTTCAATTCAAAATAGCAATTGCAATACATGTGCTTTTAAAAAGGCGAGTGGATGGCATACAACTGTATCCAGCTGATTACAACGTAGAACGTGGTCGACAATAGTTGCAAGCCCATGTGGAAAAAGTAGATACAGATAAAAACACTTTAATTCAAAAAATCCAACGCGTGAACCAGATTCATTGAACCTAGACATCCAGTGCATCTGAATCATAGGACACCTCTTTGCAATAATATCTCAACTTTTTCAAAATTCGATCTTCACTTTTCCCAAAATATGAATATAAGATATCTGAGCTATTAAATGCCAATCATTGGATGACTTGCATCACCATCTGAACAGTAGGATTAAATCTCAAAAATAATATCTAGACTTCTCTAGACTTCTCTAGAATTCTTATCTTCACCTTTCCCAAAATTTAAAGATAAGAAATCTGAGCTATTAAAAGCCAACCATTGGATGGATTGCATTACCATCTGAACCGTAGGATTAAATCTCAAAATTAATATCTAGATTTCTCCAGAATTCTTATCTTCACCTTTCCCAAAATCCAAAGATAAGAAATCTGATTTCAAATGCTAACTAATGGATGGATTTCCTCACCATCTGAACCGTATGATTAAATTAAAAAAGAGTACCTACTATTTTCTATAAATATAAACCCACACTAAATTAAACCCATCTCTTCAAATCTCTTATCCCTTCGAATCAGTTATCTCTTCAAATCACGTTTTCCAAAAAATAGCTTCAAAAAGAAGTTCTTCATACACACATATAGAAGACACACACCTTTGTCACGTATATCTTGATATTTCGCAAAACCCGATCATAGGCATTTACCAATCAAAAGATATGTTCTAGTCTCGAGTTGAGAGTGATTACAACAACAACAACAACAACAAACCATATTTTATCATTGAACTTCGTGGCAAGAGAAGTTTGCAGTGTCGAATGTAGACTATCCTTACCGCAGTTGGGAAATTGCGGGGATGCCTACGACAGATCGAAAGTTTTAATCCTAGTGGTGCCTCTGAAGCTGATATTGTGAGTATTTTGTTAAAATTAAAGTTGTAGAAAAATTATATTTAATATTTAATTTTAACAATATATATTTGTATCATTTTACAGCTAAACCGGGTAAAAATATTATTAGCACAAGATAGCAAATACAAAAATGGACTAAAGTTTGACCATGTGTGGACCATCCTCAAAGATATGCAAAAATTTGCAGATAACGATACTGCAACATCAGCCTTTCGAAGGCAGAGTGGTCATTTTGTATCATCACAAGAAGACTTTCCAACTCTAGAGTCTCCCACAACGGCATCTCCTGGACTATCTTCATTTTCTCAAAATATAACTAGTGATGACGTTGGGGGTAGTTCATCTCAACGGCCCGTTGGGGTGAAGAAAGCAAAATTGAAAAAGTGGGCTCATGAAGAAAATTCAACAATTGTTGTCACTTTGGAAGAAGGACAACAACAACTCATGGAAGTTTATATATAAAAAAAACAATCAGGAGAGGCAAAGAACTAACGATATTATGGAGAGAAAATTGGAGTTGCGGGAAACCAAAATTGTAATGATGCATTTGAATACCATAACTAATCCAATAAAGCACGAGTTTGTGAATTAACAACAATTAAAATTTATGGCAAAACATGCTCAGCAACAAGGCCATGGATCCCAAAATACATCTGGGTCTTTTGGTGATTTTTTCAATAATCTTGGAGGATTTGGAAATGGTCTTCCAGACTACTAAATCATTGTTATAATTTATGTTGTATTTTTCCTTAATTTTAGTGTCTTAAAATTAGTGGTAATTTATTTTATCACTATGAAGTTTGTATTTCCTTTTTAATGTTTTTATTAATTAATGTATTTTTCTTTAATTTCCAATGTTTTGAATTAAGTGATTTATTAAAAAAAAATTGCATTAATTTTTTTTTTTAATTATACACTTCATTTTAGTTTATTATAAATGTTAATATCAATAATAATTAAATCAAAACAAAATCATTAAATAATAAAAAGGACCAAATTGGAATAAATTTAATTGATTAAGGGTAAAATTGTGATTAAACAAAACCTTTAAATAAAGGATATAATCAGAATAGATTTTAATAAATATGGTTAAATTGTGATTTAATCAATTAAGTGATTTATTAAAAAAAATTCATTAATTTTTTTTTTAATTATAAACTTCATTTTAGTTTATTATAAATGTTAATATCAATAATAATTAAATCAAAACAAAATCATTAAATAATAAAAAGGACCAAATTGGAATAAATTTAATTGATTAAGGGTAAAAATGTGATTAAACAAAACCTTTAAATAAAGGATATAATTAGAATAGATTTTAATAAATAGGGTTAAATTGTGATTTTATAAAAGTTGAGGGATGGATAGAAAGAAAAGAAAATGGAACCCATTTTTGCACAAAATGAACAGTGTCATGCAATATATTGTATAACACTGTTCATCTACATACAGTTGCCACGAAGAATGGCACTGTGTTGGAGGGTTTTTCTACTGCAAATTGGAGATACCGTAAAGAATGGCGCGGGGTTAGAGATGGTCTAAAGCTTGTGTTTATGTGCATTTGAAGAAATGCAACGAGGGACAGTAATGACTAATGAGGTCCTGTATTGCAGTATTAATTATTATTATTTTTATTAATTGTAATAATAGTCATCTTGGAATTTGAGAAATGTATCAGTTCAAGGTTATAATTATAAGTTATAACCAACATTTAAGAGTCTAATTGTTGTTTAATTTAGATGCGACATAATTTTGAGTTGATATGTGAATTGTTAAAATGTTGTAAATTTTGAGATCACATCCATCACCACATAAATTCAAAATTTACAAGATAAAAAAAACATCCATCATCACCACATAAACTCAAAATTCATATAATTGATCATATGTTATAATTAAATCCATCAAAGTCAAATTAGAAGTCAGCTGTCAGCTGGCTGGTAATTTGATAATATCATGTGGAGAATGTTTTTTTTTTTTTTTTTTTTTATGTATAACCACTACCGGGACCAGCGAGATTAGACTCTGCAAGCACAGTCCGGAATACTACTCCCACTATCTGGGAGATGATACAAATGGTATACAACTACTCTCACAATTGGAGAGAGAGATGCTCCCAGAACTAGGAGAGGGCTCCCCACACTTGGGATTTTATGACCAAGGTGGGACAAAGAATATATATACAATATATGCACACACACCATGGCGTTGAACCCTGGTGGTGGAGGCTCCGTTTGGAGCGTCCAGCCACATTGGCAAGAGGCCATATGTATGTGGAGAATGTTTTAGTTATCAATAAAATAAATCCCATATATATATACATATATATATATATTTGATATTCTAATCTGTGTTCAGGCTTCAGATGAAAATTCCAAATCAAAGTAGCATTCAAACAATAGTACTAATGGAATACAACATCAATTGATCAATCCCCAAAGCTGACCCAATTGTAAAAATTGTGTGAAATTATGAACTTTGTTCGACCGACATGAGTGAAATAAGAGAATCATGTGAGTCACCCCAAAAATATGTCTTGGTGCGTCTGCTTTGCATGTCATAAACTCGAGAAAATCTTATATGCATCGGGTACAATGCACCCTAGCCAATAAATGTATGCCACGTGGCATAAAGTGTGTCACATGGTATACATCTATTGGTTGGTGTGCCACATGGCATGCACCCATTTGCTAGGGTGCATTGCACCGGGTGCATGGAAGATTTTCTCTATAAACTCCCATGTAATTTGCATCATCATCAATGAAAATATATACAGTTAGGTCGACAACAATGAGAAGAAGCTATGTGTTGTTTCGTTCGATAGCTATTTACTTCTTAACCCAATTAGAGTATCTCCAATATAAAAATGATTTGTATTTCAATAATTGTTGACATACCAACAATATTGATAGACTTGCTTCCAATGCTTTTGTTTAAAATATTAATTTGTTAATGATATGTCTAGTTATTTTATTATTTTATTTCTAATCAAACAAATTTTTTAACACTTTTTTATATTTATTTCTAAGAACGAGTCAGCCTACAAAACAGCCTTTTAAAAAGAGTCTCTGAAGGTAGACATTCACGTTGACAATAATTATAATTTTTTTGATACTTCAGCTTGACATTGAACAATAATGATGGCATTGAAGAGACATATTTAAACATAATGTCTATTTGTCATATTTGACATAAATTTTTTCACAATCAATTGAAATATTTGAAATGCTCTAATAAAATAAAAACTAAAAAAGATTAAAATAACCGGATAATTGGTTGTTTATCAAGTATATTTTTATAAAGCAAATATTTTGATATTATTGACATATCAATAATTATTGTAATGTAAATCTTTTTTATATTGGAGATGCTCTTAGGATTTTCTGAAACTTTTTTATTTTTATTTTTTATATGTGATGTATTCTAAATCTACACTCATGTTTCTTTTTCCAAATCCAATATGAAAGCTATTTTGATTCCTAAATGGACTATGGGCCAGTTTAGTATTGTATTTGAAAAGTTAAAATCATATTATTTTATAATTTTGACATAAAATAATGTTTGGTAAAACTTTCAAAAATGATTAATTGATTATCTGACAAGTTTTAACAGTGATTTTTTGAAAAATATGTGGTGGGTTACTTTTTGAAAATGATTATAGAATAATCTATTTTAACATGAATCTTTTAAAATATCATTATTATCCCTATGAAATAAAGTTAAAATCATTTATATATCTTATTTCATCTCAAAATTAAATATTGATTTGATTTATAAAATCGTTTAAAAATATTTTATTATTCTTATGGATTTTTTTTCCTAATTTAAATATTGATTTAATATATATAATTAATGAAAAAAAATGAAATAGAGTTCTAAAATCATGTATATTTTAGTCATTGTAACTAATTTCAGCACTTTTGCAATAAAATTACCAAACGTATGTATATTGCTTTTGAGCTATACAGTAGTTTTAAAAATATAATTAACCAAACATCTGTTGATTAACTTCACAGCTGATTATTCCTTCATCACAGCTAATAATGATTATTATAAAAGTTACAGCAATACCAAATTGGCCCTATGGTTCCCTCAAAATCTCCACTTTATATTCGTAGACCTACAAGTTAATAGCTTAAATGAGTAATTTTAAGTAATTTCAAACCTACAATATGTTTATGTTTTGTAGGTTTGCTTTCACATGTGCAGTTTGGACATCTTCAAACTTGTTCATTAGCTCACCCATCTTCACCGTATCAAGTTCTGTAACCCTTTTAACTTCACCATTATCATTGAAGTATTCGGTCAAAATCCTTAATATATTTTTAAGGATAAAAAATCATTTTAGTCCCCTTAATTTGCCCTATTATACATTCTGGTCCCCCTAATTTCAGGATTGGCTCGTTAGGTCCTTTTGTTACGGTTTCTGTTTGAAATAGTTAGACTAACAATTTGGATTGGATCTCCACCGTCCAACCTGGATCTCCACCAAATCCAATTAACCCAAAGAAAAAAAAAAAAAAAAAAAATTCAAATCAAGAACACCAAAACCCAAATCATCAATTCCAAACCCAAACCCAACAACTAAACCCAGATCCCATCAGTAACAATAGATTCAACATCACTAGAAAACGAAACCCAGATTATCAAATCCAAACTACTGGAAATAAACGATTAAACATTCAAGGTTCTTTATACAAGCAAGCCATATATAATATATATATATATATATATATATATATATATATATATATATATATATATTATAAACAGAATAAAAGTTGAAAAATGAAAACAACCAAAGGGACCACTGCCATCGTCTCTCCGAACCAACAAAAATCATCTCCCAAAAACATCATCATCTTCAGAAATCCACACCATCAGCCATCATACAAATCGGACTGAATTCAAAACCAGTTTTTAATTAAAAATTATAATTCTTCCAATCTCTCTCTCCATATCATCTCTAACACCCAATCACTGAACCTTAGCCACCAAAAAATCTCTATCATCTTATCTCAATCTCATCATTATCATCAAACCCTAGCCATCCAAATCTGCCCTCTAATCGCCGCCGCCGCCCAAATCCACCACCCAAACCTCCACCATCGGGATGGGATTCGGATATCCCTTGTCAATTTTACGAAATTCTAGTTGTTATAGGTAAAAATTAGTGGTGAAGGACACGTCATCAGCATGAAAGGTCAAGAAAGCAGGAGTCAAGATAAGTCAACTTATGGAGCAGAAACCCCCCACAATAACCTACTCGGAAAAAGAGTAAGAAGTCCGACCACAAACAAAGACGATCAGCTCGGGCAGCAAATCTCACTCGGGCACACTCGGGCACACTCGGGCATACACACTCGGGCATACTTGGGAATCAATGAGACAGTCACCAACATTCATATGCCAAACATAATCAGCGACCAGCACATCCACGATAAGCAACGATGTGGACCATTAGAGTTTAACAAGGAAACAAGCAGTTCTCCCGCGAATAAAGGAGAAAGAATCTCGTCCAGAATTAGACTCAGCCAAAAGAGGAAACATAATCTAATTAGGACTAGGAAACCGCTTGAGACTTGGGCACCACAACACCAAACCCTAGCAACCACCTTAAAACCCTAAACACAACATGTATAAATACCCCCACTATACATAAACAGGGGGTACGCGAGAAATAAGATAGAGAGAGAGAGAAGATCATAGTGCGATATTCTTGTAACCATTCTTCATAGTGAATTTTGCTTCGTTGCTAAGGCAACAACCCGTGGATGTTTCTCCAATCTTTGGAGTTTTACCATGTAATCGCTTGTTATTTCTTCTCAATCTTTAGTCATTCTCGTTCATAAACTATAGCAATTTGAAAATAAATCATTGACTTGGTGACCATAAAAAATCACCGTCAACAATTGGCGCTAGAAGAAGGGGGACCCGAAAGTTTGTGACAACAATGGCTGTCGAAGGAGATGGTAGCGATTCCAGGTACAGTCAAGGCATGCCAAGTAACGAGCTGGAAGATGACACCGTGCTCAACACTGCAGATGCAACCCTAACGACGGTAGACCAATCAGCCGCCCTGGCTGGTATTCAACGTTTCCCTACAACCAATGAAGAAATCGCTCAACGACTCCGCGCTTCCCTGCAACAACTTATATCAGACGCAGCAAGGCAAGGAATTGACCTTTCTGTCACAGAAGGTTTGATGTCGCCTCACAATCAGTCAGCCCTAAACCAGTAGACAGCAAGATTGCGTTCTGCAGTGGTGATACCAACGCCTGATGCACCCCTAAAGGCAAGACGAGATCCTACAGGCAGACCAGAGATGCTATCTAAAAGAGTGGCCAGGAGAAGTAGGGAGCATAGAGAGGGGAATGATTCTGACAAAGGGTACGATCAAGATTGGATAGCTGGGGATCGAGACGACCCTAGGAGGCGCAGTCACAGGAGAGACCGGTCATCCTTCTCGGAAGAAAGTGAGCAGAATCATCATCGCAAGCACCAAAGGGGCACAGTCTGGCTGCATGGCCTAAACCGAGATCATAGAGAGTTGAATCCGGAGGAAAGGGGCCAAAAATGACCATAAGTCAAAACTTCAATGCGATAGGGGAACCTGAAGGAGACAGAGACATACTCATACAGAGTCTGACTCGGGAAGTTCAGAATAATCGTCGATAAATGGATGCTTTAGTCAAGCGATATGGGCGTAACGAGCTGTCAGATGATGAATCCGGAAGCCCTTTCACCAACAGGGTTCTGAGGATGCCTTTCCCGGAGAGATTCAGGATGCCCCACATTGAGCTGTTCAAGAAAGATACCGATCCAAAAGAACATGTCCGAAGGTACATGAGCGCTATGGCGCAGTATGTCCACAATGACGCACTGCTATGTTTGAATTTTCCCCGGACTCTTGGGGATCTAGGCTCCCGGTGGTTCAGTAGATTGCCAGCAGCAAGCATAGTGATGCAGCGGAAGATTCAACGCAAAACAACAATTGATAAAAGAAAGGGTAACCGATTCAAATCCGTTGATTCGCGCACGAATACCGGAAGCGAACCCTACTATTAGTCTGTTGATCCGCGCACAGATACCAGAATAATAGGCTTCAAATTCGTTGATCCACTCAGGATACCGAAATTGGATAAAAGGAGATACTCTCTCTCAAATTTTATTAATCATCAAAAACTGTCTTTCAAACCCTAGTACAATCTATTTAAATAGAATTGCAAAACTTGACTAACCAGAAAATCCTAAACAAAAGGGAAAGAATCCTAAATGGAAAAGAAATCAAAAGAGTCCTAAAACATTAAAAACCTATCTAATAAGGAAATAAGATTTGATTTAATAAAATCAAATCATAAAACATTTAACTACCTAATTAAATATACAATAAAAGAAACATAATAATAGATATTAATTACAAGACTATTTTTAAAATAAAAAGTCTTCAAGAAAATCTCCAATAATATCTCCTGCATCATTCTCTCCAGTGTGGAGAAAATTCGTCCTCGAATTTTGACAGCTTTGAGAAACAAATAAGTTGGAGAAACCGTTGAATGATGAAACACGGCAACATCGTAGAAATAATCCTCAAAAATTGAGTTCCTCTCATACTGCTCGTTCTGGAACAAATCTTCATCGAAAATCGGTGGCTTATCGAAAGCAACGATAACAAGTTCCGTCACATATTCCTCATCGAAAATTGACGGCTTATCGAAGTCAACGATAACCGGGTTTGACACATAATCTTCATTGAAAAACAATGAATGGTAGGAGGAAATTTTATTTTGGGGATTCATGGATTTTTTTTTTTTTTTTTTTGTTTTTTTTTTTTTGTTTTGGATATAGGGAGTGGTCCGTGGACGATGAGCCTAGCACAGAGGCAGACTCGGTGGCTTTGATACCAACTGATGCAGCGGAAGATTCAACGCAAAACAACAATCGATAAAAGAAAGGGTAACCGATTCGAATCCGTTGATTCGCGCACGAATACCGGAAGCGAATCCTACTATTAATCTATTGATCCGTGCACAGATACTAGAATAATAGGCTTCAAAATTGTTGATCCACGTAGGATACCGAATTTGGGAGATAAATAGAGAACACTCTAAAATTTTTATTAATTCAGCAACTGATTCTTCTAACCCTAATACAATCTATTTAAAGGAAACAAATTTGAAATCTCCTAGACTCCTAAAGATCCTAAATGAAATCGGGAAAGAATCCCAAATAAAAAACTAAAAACAAATTCTAATCATAAAAGGAAAAAACACCTAAATAAATATATAATAAATGAAAATAAAATAATATGTATTAATTACAAGAATATTTTTAAAATAAAAAATCTTCAACAATATCTTTGATAATCTCTCCTGCATCATTCTCTTCAGGTTGGAGAAAATTCGTCCTCGAATTTTGACAGCTTTAAGGAACAAATAAGTTGAAGATGTTGTTGAATGATGAAACACGATAATATCGTAGAAATAATCCTCAAAAATTGAGTTCCTCTCATACTGCTCGTTCTGGAACAAATCTACATCGAAAACCGGTGGCTTATTGAAAGCAATGATAACAAGTTCCATCACATATTCCTCATCGAAAATTGGCGGCTTATCGAAGTCAACAATAACCGGATCTGACACATAATCTTCAGTGAAAAACAATGAATGGTAGGAGGAAATTTTATTTTGGGGATTCATGGATTTTTTTTTTTTTTTTTTTTTTTTTTTGATACAGGGAGTGGTCCATGGATGATGAGCCTAACACAGAGGTAGACTCGATGGCTCTGATACCAACTGATGCAGCGGAAGATTCAACGCAAAACAACAATTGATAAAAGAAAGGGTAACCGATTCGAATCCGTTGATTCCCGTACGAATACCGGAAGCGAACCCTACTATTAGTCTGTTGATCCGCGCACAGATACCAGAATAATAGGCTTCAAATTCGTTGATCCACTCAGGATACCGAAATTGGATAAAAGGAGATACTCTCTCTCAAATTTTATTAATCATCAAAAACTGTCTTTCAAACCCTAGTACAATCTATTTAAATAGAATTGCAAAACTTGACTAACCAGAAAATCCTAAACAAAAGGGAAAGAATCCTAAATGGAAAAGAAATCAAATCTCCTAAAAATCAAAAGAGTCCTAAAACATTAAAAACCTATCTAATAAGGAAATAAGATTTGATTTAATAAAATCAAATCATAAAATATTTAACTACCTAATTAAATATACAATAAAAGAAACATAATAATAGATATTAATTACAAGACTATTTTTAAAATAAAAAGTCTTCAAGAAAATCTCCAATAATATCTCCTGCATCATTCTCTCCAGTGTGGAGAAAATTCGTCCTCGAATTTTGATAGCTTTGAGAAACAAATAAGTTGGAGAAACCGTTGAATGATGAAACACGGCAACATCGTAGAAATAATCCTCAAAAATTGAGTTCCTCTCATACTGCTTGTTTTGGAACAAATCTTCATCGAAAATCGGTGGCTTATCGAAAGCAATGATAACAAGTTCTGTCACATATTCCTCATCGAAAATTGGTGGCTTATCGAAGTCAACGATAACCGGGTCTGACACATAATCTTCATTGAAAAACAATGAATGGTAGGAGGAAATTTTATTTTGGGGATTCATGGATTTTTTTTTTGTTTTTTTTGTTTTGGATACAGGGAGTGGTCTGTGGACGATGAGCCTAGCACAGAGGCAGACTCGGTGGCTCTGATACCAACTGATGTAGCGGAAGATTCAACGGAAAACAACAATTGATAAAAGAAAGGGTAACCGATTCAAATCCGTTGATTCGCGCACGAATACCGGAAGCGAACCCTACTAGTAGTCTGTTGATCCACGCACAGATACCAGAATAATAGGCTTCAAATTCGTTGATCCACTCAGGATACCGAAATTGGATAAAAGGAGATACTCTCTCTCTCAAATTTTATTAATCATCAAAAACTGTCTTTCAAACCCTAGTACAATCTATTTAAATAGAATTGCAAAACTTGACTAACAAGAAAATCCTAAACAAAAGGGAAAGAATCCTAAATGGAAAAAAATCAAATCTCCTAAAAATCAAAAGAGTCCTAAAACATTAAAAACCTATGTAATTGATAAATAGAGTGTTCTCTATTTATCTTCCAAATTCGGTATCTTACGTGGATCAACGATTTTGAAACCTATTATTCTAGTATCTGTGCGCGGATCAATAGATTAATAGTAGGGTTCGCTTCCGGTATTCGTGCGCGAATCAACGGATTCGAATCGGTTACCCTTTCTTTTATCGATTGTTGTTTTGCGTTGAATATTCCACTACATCACATAGGCAGCTTCGGCGAGCTGAGCAAAGCCTTCTCCAGGCAGTTCCTCGGGAATGTACACAGGAAAAAGTCGGTGGCTCACTTATCCCAACTCAAACACGGAAAAGACGAGTCGCTGAAGAGATATCTGGGGAGGTTCGGTCAGGAGGTGTCCGAAATCGGGAGTGCAAATGACGAAGCAATAATTGCCGCATTCATCAACAACCTTCAGAATGATCAATTGTCCTTTGACCTCAGAAGAGCCTAACTAACCAGTTATGTCGATATGATGGACATGGCAGGGGGTTACGCCTTGGCCGAAGAGGAGGAAATTGCCACAGGAGGTTACTTCGTGCATGGCGGTCGCCAGGAGGGATCCAAAACCAAAGACCAGACAAAGGCACCCGATACCAAAGGTGACAAACAGAAGAATAAAACGCGGGATGGTCGGGATGGATGACGAGCATATGACCCAAAAACCGATCAACCGCGGTAGAAGTTCCAGGGCAGATATACAAATTATACCCCATTGAAGAAAGATCAAGAAGAAGTCCTGGCAATCCTAGAAGAGAAGAACATGTCTAAAGAGCCGCTTAAGCAGTCAACATATGCTCGGAGGGACACCACCAAATATTGCCGTTTCCACAAGGAGAATGGACACGAGACATCCAAGTGTTTCCAGCTAAGGGACCACATCGAAACCCTCATTAGGGAAGGGCATTTGAAAGACATTGTTTTCAAAAAGGTGGACAGGGCAGATGGACAGAAGGATAGCCGACGGGATGGGCGGGCAAGAAAGCTTAGTCCTAAGAAAATCGAGGATGAAGGAGCAATTAACACCATCTTCGGAGGACCAGCGACTGGTAAGAGTAACAGGGAAAGGACCCAAGAAATCTGGGAGGCCATGGAGGCACGGAGAGACTTGAACGTCAATTCTATTGAACCCGACCCGAAGAGAATTAAGAAGGGCTGGGACCCGACCATATTCACAGAGGCCGACTCACATGGAGTAGATGTGAGGCCGAATGATGCGCTGGTGATCAGCGCACGGATCGGTCATAGAGAAGTTCATCGAATTTTGATTGACAATGGGAGTTCAGTAGATATTCTTAGTGCCGAAGTATATGACCAGTTGAGGCTAGATAGGAAAGACCTACAGCCGTTTCCCACACCCCTCAGAGGATTTGGAGGAGTCGAAGTAAGGTCGCTTGGCATGGTAAAGCTACCCGTGAAGAACGGGAAGGCTCCTTGCCAAAAAACAGTGCTACTCGACTTTGTGGTGGTAGATACAGAGAACTGGCTGTACAACGCTTTATTGGGCCGACCATTTTTGAATAAAGCCAAGGCGGTGACAGCAACTTATGCCCTCATGATGAAATTTCCGACCGAATATGGCGTAGGAGTGGTCAAGGGGTCACAAGAGATGGCCCGAAGAGCAAACTTGTCAGTGTATAAAGATAGGGAAGTACACCAAGTATACCCAGTAACGACCCAGCAAAAGGTTGGAGAACCTGAAGAGCAGGCAAAAGTGCCGAAAGAATTTGAGTTGGATCCCAGAGAAGAACCCGAGGATAGGAAAGATGAGCCGACCCAAGAGGTGACACTAGATCCAGAAGATCCGAGTAGGACGGTGAAGGTAGGGGCAAGCTTGAGCATACATGTCAAAACCCAACTTGTTACACTGCTAAGAGACTATAAGGATGTTTTCGCTTGGAGTCACGAAGATATGCTGGGGGTAGACCCGAGGGTAATATCACATCACCTTTCCATCAACCCAGAGTTCCAACCAGTGGTACAAAAGAGGAGATTGTTCAATCCAGAAAGAAGCGTCGCAATCAAGAAAGAAGTGGAGAAGCTGCTTTCCGCGGGGTCGATAAAGGAAGTCAAGTATCCGGAATGGGTAGCCAATGTAGTGTTGGTCAAGAAAAAGAACAAACAATGGAGGATGTGCGTAGACTTCACAGACTTGAACAAAGCTTGCCCAAAAGATAGTTTCCCATTGCCGAGGATCGAACAGTTGGTAGATGCAACAGCAGGACACGAATTGCTGAGTTTCATGGACGCCTACTCAGGATACAATCAGATCCGGATGAACAAAGCAGATGAGGAAAAGACATCGTTCACCACGGACCAGGGCTTGTATTGCTACAAAGTGATGCCATTCGGATTGAAAAACGCCGGGGCAACATACTAGAGGTTGGTGAACAGGATATTCACTCGGCAGATTGGGAAAAACATGGAGGTCTACGTAGATGATATGTTGACCAAGAGCACCACAGCAGAAAAACACACGGAAGATTTGAAGGAAACCTTTGACATCCTAAGGAAGTATCAAATGAAGCTCAACCCAAGCAAATGTGTGTTCGGGGTACCGTCGGGAAGGTTTCTAGGTTTTCAGGTACACCAAAGGGGAATTGAAGTAAATCCCGAGAAGATCAAAGCATTAGAAGGAATGGCTTCACCAAAGACACTGAAAGATGTGCAAAGGCTAATGGGATATCTTGCGTCACTCAACCGGTTTATAGCCAAGTCAACAGACAAATGCGCTCCATTCTTTAAAGCAATAAAAAAGGGAAAAGGGCTCGAATGGAGTACAGAATGTGAAGAAGCCTTTCAGAAATTGAAAGAGTATTTGGGGAGAGCACCCATCCTTTCAAAACCGGTGGTGGGAGAAACATTGTTCTTATACCTCTCGGTCACAGAAGTGGCGACAAGTTCGGTATTGATCCGATTAGAGGAAGGAATACAAAAGCCAGTGTACTACACAAGCAAGGCATTGTTACCGGTAGAAACCAGGTATTTGCCGGTAGAAAAAATAGCGCTAGCTCTGATCACATCGGCCAGGAAATTGAGGCTATATTTCCAAGCGCATACAATAGAGGTGTATACAGACTGCCCAATGAAACTCATTCTTCAAAAGCCAGAAGTGTCGGGAAGGCTGACCAAATGGGCAGTGGAACTCAGCGAATATGTTATCAGATACACACCAAAAGCGGCAATCAAAGGGCAGGCGGTATCCGACTTTATAGCACCGAGCCAGACGCCGAGGTAAGAAGGGTAATGAAAGATGAACAGACTACTAAATTCCAATAGAAATTACATGTTGATGGATCATCAAACACACATGGCAGCGGGGCAGGAATAGTCATAACAACCCCCGAGCGAGATACTGTGGAATGCGCCATGAGGTTCGATTTCAAAGCAACCAACAATCAAGCAGAGTATGAAGCCTTGTTGGCCGGCCTAAAGGTCTGCATAGCATTAGGGGTAGACGAGCTGGAAATTTACAGCGATTCGCAAGTCGTGGTTAATCAGGTACTGGATGAATACGAGGCAAGGGAAGAGCACATGATAGCTTCTTTGGACATTGCAAAGAGGCTACTTAGAAAGTTCAAAGTGTACAGAATCTCTCAGATCCCTCGGGAAGAGAACGAAAAAGCAGATGCCTTGCCCAAACTAGCTTCAGCCACCACAAGTATCAGATCCAAAGCAATACCAGTGGCACATCTGACTAAACCAAGTACAGCAGAATCCGAGGAAATCACAATAGAAGAGATCCGACCGAGCCCAGGCGACTAGACATACAAACTCAGAAAGTACTTAGAAGAAAATATACTACCGGAGGATGCTGTGGAAGCTAAACGCATCAGATACAGGTCAACCCGGTACACGATTTTGAGGGGAGAATTATACAGGAGAGGATTCTCAAAAGTGCTGCAAAGATGCATTTCCGACGAAAAAACCGGAGAGATACTGAAAAGCGTCCACAGTGGAGTGTGTGGGAACCACACCGGGGGTAAAAGCCTAGAACACAAGATACTCAGGCAAGGATTCTACTGGCCGACTCTGTTCGTAGAGGCGCAGCGAATCGCAGAGAGTTGCGAAACATGCCAAAGAATAGCAAACGACATTCGGCGACCCCGAGAATTACTTAGAAGCTTAACCTCACCTTGGCCCTTCGCCATGTGGGGACTCGACCTAATAGGACCAATGCCCATAGGAACAAAGGGAGGAGCAAAGCACGCAATTATAGCAGTGGACTATTTTACCAAATGGGCAGAGACAGAGGCACTTGTACACATCACTGAGGCAAACACCACCAGCTTTGTTAAGAAGAATATAATATATCGGTTCGGGATCCCGAGTATCATCATAACAGACAATGGAACTCAATTCGACAATAAGAAGTTCAGAGAAATGTGTGAAGAATTTAAGATCGCAAACTACTATGCATCGCCTGCTCACCCTCAAACCAATGGCCAGATCGAGGCCGTGAATAAGGTGATCAAGCACACATTGAAAGCAAAACTAGAGGCAAATAAAGGCGGCTGGGCGGACAAACTGCCCGAGGTACTATGGGCATACCGAACAACTGTAAGGTCGTCCACGGGGGAGACTCCTTTTGCGCTGGTATTTGGGACAGAGGCTATTATCCCAGCAGAAACAACTTTTACATCCCCCAGGATTCAGTTATATAGCCCCGAACACAATATAGATATGCTGCAGCAGAACTTAGACAAGCTTGAGGAGATCAGAGATACAGCGCAAGTAAGAAATTCCACGTACCAGCAAAGGGCTGCGAGGTACTACAATTCCCACGTTCGGGAGCGGAGATTCCAACATGGAGATTTAGTGCTAAGAAGAGTATCCCTAAATACCAAAGATAAATCGTCGGGATCTCTCGCCGATAAATGGGAAGGGCCATACATCATCAAGGGAATTGTAGGGCACAGGGCCTACATGATAGCCCGACCAGAGGGTAGCCTGATACCCCGACCATGCAACGCACAGTATCTAAAAATCTTCTATCCCTAAGGAATCCGACTATGGTTCTATGATTGATTTATTCTGCTTTAGCTCAGTTTTTAGTTTCCGCTTTAATTATTTCAGATTTATTTGTTGATTTCGTAATCATGTTAATCATCTAATAAATTTCAGTTGCTAGTACGAGGTAGTGGAATCAATAAAATCCATGAGCAACAGTTCAGTAGCGGCCACCTAGAAGCCGGCCAAATAAACACCAAAAAGAATCGGGCGCTATAAGGCCGCGAAAGAGCGGACGAGTGGTGCTCGAGGGGAGGAAAAAATATAGTAGCGTGCCCGCCTAGTTAAGGCGATGCGAACGCATCCCTTAGCAAAAAGGCAAAACTGAGGCACTAGGATAACTGGAAAACTGCTCGGAGCGCCGCTAGAAAGACTAGTGAGATACGCAGCCGTGTTGGCTTGTACAAATTACCCCAAGCTGCCTTATTCTTTCCGCCTGAGCTTCATCAGCCTGGCAAGCCCCGGACATCTCAGCCACCACCTGCGGCAAATTAACAGCAAATGGAAGTGAAGTAAAAATGAGAGCAAAAGTAAAAGAAAAATATGAAATTAGGCATATGGACCAAGGCGTTACTTACGTAGGAAGCACTGTTAAAAAAATTGCAGAGCCAGTCAGATACAGTCCCGGTCCTGAAATGACTCTAGTGATCCTCCCCAATATAGGCTCGGCCTGAAGCCATGGCCCTTAGCATGGTCTCGGGGGTAGGATCATCGATCTAGGGAGAGGAGCCCAAACCACTTACACCGGCTTCAGGGAGTCCGGCAGATGAGGCCGCCCGAGGAAAGTCGGTTGAGCCACCAACACTATCTCTGATCTACTCCCGCGGAGGGGTCACGCTCGCATCTTTTTCAACATCACCCTCCCCCTCATCGCTTGAAGAAGAATCAACATATGCAACTACTTGGGGAATCTTGGGGTAAGGGCGACCAGAAGAAAACGAGGCTTTCCTCTTCCCAGGCTGCCCCGCTTCAACGTTGCTGTCTCCGAGGGTAGAAATCAGATCAGCATGAGTTAGAATCTCCGAGGCAGAAGGATTCGGCTCGGCTGAAGTCGAAACCTCCGGAGCTACCGCGCCCGAATGTCCCCCAACTGCTTCAACACCTTGAGAGGTAACGTTTGGCATGTTTGTGGCAGAGTGGGGAGAACTAGATCCGCTGGGAAAAGTCGCCTGCTCGGGCTCAGAGGGATCCCCTACCTTCTCTTTCCCCTTGGAAGAAGGACCTGCTTGATTGTCTTGATCAGGAGAGGTCCTACTTACTCCAAAGTCTTCCGGGTCGGCCACAGCCTCCGCAGAACAGGCAGTCATTCCTCGACCTTAGGTCTCCTCGGGCACATAATCGGGTACTCCCCCCTCATCATCTCCCTCGAGAGGGTTTTTGGGAGCACTTTCATCCGTTTCGTCTTCGGGAGGGGCTATCCCGGCGTCTCGCTGACGAAGGGCTGCTTTCCGGCTCGCCTCCATAATGCCCTTCATTCGGCGGGCCAGGGCGTCGCAGACTACATCTACCTCAAACACTTCAAAAGAAAGAGTCCGAGTTAGTAGACAAATTTAAGAACAAGAATGTAAAAAAAAAAAAAAAAATTTAACTTACGGTGTTTGCGGCGCGCAGAAATCTGAGGAAACAGACGGGCTTTAATCATCTTCCCCTCGTTATAGAGATAGGGTTTCCCCCTTTTCTCCAAGGGGCGGACTGCCGCCCGAGCCAAAGTATTCAGTTCCTCGTCGGTAAAGGCTGAAGTCAAATGGTTCCATTGAGGCGTATAGAAATATCGAGGAACCCGGCAAGTCATCCGAGTGCCATCCAGGTCAAAACTGATTGATTGGCCCCAGTTCTTGCCCACAAAAAACCAATTGTTTTTCTAAATTTTGTTTGAGGTAGGGAAGCCCCAAACAAACCCCTTTATCTTCTCATCTGTGGTCGGCTCGATTTCTCCCTTGACCACAACATCTTTTAGGATCCACAACTCGGGCTGAGTCGACTGAAGGAAATAAATCCCAGTCTTCCCCACCGGCCTCAGCGAATAGAAGTAACGGATCTCGTGAGGTGTGGGAGGTGGCCGCTTCATTCTATGCCACATGTGCCACATGCACATCAAGATACGGTAACTATTCGGGGTTAGCTGCACCGGAGCAAGTCGGGCCTCAGCCAAAAACCATGTAATGAAAGGCTGGAAAGGAAGGGTGACGCCACAAGTGAGCATCGCCCCATAGACCGCCACATGGCCAGGCGGGGGGTTCCATGTAGCCTGACCCTCGGCTGGAATCAGCGAAATCTCGTTGCTGTTGAAATCGAACCGCCGCATATATCTCGTCACTTCTTCAGGGCCGACCACGTTCGGCTCAACGTCAAAGATACATATCCGCTCGGGAGAGAAGGGAATGCGAGTGATCTTGTGCTCCTCTTCAATATCATCCTCAACAATTCTCTGGGTCGCCACTCGGCTCTCCCGAGAATGGGAGTCCTTATAAACCTTGCGAGTACTCATTCTTTTTCCAGGTCTTCTCCTCGGCCGAGTATCAGCACAAGCGGAAGGAGAAGAATCTGACCAAGCTTCAGGCTGGTATGAGTCAGGTGGTGATGAACTCGAAGAAGCAAAAGGAATTTCTGAAACAGGAGGAACCTCAGAAGTAGCAGGCCTTTCTGGAAAAAGTCCAGAAACGTCGGCGTCAGTGTAATGCGGCTGATCGAAAAGAGGCTCGTCTAATAACCTGTGAACAACCGACGCAGTGAGAGCATCATTTCGCTCAATAGCAATCATACCAACAGTAAAAAGACGGTATCTAGCTTCAGGATCCATGAGAACTAACCTTGATTAGCGAAAAGCAGGTAAATGCAAACAACAAAGGAAGAACCTTCAAGTAAAGGCTTGGGGGTCGAAACAGATGATCTCGGCGAAGCAAGATTAAGAAGGCAAGTTGGAGGAGAGAGAAAAATACCCAGAAACGCAAGAGACACAGGCACACTTCTCTTTCGAAGAAATGCAAAAATGGTGGATAAGAAATAAGAAGGGAAGGGGAAGTGGATAACCAACATATATAGGCGGAACATTGATTTCAAAAAACGAACGAAACCCTAGGAGAAGCACATTAAAGCGGGAAAATAAAGGGGCGTGGGCTATGACGTGGGCTGCACGCAGGCGAACAGAGAAGTTGCGTCTCATAAATGCGTCGTACCCCAGCCAAGCAAAGAAAGACAAGTGGCAATCGGACAGCATCTTGAGCAGCCAGAGAGTAGAAGCGTCGCCATCAAGAGATTTCTGACGTGAGTGATGAATCAGATGTGTGCGGTTGCAATTAAGACACGTCATTAAAGGCTTCGAATTAAATGAGGATACATTAATACAGAAAACGATAAACGAGGACTAGTTATGGAAAAGTGTCAAGATTAAATATTCGTCCCAAGAAGACCCGACTCAGCGCGATTGGTTCAAATATTTAAGAGGGTATTGTTATAGGTAAAAATTAGTGGTGAAGGACACGTCATCAGCATGAAAGGTCAAGAAAGCAGGAGTCAAGATAAGTCAACTTATGGAGCAGAAACCCCCCACAATAACCTACTCGGAAAAAGAGTAAGAAGTCCGACCACAAACAAAGACAATCAGCTCGGGCAGCAAATCTCACTCGGGCACACTCGGGCATACACACTCGGGCATACTCGGGAATCAATGAGACAGTCACCAACATTCATATGCCAAACATAATCAGCGACCAGCACATCCACGATAAGCAACGAAGTGGACCATTAGAGTTTAACAAGGAAACAAGCAGTTCTCTCGCGAATAAAGGAGAAAGAATCTCGTCCAGAATTAGACTCAGTCAAAAGAGGAAACATAATCTAATTAGGACCAGGAAACCGCTTGAGACTTGGGCACCACAGCACCAAACCCTAGCAGCCACCTTAAAACCCTAAACATAACATGTATAAATACCCCCACTATACACAAACAGGGGGTACGCGAGAAATAAGATAGAGAGAGAGAGAAGATCATAGTGCGATATTCTTGTAACCATTCTTTATAGTGAATTTTGCTTCGTTGCTAAGGCAACAACCCGTGGATGTTTCTCCAATCTTTGGAGTTTTACCACGTAATCGCTTGTTATTTCTTCTCAATCTTTAGTCATTCTCGTTCATAAACTATAGCAATTCGAAAATAAATCATTGACTTGGTGACCATAAAAAATCACCGTCAACACTAGTCAGATGTGGAGCGGTGGAATTCTAGTCAAACCTGCCGCCCCTTTGTCGAGGGAAAAAAGAAGGGATTGAGAAAGAGAAGGGGATCGGTGGGAAGGAGGAGATCAAGCGGTGTGATTTCGGTGGGTTTGGTGTTTGAGTGGTGGTGGTGGCTAGGGTTTCAGTGTTGGAGAAGATGAAGAAGATGAAGATGGTGGTGATGATGTGAAGAAGATGAAGATGAAGATGGCTAGGGTTTCACTTTTTGTTCTTAATTATTTTTTTTTTCTTTTTATAATTAAAAAAAAAAGATGGAAAAGAGAAAGGATTAGGGTTTGATTTTTTATTTTCTTTTAATTTAAAAGATACATTTTTTATTTTAAATTTAATTAGTTTAATATTTATTTATTATCCTTTTAATTAGTTTTATATATTTTTTAATTTTGAATTTAATTAGTTTTATATAATTTATTTATTGTTTAATTCTTTTAAAAAATATTTATTATTTAATATTAGTTTTTTATTAAATAAATTATTATTAATTGTTTTTAAAATTTTCAATTATTAATATAACATTAATTGCCTAAGTTAATTGTTTTTTTAATTTTTCAATTATTAATATAAAATTAATTGCCTAAGTTACAAATTTACCCTTTAGTCAAAAACCTTCTAGAAACACAGAAGGCATCTTTACCATTTTACCCTCCAACTATTGACGGAATTTTTAAGAAGGGTTCAAAAAAAATTTATCACTATTTGGGGCGCTTTTTGTAAGACAGGCACCACATTACTAATTTAAGTTTAAAAGGCACCTATTTAGGTGACAAGACAAAAATACCCATTTTTGTCACTTTGTGTCTTTTTCAAACGTTGAGAGAAAACCTTTTTGAACATTTTCGTGCATTTTCGAGCCTTTTAAACAGTTATCCGAGCCTTTTTGAACATTTATCGTTGTACAGTAATCGTGCATTTTTGTACATAAATCGAGCATTTTTGTATATGAATCGTTCTTTTTTGTACAGTAATCGTGCCTTTTTGTATTGCAATCGTGTCTTTTTGAACATTTATGAATCGAGCATTTTTGTACATGAATCGAGCCTTTTTGTACATGAATCGTGCCTTTTTGTACTGCAATCGTGCTTTTTTGAACCTTTATGAATCGAACCTTTTTGTACATGAATCAAGCCTTTTTGTACAGTAATCGTACCTTTTTGTACTGCAATCGTGCCTTTTTGAACCTTTATGAATCGAGCCTTTTTGTACTGTAATCAAGCCTTTTTATACATGAATCGAGCTTTTTTGTACTGTAATCGTGCCTTTTTGAACCTTTATTTTGAGTCTTTTTGAACTGCCCACGAGCCTTTTAGAATGTTACCCGAGCCTTTTCAAGGAAAATTCATAGGTTAATCGGTGTAATACACAGATCGAGCCTTTTAATGAAGTGTTCGAGCCTTTTCATACACTACCCAAGCCTTTTCACAACCATACTCAGATCGAAAAATCAAACCGAAACCAAAAAAATCTCCGGGGGCGCTGGCCCCTACCCCCTGCGAACCCCCGAATGCGTCTGCGTAGCGCCACTAAACTAATGGAGATCTGTTTTGATGTTCAACCTCCATTGGAGGTCTGTTAAACAGACATCTATGAAAAAGATGAAAAAATAAAGTCTCAGAAAATTTCAAAGTAAGAGAATGTGTAAAGCAATGACATTTTTGTCCGTTCACTATAATAGGTGCCTTTTAAACTTAAATTATTAAAGTGGTGACTTTCTTACAACACCAACTTAAAAAAGTGACATTTCTCACCATTTCCACTTTTTAAGAACCCTAACAGAATTGGACGGTAGGGACCTAACCAACTATAAACCTAAACTATAGGGACCTGCATTGACAATCCTGAAACTAGGGGGACCAGAACGTATAATAGGGTAAACTAGGGCCGGGGACTGAAATGATTTTTACCCTTTTTTTTAAAGCACATGCTTTTATGCAATTTCAGTATGTTCATCTTTAGTTCTAAGGATTTTCTCCCCCATCTTCACCATATCTATTCCTCTAACCTATTTAACTTTACCTTTGTCATTGAAGTATTCGGTCAAAATCTAGAACATTTTTTTAAAGCACATGCTTTTAAGCAATTTTAGTATGTTCATCTTTAGTTTCAAGGATTTTCTCCCCCATCTTCACCATATCTATTCCTCTAACCCATTTAACTTCACCATAGTCATTGAAATATTCGGTCAAAATCCAGAACATTTTTTTGAAGCACATACTTGTAAGCAATTTCACTATGTTTCAGTGTTGCTAGCGAGTTTCAAATGACAGCTGTGGAAGGTTACTATCCACTCACGAATTCACGATAATCCTTTTCAAGCTCAGGTTTGGACTTTCCATTAAAGACCCCAATATCTAATCGTAAATCGACCATAGCTTTTGTTACGCAGAATTGGTTCCATAATTGGCCATGTAAATATGTACTGCAGTCTTCAAATATGATCCGAAATTCCTCCTTCAACTTTTGACAATTAACAAGGAGTTCCAACGCTACATCCAATGATTGGTCTATCTCCATCTGAAAAACATTGCTTATTAAATGTTATAAATGATTTCAACATTACTAAAAAAATAAAAAAGATTTCACTGTAGAGTAATGTCTCCAATTTTAGTTTCAAGTTTCCAAGTAGTCATGTCACGCGCGTGACTCGGTAGTCAGTATAATAGACCAAAGAGCAAATAAATTAATGACTTGAATAAATACTGATTTGCTTCCAACTGTCTGAGTTAATTGCTTCTTCAATTACTGCTTAAGTTTATTGGGATCAGAGATCAACAGTCAACACATCTTACTGAGACTTTCTCGAACTCTCTCGGTTGATCGGTTATTAATCATAAATTTGTAAGAACATTCAAATAAAATTTATTATAATTTGTTTTCATATATAATCTTGAAAATTTGGATTCTCTTCCTATTTATATGCTCTGCTTGAACACGAATAACAAGTCTGTACATAAGAATCATTAATCAAAATTTGTTTTGAACTCTAGTTATAAACTTGGCTGGATCTAATCTAATAGCTTAAAACTTTTTGGAAATTTACATTCTTTATCATTTGAATGTTAAATTATTATTCAATCTATAGCTTTTAAGATGCAAATTTATTTACTTAGTTATAGTTTTTAATTTTTTCTTAATATGTTTGTTTTAATAGACAAAATAATTAATACACTTTATCTTATTTAGTGGTGCCCATTATTGGTAATAATAGTGGAAATATTATTCGTTTAATACTGTTATTTAATTTCGGTTATATTTTTGTTTGTTTGGTTATGATTTTGTTTGACTTTTAAGTTCTTGGTGTTTACAATTATTCGCACCAATACTCAATAGCCGATAGTAGTATTTTGCACAGCTAGTGATATTGAAAACACGGTTTTTTTTCAACAAATGATAATGACAAATGACTTACTAAATCATTTAAATCGGTGTTTGATCCACTTTTTTAAGTTGATTAGTATTTATTACCTTGATATAAAAGATTTGACTTTTGTAATATTTCATTAAACAAAAAAGCAATGGCCTTGACAAAATGTGGCCTGCTCACAATTCACATGCAGTCTTTACAAGTTACTAGTTACCAACGACGCTACTTGAAGGGTCAGCTTCAAAGTTGGCACGCCAAAATCTAGTGCAATTTTTTCTTCATTGTCATGTCGGAGAAGATAAAGTCTGATGGACTTTTGAGTTTTAAGTCATTTATTTGCAGAAATTGCCTTGTCTCTCTCCAAACTCATATCCATCATACATGCATGTTACTCTCTATCTCCTTAACCTTTTTCATTTATTTCTTGCTACCCACTCTCATTAATGTGCTTTCAGGGTGGCTGCCTTGTCCATTCTCTACCGTTTGATCTGTCGCTGTCTACATTTTCAGCCGTTAGATGCAGTCCACGTTCGATTTTCTTCAACTCATAATTTCACATTCAAAATCCAGAAAGTTTTAGTTGGGATGTATGTTACATATGCATGCGATCATATTTGGGAAACATGTTTATCTAAGAACTATTGGATAGTTGTAAATATCCACTGGATTTTGACTTGTTCAATGACCTAAAACGCGTTAATATAGACATATGTCCCAATTTGGTTGGTTAGACGCAAATTGAAATACCATTTTTAGACAGCTATTTGAGTCCTTTGTTTTACTGAATTATTCAGAATTGATTATTATGATATATGTTAATTACATATAAAAATTGATGATTTGAAAACATTTGTTTTGAATTAAAATACTTTTAGTTCATTAATTGATTAAAATAGAAGGTGTAATAAACAAAAAATAAAAAATCTTTAAAATATAGTGAATATTATATTCGGTTGAAAGATCTCAACAAAATATTTTTAATGGTATAATATTTATAGTAATTAGAATTATGAATAAAGAGTTATAATAAATTAATTGAGTTTAGTTAAAAATGTAAAAAGGATATAAGAGGAATTTAAGAATGAATATGAGGGTAAAATAAGATTATAAAAAGTAAATAGTGAAATAGAAATGGTCCCTGCCCCGAATCTGCCCCATTGACATCTCTATGAAAAACTTACATGGGATGATAATCAAATTAAAACATGTCATATAACGACTTTTAAGATTTAACTTTAGTTTAGTTTAAATACTCTAATATTTTTATCACATAGTACATTTCGATAGGACAAACGGGTAATGTGGTGAGGTCATCATATATCCAAGATTTTTTTTCAGAGTATGAAACTTTGAATCCTTCTGCAATATAGATCCTGTAAAGTAACAAAATCTAGGAACAACTATAACAATATACATACATTTGTTTTCAAATCAGTCATTTGTAGGGTTAGCTTTCTTTTTCAAGGGCAGCAATTTTTGCTCATGATTTGCTGTATTGCATTTGCATGAAACTAATAAGATTGTATAAAAAGTAAACGCAAAAGGACCAAATTAAGAAAAAGTCAGGGGTGTCACATGGAGTAGGTAAATGTACAAGTATTTATGGCATGTTGGCCTGATCACGTATATCTAATTGGATTAATTGATTGTTATTAGATATTTTCCACAGAAAAAAATAAAATAAAAAATTATGATTTTTAATAGGTTTGGTAATATGTAGTTATGGGGTGGGTTTATATCTTTGCACTCTTAATTAGAACTTTAAAAGTGATGTGAAGTGAATTGATGTAATTATATATGTACACCTATGCTCATTTATTAAGTTAATTAATAACCCATAGCATGAATGCATGATTAGTGTAACATATTAAATAAGCTTATCATTTTTGGGTTGAATAAATTGATATATATATATATACAGTCTTTCTATTACCAGTTCGAACTAACAAAAGTTATATCAGTTCCTTGTATGTGGGCCACTGGATTTAAATACTTTGACTGACAAGTGCATACAACCAAGTCAAAGTATTTAAATCCAGTGGCCCACATGCAAGAAACTGATATAACTTTTGTCAGTTCGAACTGATAATAGAATTTCTGTATATATATATGAAGTAATTATTGGTGTTGGTAATTTCCTAACAACGTTATCTTGAAAATTTGATACCGATCTCCTTGATCTCCATTAGAGTTTGACTATTAACTTTGACATTTTTAAGAGGAGCAATATTAGAGCATCTCCAATGGTATAAGTAAATTTGGATCCTCAAAAGTTGCCACCTCAACATTTGAGGATTGTTTTCAGGGATTACTAAATTTGATGACTGTATAGTCCACAATAGTACACTTATAATGGTACCACAATGGTACATTATTTTTGTTTTGCTAAAAAATAAAATAAATAAAAAAACTATAAAAGACAAGAAAATGTATATGATATGGGTATTGAACCATTCATAATGAAGAGACGAATTTTAATTGATTGAAATTTTTGGGATCGAAACAATGATGAGATACATAAGTTATCAGAGAAAAAAAGAGAAAATAAAAATCACAAATGAGAGAAATAATAAAATTACAAGCGGTTATTTTGGATTAAATTTGTATTTGATGATTGAAAGTCAATCTTCAAATTTGATTATTCCAGAGGCAATTTGATTATTGATAACTACTATTGCTAAATTTTAGTGACTTTGTTGGACATTGTTTTTTAAATAAATAATCAATTATTTTGGATTAAGTTTGTATTTGATGATTGAAAGTTAATTTTCAAATTTGATTATTGAAGAGGCAATTTAATTATTGATAATTGCTATTGCTAAATTTTAGTTACTCTATTGGACAGTGTTTTTTAAATAAATAATCAAATTTTAAATACTCTTCTACTTTTGAGGAACGTCTAACATTACTCTTTTAAGGCCCCGTTTGTTTCTCCATATTATATTGTATTAGATAATTAAAATGTACTTAAATAATACAATACAGTGTTTAGTGCAAATACTGTATTGTATTATTTTAATACATTTTAATTGTCTAATACAGCAAACACCGTATTAGCTAATATATTATATTTGATGGTATTATATTGTATTGTATTAGAAAAAACACTTTTTTTTTTCAACAAATATGGAATATTAATGAAATATATGTTATGTTGTTAATATTTTTTATAATTTCAAAATTTTATAGGAAATATTTATTTTATTTATAAAAATATTATTTATTTAAATTTTTTTGTTTTAATTAAAATAAATATTTATTGATTTTAATATAAAAATATTTATTGATTTATTAACTATTTTTTAAAAAATATTATATTTTTATAATATAATAAAATACAATAAAGTCATATATGAATAACTTAATACGATATAATACAGTGTATCACCAAATAAAGGTTTGTATTAATGATAATACAGTCCAATCCAATCCAATCCAATTCAATACAATCTAATACGATGTACCAAACAAGCCCTAAGAGTAATACCGTCTTTTTATTATTTACCATTATTTTAATAAAATCAGAAATTATAAAAAAAATCATAAAAGAAAAAAAAGAAGGATCTCCAACTTTGAAAATGTCAACGGTTAAATGTCAGTTTTTGATCAAAAAAAATTTAAGTGTAAATTATTAAACCACAGTTAGATAACCATTTTTTTTTTCATTTTTTTTTTTCATGATTTGTTGTCAAATTAACTTATTTGACCTATTTTCATTATCTCTGTCCACCTTTTTTTTATTTATTTTTATTTTTTATTTTTATTTTTTATTGTTTTTTATCAAAGCATTGAACAAATCAAACTTTATGTGTATAGAATTATTCAATGACGGACCCAGGAATTTTAACCAAGTAGGGCACTTGAATATATATAAAATAAATACTGAAAAATTAAAATCATAGTAAAATGAGTTTTTTTATTTTTTATTTTTTATACAAAAAAGAGTTTTTGTAGATAAAATAAAACAAATAGAACACTTACTCAGATGAATTGAATAATCTTATGTTAAAAAAGAAATAAAAACAAGAAAAAATGTAAAAAAAAATAATAATAACAAGAAAAACAACATAAATAATGAAAAAAAATTAAAAGAATAAATTACAATCTAATTTTATAATAAGAATTTTTTTTTTCGCATTTATAATGAATTCAATTTAAATTAATACAAAAATATTATTAATAAATATTACTAGACATGTTTTTAAATTTTTTATTCTTCAAATTATTGGTAAATTATTGATTTATTGATTATAAATAAATTAAAACTATAAAATAAAGAAAAATACAAAGGATAAAAGAAGATGAATGATAATAATATATTGACTATTTTAATCTAATAAAGTAAAATTTGAGATTTCATGGTTTATTGATTGGACGTGTTAGGTATGTCAAACTAAAACTATTAGAAATAATAAAAATCCAAAATAATAATAGATAATTTAATATTAAATAAGAAAATGAATTGTTTTGTTTTAGAAGAAATGAAAATTTGAGAAAAGAATTGAAAAAGATGGTAAAATAAATAAGATGTAAAAAATTACAAGATTAAATTGAATTAAAAAGAAGGCATTTGCTTGAGATGAGACTTGAACTAAGAACTTTAAGAGTAGGAAGAAGAACTACTTGTAGCTGTGCTAAAGGAAATATGATGTAACTGCTATTAAGTATGTATATAGTCAATTTTTTTTTTAAAAAAATTGAGGTAGGGCACGGGCCCCACTTGGTCTCCAAATGGGTCCGCCCTAAGAATTATAAGGAATTTTCATCGATAAATACTTCATACTAAAATGTGTTGCTTAGACATATATTAAACAAATAAAAGATATTTTTTGAACTATAAATATAAGAGTTGAGGACGGAGATATGATTCAAAATTTACTATCGCATTGATGTAACTATGAGTGATTTACCTTTGGACTACCACAACATTCATCACACTTAAAACATATATATATATATATATATATATATATATATATATATATATATATATATATATATTTTAAAGGTATCAATATACTTTTATTCTTATTTTTAAGAAATAATTGTGTTTTGCCTCCAGCCTTCAGGGGCGTAACTTTGATAGTAGATGGACGGGTTTGGGGCTTATACAAATAACTCATAAGTCAGCGGCACGAATCTTACTAATGATAAAAAGTTTCAAAAAAATAAAAATAAAAATACCTGAATGGATGGTTAGATAGATATTATTAAAAAAAAAAAAAAGAAGAAGAAATAATTGTTTTATTATTATTATTTTTACGGGCCACATCACTCGATCTATATGCATGTTAACATAAATTATTATTAATATATATCTATTTGTCAATCGTCACATCTACCCAATACAAATACATGATATCTAAACTTAACTTTATTCAATCACATCATATAATAATAATAATAATAATAAACACTCACAAATAACTATACAAAGGCCCTAATATGAGAGAGAAAGGTAGAGAGAGAGGCTCTGACTCCTTCGGGTACAGGGGCTTTGGCAGAGAAGAAGATTTTAGGAGTAAGCTCTACTCAGTGCATGTTGACAATATCAATCCAGTTATGGATCCTGCGGGTATGTGGGGCATTTTTAAACCTTTCGGTAAGGTTCGAGATGTTCATCTCTCGCCAAGGAATGCCTCAAGGAGAAGTTTGTATGCATTTATTCGTTTTGAATCTTTAGAAGAAGCAACAAAGGTGGCTAGGTTGACAAACGGGATGCATGTGTATGGTTGGCCAATTTCGTCCAAGGTTGCAGCTTATGGGTGGAACAAAAGAAGAACAGTGGATGGATTTAGACCTCATTATGAATCTGGGAGTAGGGGAAAGGAGACAGCAAGAGGACGAACAGATCAGATGTACAATGGCCACAAATCTTTTGTGGAAGCTGTAAAAACTAATAGTTTTGTGGAAGCTATAAAAACTAATAGTGAGATAAAGGTAATGCAGAAGGTTACTGGAAATGGGCAGAAGGAATTATCTATGTTCTAGGGTAGCCATTAGAGAGAGGAGCTTTGGCTGAGGAAATGTGCGATGGGGTTACTGAGATCGTTCTCTAATGTGGATGGCGTTAATGAGAGATTAAAAAATAGAGGATTTCAATTTACAGCACATTTCTTGGGTTCTAAGTACGTCCTATGGCGCTTTGAATCCGAGATTGATAAGGAGGGATTCATCAACAACAGATTTTTCTGGGAGGATCGATTTGTGTCAATGAGCAACTGGTCCAATGTTTCGATTTCGAATACGAGATTGGCCTGGATAAACTGCTCTGGTGTTCCTCTAAGCTATTGGAGTTCGAATTTTTTTGTCAAATTAGGATGGGTGATTGGGGAGCCTTTAATGGTGGACGAAGAGACTTCTCAACGGACCAGGTTAGATAAGGGAAGGATCCTGATGCTTGTTCGATAGGAGGAGCCGATATCTACAATTGTCAAAGTGGATGTGGGGAAAGGCTCCTTTACTGTCAAGGCCATAGAAGAGGTTACGCAGGTTGATGGTAAGTGGGTGGAGCAATTTTTGGGTCTACAGAAGGTGATCATACAGGAACCGCAGAGTTTCAGTAGGATGAACATTTCCAGTGAGGAAGATGATAGGGAACTTGTAGGGGCAAAGCTAGGCTCGAGATGGCAGGACAGGGGGCCGGTTTGCGTGGACCAAGAGGTGACAAGAGGTGAGGATTGGTGTCAGACTAGGGGAAAGAAAGCTGGTGACAGGAGGAAAAAGGGGTCTGACGTTCCAAGCAGGGATTTGTCAAAGGGGACTGACGTTCCTAGTAGGGATGTGTCAGAATATGAATTTAGCTTTTCAAATTTTCTTAGGAAGAACAATCAAGAAAAAGGAAAGAAGAAATGGGTTACCAAGAAAAGAAAAGCTGTGCAGAGAGAGGATTTTGGAAAGGTGTGGATTGGTGAGAGAAAAGGTCAGAAGGGTTGGAGTTTGGTGCCTGACAGTACATCGTCATCAGTGGAAGAAGGGGCAGTTCGTAAATAACAGGAAGTGGTTGGGTGAGTGCTCAAGGCAGGGCAAGGTTAATGAGGGTTGGGATGCTGGTGGTAACGAGGCAACTAGGGATAATAGTCAAGCCCAACAGAGTATTAACTTTTCTAGAAGTCCTTCTTTGGATGGGCCTTTGAAGGAATTTATGAAAAACTTAGAGATGGGAATTGGGCTTGTTACTAATGATAATCCTAATGGGCTTCAGAATGTTTCAAGGAGCCAGTCCTTAGATGGCCCTCTAAAGGATTATTTGGAGAAGATTGAGCAGGCCTTTATTAGGACCAAACTGCTACAAGGTTTGTCCACTCAGGTAACCCAATCTGAGGGGATAACTTTAGTCCCTAATACTATTAGCCTAAATAAGGATGGGGGCAGCCTTAGCAATTCTGTGTCAGTGGTGTAAGAGACGGCTGCCTCTACAGACAGTGACTCTTCTGCTGCAGAGGAAGACGATGATGGTCGCAGCTCAGCTAAGGAAGATGACGATGGTCAATGCTCTGATTCGGATTCGGAATCAAGGGAGGGAGCCGAAGAAGAGAGAGGGCGAAACATGATGAAAAGAAGGAAGGGTCAGAATCGTGCTAATCGAAGGAAAGAGGGTAAGGTCGATATCAGGGGGGGAGAAGTAGCTGAGAAGGGGGATAGTTATATTGAAGAAGAAGTGGTCAGGGTTTTGGATATAGGAGCCCAATTGGGTATCAATTTCAATGGGAAGGAAAGGGAGATGGCAGAATTTATTAGAAGAAGAGAGAAGGAAGAGGCGGATCGGTTTGGCCAGAATGGAGGTAAGTGATTTTGATCGTTGGTTGCTTGAGGGTTTCTATCTTTTTATGTTAGTGTGTTCTTGGAACATAAGAGGTTTGGGTAGGAGTGAGAAGAGGAGGTTTGTGAAGTCCTTGATAAACAAATATAGGCCTAAGATTTTCTTTATTCAGGAGACCAAATTGCGTAGTCTTGACAGTAAAGTTTTTAGTTCCATTGGGGGGTCTTGGTTAAACAGAGGGTTGGGCGTGGATTCGGTGGGGGCTGCAGGGGGATTATTGACGTTGTGGAATGATGAGTTCTTTCTAGTCAAAGCTTGTATTAAAAATTCTCATTGTATTATTTTAGCGGGTGAGTTGTTGAAGATTGCTAAAGATGTGGTCTTTTGTAATGTTTATGCTCCTAATTCTGAAAGAGAGAGAGTCCAGCTGTGGGAGTTCATCATCAATGCCCAAGCGTCTTTTCCTTTCCCTTGGTGTATGGGTGGGGATTTTAATATCGTGCTCAGAGAGGATGAAAGAAAAGGGGGAGAGATTTTCAGAGTGTCCATGAGAAATTTTGGCTCTTTTGTGTTACAGGCAAATGTGATTGACATTCCTATCCAGGGTCTTAAATTTACTTGGTCCAACAATAGATTACTGGCTTCTTGGGCGCGATTGGACAGGT
Organism: Acer saccharum; assembly: GCA_030490815.1. NCBI lineage: Eukaryota > Viridiplantae > Streptophyta > Magnoliopsida > Sapindales > Sapindaceae > Acer > Acer saccharum. The sequence goes on along the minus strand of CM059877.1, from coordinate 13,175,167 downwards.
TTTTAATATCGCCTTGGTTTCTGAATTGGTTTCCTAAACTAACTCAGAGGGGTTTTCCGAGAAGTGTTTCCGATCATAGTATGATTTCGCTAGGGGAACCTAAGGAAGATTGGGGTCCTTGCCTTTTCCGTTTTTATGACAGCTGGCTTGAAGACGCTGAGTTAATGAAAGCTTCAAGGGATGGTTGGATTAATCACAAAGTGAAAGGGGCTGCCGGGTATGTTCTAGCAGCTAAGATAAAATTGGTGAAAAACATTATCAAGAGGAGAGTTGCTGGCAAGAAGGTGTCAAATGGGTCGGCTGACCTTGAGAAGAAATTAGAGAATTTGGAGAGCAGTGCTATTACTAATGGGTGGTCGGAAAGCATGAGAGCTGATAGGGCTGCAATTCTTACAGACCTGTGGAAAAACATTAGAAAGGAGGAACAAATGTGGCGGCAGAAGGCTAGGGTTAAGTGGTTAAAAGAGGGAGATAAGAACTCCAAATTTTTCCACATTTTGGCTAATGGGAGGAGGAGAAGCAATTTCGTGGGTGATATTGATTTTAAGGGGGTTCGGGTCACAGAACCGAGTTTAGTCAAGGAGGGGGTTCGCAGCTATTTCATCAATCTTTTTAGGAATGTGTCTTGGAAAAGGCTGGAATTAACTGGGTTAGATCTCCAAATCCTTTCGGAGGCTGACAGAGATATTCTGGAAAGACCTTTCTCTGAGGAAGAGGTGTGGGATGCTGTGAAGTGTTGCGAGGGGAGTAAGGCCCCGGGCCCAGATGGCTTGAATTTCAATTTTGTGAAAACTAATTGGGACTTGATGAAGGCTGATTTTATGAATTTTATTCATGGCTTTTACGTTGATGGTTCTTTGGTTAAAGAGTTAAACAAGACGTTTATAGCCCTCATTCCTAAGTGTGGCAAGTCGGAGTCTATGAAAGACTTCAGACCAATCAGTTTGGTAGGATCGATGTATAAAGTGCTTGCCAAAGTTTTAGCCAATTGTCTCAAATCAGTTATGGGCATCGTCATAAGTGAAACCCAGATGGCGTTTGTTAAGAATCGCCAAATCTTGGACAGCTTTGTTATAGCGGAGGAGATTATTCACATGTGGAAATCAGATAAATCAGGAGGGATTGTGGTGAAACTGGACTTTGAGAAAGCTTATGACAGTGTTGATCATAACTTTCTGGATGCTATGATGAGGAATATGGGTTTTGGTGATAAGTGGAGGAAGTGGATTATGTGTTGTGTCTCTACTCCTATGCTTTCGGTGCTTGTCAACGGCAGCCCAACTGCCCAATTCGGGATGGAGAGAGGCCTTCGTCAGGGTGATCCTCTCTCCCCTTTTTTGTTTAATATCGTCACGGAAGGATTGAGCAGTCTTCTTAGGAAAGCTTGTGGTTTAGGTTTGATGAGAGGGGCAAGTTTGGGTGGTAATGATGTGCAGGTTTCCCATCTACAATTTGCTGATGATACTATACTGTGTTTGCAGCCTAATCTTAAGTATTTGTGTAATGCCAGAAGAATTCTTCGCTGTTACGAATTAGCGTCCGGCCTACGGATAAACTTTCATAAGTCATGTGTGGTTAGAGTGGCCAAGAATGGCAACAGGGAACATTGGTGGGCTGCAGCTTTCAGAGGTATAAGAGCAACTCTTCCTATAACTTACCTTGGGCTGCCTCTTGGAGCTAAATCTCGACTAAAAAAATTTTGGGAGCCTTTAATGAATAGAATTCAGAAAAGATTGGCTCCATGGAAACGTAAGTTTATTAGCAAAGGTGGGAGATTAGTTCTCATCAAGTCAGTCCTAGCAAGTTTACCTTCTTATTTCTTTTCGGTTTTCAAAGTTCCTACTGGGGTTGCAAATGACATTGAGAAGCTTCAAAGATCTTTCTTTTGGGGGGATGGTCTGGTGAAAAGAAAAATCCATGCTGTAGATTGGGAAACTCTGTGTCTTAGTAAGAAATATAGGGGCTTAGGTATTGGTAAAATGCTGGACAAAAATAGGAGCTTTCTTGCTAAATGGATATGGCGCTTCGGTGTGGAGGAAAAAGCGTTGTGGAGGAAGGTTATTTGTGCCCGTTATGGGGTTCCTTTCAACAGGTTGGAGTGGAACTGGAAGGTTCCTGCTGGCTCCTCCTGCTTTGCTTCTGCTATTGCTAGCCTTTATGAAGGAAATACTATTGTCTCTAAAGCTCTTAAGGAAGGTTTTAAGGTGGTGATTGGAGATGGGGCTAGAGCTGAATTCTGGGAGCTTCCTGGTGGTGATATGGCGAACTTAAGGCTGGCATGTCCTCGTATCTTTGCTTTAGCAACAAAAAAAACTGGGGTCATCCAGGATTTTGGGTCTTGGCATGGGTGTCATTGGAGATGGGTGATTGACCTGCGCAGGCCCATTTTTGACTGGGAGAGATGGCAATGGGACATTCTTATGAGCTTTCTCGATAATGTGAAGGTTAGGAGGTCTGCTACTGACACTCTGGTTTGGTCCTATCGCCCGGATGGTAAGTTTACTGTAGGTTCTTTTCGCCTTTGTTTAGACTCTCCCACTCAAGATTTTTCTCAGCATCTCATGGCTGTTTGGCAAGGTTTATGTCCTCCCAAAGTTGAAATTTTCATTTGGCAAGCCTTAAGAGGAAGGGGTATGGTGGGTCAAGTTCTGCAGAGGTTTGGTGTTGCAGTCCCCTCTTCCTCTTTTCTTTGCCCTTTTTGCACAAATGAGCTTGAGACTATAAATTATATTTTCCTGCACTGTCCTTGGACTTGGAATTTATGGACCATTTGTATGGGTTGGTGGGAGGTGGTGTTTTGTTCCAATTCCTCTTTGATGGAATGGTTCTTGGGCTGGTCTGGATTGTGTCCAGAGGCGAGGTTTCGGCGTGCTTGGAACACTCTTTTTGCTGCTGTGTTGTGGACGATTTGGGAAGTTAGAAACAATCGTATTTTTAATGGTGCTAATATTATGACGAATCAGGTTTCCGACATCGTCAAGCTCAAATTAGCGTGGTGGTTTAAGTTTCATGGTAAAGGATCTAAGCTTCCTATTTCTACCATTTTGTTAAACTTGCGGGAGAGTTGCATTGACAGCAAGAAGGACAGACCTTTAAGAGGTCAACTCTGGTCGCCGCCGGTAGGATCCGCTTTGAAATTCAATGTGGATGGTTCGTCTTTTGGTAATCCTGGAGCTGCTGGTGTTGGAGGCGTGTTGAGAGATAGTTCAGGCAAAGTTGTGGGGATGTTTTCTGAGTTTGTCGGCAATTTGGATGCTATTACAGCAAAAATTCTTGATATCCACAGAGCGGTTTCCTTAGTTGCTGCCACAAATGCTCTGTATGATAAGGAAGTGGATTTTATCAGTGACTCAAAATCAGCTGTTGAGTGGATTAATTCTAATGATGTGGGGAATGTGTATCATCTTCAGTTCATTGCGGATACGCGCGACCTCATCCACTCTTTACCGAATTCCCGCCTAATCTTCCACCCTAGAACTTCTAATTCGTTCGCGGACTCGCTGGCTAGACGAGGGGCTAGTAAGATGGGTTTTAACCTCATCTGGGATTTTCAGTAGGTCGCTGTTCTGGTTTTTTGGGGGTTTTGCTTTGTTTTTCGCCTGTTGTTTCGTGTTTTTCTCGGTGCTGCGTGGTTGCTTTTGTTGGGTTTTGCTTTCGTTTTCTTTTGTTTGTGTGGTTGTTGTGCTGTTGTGGGTGGCGGGCTTGTGTTTGGGTGTTGGCGTGCTGTTTGGTTGCTGGTGGTTGTTGTTTTGCTGCCTTTGTTTGCCTTTTTGGCTTCTTTAATAAAATTTCTCACTGTTCAAAAAATAATAATAATAATAATAATAAAAATAATAATAGATTTTCAGCAGCGCCACATGTCGTCGTGAGAGAAATTTGATATTAAATATGGTTAATATATAATACATCAATAACAAAGCAAGAATGCCTTTTTTATTAAAAAATATAATATTCAATAATAATATCAATAAATGCCTTAATCATCAACATCATAATTATGAACTGTTACTGATTATGAATTGGTACTGATTCAATGCACTAATCATTTATCTCCTTATAATTACTATGAGTTTTTAGTAACCGGTTATATTTCTCTACTCATTTCCTTATTAATGAGTTTTTATTGTCTTTATATCTTTTAAATATTATTACTATTTATTTATCTTTTAGAATTCTTTTAGTTAAACCTATTTAATAAATGATTAAATATATTTAAGAATATTATTAATAAATATTTATCTTGTGCTATTCTTCCTATTAAATCAATTGAATATATAATTAAATATATTTTTATTAAATATTTAAAATTCTTTAGACATTCCTCCAAAAAAAATTACCAATTCTACATCTATATATACATGTAAGTATGTAACCCTCGATCCAATCTCTCAAACCAGATCACTGTAAACATTCTTTCTGTTGTTTTGTGTGGTCTATTTCTCTAAAAAATTTCCATGTTTAAACATCTCTAGTACAACTTTTTTTTTTTTTCTTTTTAATCTTTTGTGTACAACCTTTTTTTTTTCTTTTTTCTTTTTAATCTTTCATGTTCATAATCTAGATTTTTTATAATTGTAAATTGTTTGTGTTTATTTTAAATGATTATTTATTTCATTCGATCATGAATTTCATGTGTTCATACATCTTTTTATATATGTACCACTAATTTTGTTTAATTCCCTTTGTATTTTTTAGGAGATTTCTATAGTTTTTACTACAACCATTGTTATCACTTAAAAGGTACAACATTCGAACCTTAATCATGATTGTAAATTTCTCTCGCTATATATATATATAATCTTTTAGAATTCATTCATATATTTTTAACCAATTTTTTTTTTTTTTATCCGCTACTAATTTAGTTAAATTCCTAATTCTTAGGGTATGTTGTTAAAGTTTTCTTACTTTTTTGTCTCTGGCCGTTATTATTATTATTTTTTGTGAATTGTCTCCCTCTGTTTATAACCCATATTTTATCTTCTATGTATCTAATATATTATTTAAAATTGGAAAGTTTAAACAAATGTCGAATAAAAAATATAATCACAAAATTAAAACAATCTGTGTAAAAAAAAAAAAAAAGTTTTCAGATTTTTTTTAAAAAAACAAATCTGGAAAATTAAAAAAGTATTTAAAAAATCAAAACAATTTGAGTAAAAAAATAATAATAACAATATGGATTAAAAAGAAAAAGGCTAATTTCACTTTTTCCTTTACAACAACAATAATAAATTAAATCAAGTGAATTAAGTTATCAGAAAATTCAAATAATTTTAAAAAACAATCTGCCAAAAACACTATTAGAAAATTTAAAAAGTTAATGAGTTACAATATTTGTAATTATGTTCTTATTAATTACTAATTAATGTAATAATGTTTTTTTCATGGCTAAATAGATAGAGAGCCACAACCTTTATAATTATGTTAAACATAACTACCAAAAACATTTTAGGAAAATTTAGTAAGTTAAAGAGTCACACTATTTGTAATTATATTCTTATTAATTACTAATTAATAAGAACATAATTAAAAAGATATATATATAGACACAACCGTTGTAATAATATTAATACTGATTATTATGTTCTTATCATTAGATTTGTTTTAAATATTAGTAAACCACTATCTATATTATGAATTTTAATTTAAATAATATCATTTAATATGATTAATTCGAATTTAATATTTGAACTTTGGGTTCAAATTTGTATTTGACTTTTACTTTTCCCAATTGACATGTGACTATTATTAAATAAAATCATAAATATCGGAGACTTTTGTATTTTTGAAGAGTCTATAGACTTTAAATTTTTTTATTTCACTATAAAACAGACTTTTACATACAAAGATCCTAAATTTTTCTTGGGAGAAATTTATTGGGTTGCAATTGAGGCACCATTTCAGTAATTATATTGCTTTACCACGTTATTCAATACACTTGGCACATTAATTTAGTCTTAATAGCTAAATTATATTATGAAATGAAAAATTAAGGTAGAAAATAAGAAAAGTAAAAACAAATTTTAAATATATTTTTTAACAAAGCATGTCCATCGCACGGGTTGACAAACTAGTAATACATAATAAGAGAAGAACAATTAGTAATTGGGATAGCAATCTAGGTAGCAATTTTTCACAATAATCACTATCTACTATCTTCTAGGGAAATCAAAAGTTTTAAGATTCCCATTTCATACTTATCCATCCAATATGACCCTATTTAATGAATATATTTTTAAAAGAATGCTTTAATGGTCCCCAGCCCTTTTATTGACTCATCAATTCAAAGTATCATCTTGTGATTTTTGCATATATGATATATAAACACCCATCACAATTTATTTTGAATAATTATAATTTAGAATTTGATGAGAAAAAATAAGTTACGACTCGAACCACCGTGTAAAAAAAATTTAAAAAAATGCACATTTCAAGGAATTCAAGGTAGTATAAATGTATAATCAGTGTGTTACTGTGTTATATATATAATCGAATCACATTAATGTGTAATGACCGAGTATGAGTACCGACAGTCCGTATGTGTCATTTACAACTTCAATAAAATAAAATAAATAAACATTGAAGAAATTCAGTCTTGCAGTTTCAAAAAAACAAGAAGGAAAAAAAAAAAGAAATTCAGTCTTAATTTGCTATATATTCATTCTCTCTCACGTTATCTCCGCGTGAATTTAATGTCTCTATCTAACTCCTCAACTGTAAAAGCTACAACAACATGTTCTCTGATCATTCAAAATCTTCTCTCTATATATACTCTTTGTGTCCATGTATTGAAATGAGTCACACTTACACACCATTCTTAATTGATCCTGATCATCATTTCCTTTTCTGTGTTCTTTCATTTCATTTCTCTTTGTTTGACTAACAATGGTGGAGCTGAGAAAGTTGTGTGTGGTGTTGGTGGTGGTGGTGATGTTGAATTATTGGGCTGAAGCTGAACCACAAGCTCCTTGTTACTTCATTTTTGGTGATTCATTGGTGGATAATGGGAACAACAATATGCTCAATTCATTGGCTAGAGCTAATTACATGCCTTATGGAATTGACTTCCCTAATGGCCCTACTGGTAGATTCACCAATGGCAAAACCACCGTCGATGTCATTAGTGAGTCACACTTGACTTGATCAATGTGTTTTTGGTTACATAATTTACATTACATGCATGAAAATTGATGTGTTTGACTCATTAATTAATCACTTTTCTCTGTTGTCCACAGCTGAGCTTTTAGGCTTTGATGACTACATCTCTCCCTACTCAACTGCCAGCGGTCAAGACATTCTCAGAGGAGTAAATTACGCTTCTGCGGCTGCCGGAATCAGAGAAGAAACTGGCCAACAACTGGTACTACTTAAACTTCAGGGTCTGATGGTTATGTAACATACTATGTGTCTCCTAACGCTTTGATCGTTTTTTTTCTTCAGGGAGCTCGGATTAGTTTCAGAGGACAAGTGCAGAATTACAGAAACACAGTCCAGCAAGTAGTGAGCTTACTTGGGGATGAAGATAGTGCAGCCGATTATCTAAGCAAGTGTATATATTCAATTGGTTTAGGCAGCAATGACTACCTCAACAACTACTTTATGCCTCTTTATTATTCAAGCGGTCGACAATACACACCCGAGCAATGGGCTGATCTTCTTATTCAAGAATACACTCGCCAACTCAGTGTCAGTAGCTACCTTCAAAAGAATTTATTTCCCATTTCTGGGTTTGCATTTACTAAATGATTAATTGTTAATGGTTCTTCAGAGCTTGTACGATTATGGAGCAAGAAAGTTTGTGTTGATTGGAGTTGGTCAGATAGGTTGCAGCCCCAATGAATTAGCTCAAAACAGCCCAGATGGGAGAACTTGTGTGGAGAGAATCAACTCTGCTAATGAAATTTTCAACAACAAACTCAAAGCTCTTGTGGATCAATTCAACAACAATCGATCTGATGCCAAGTTCATCTACGTCAATGTTTATGGGATCTTCCAAGATATAATTACCAACCCTTCTCAATATGGTAAACCACTACTTTTCTACTTCGTAAAATTATCAATCCTGTGAAAAATAGGACTAGATCGGACCAATTCATTTTCAAACCAGACCAAACCAAATTAGATTGGTCCAATTAGATCTGATTCGGTCTTAACAATAATGATGCTCAAAATTGGATGGTTTGGTGTTACAGGTTTCACAGTGACAAACACAGGATGCTGTGGTGTTGGGAGAAACAATGGCCAGATTACATGTTTACCCCTACAAACTCCATGCCAAAACAGGAGGGAGTACGTGTTTTGGGATGCATTTCACCCATCTGAAGCTGCAAATGCAGTCCTTGGAAGGAGATCATACAGTGGTTCTGATTGTTACCCTATTGATATCCAACAATTAGCCCAGCTTTGATCAATGAACAGGGAAGGAGATTCTGATGATCAGTGTTGAAGATTGAAAAGTTTTTTTTTTGCAATTTTGCATTTAGTTGTTGTTGTATTGCAATTGTTATTCATTACAAAGTTTGTGTTTATGTGCATTTGAAGAAATGCAATGAGGGACAGTAATGACTGATGAGGTCTTGTATTGCAGTATTAATTATTATTATTTTTATTAATTGTAATAATAGTCATCTTGGGATTTGAGAAATGTATCAGTTCAAGGTTATAATTATAACCATCATTTAAGAGTCAAATTGTTATTTAATTTAGATGCAATATAATTTTGAGTAATGTTAGACTTCCTTAATTTCTTGGGAAAGTATAATTTTCACCCCTTGACCTTTACCCTTATTATTAAGATGAGGACAAGGTTTGACTATATTGGCCGGTCTCCCCCCTCAAATGGAAAGAATGTATTAATTATATGCCCCTTCTATTACCTTTTCCATCCAATTTTGAGTGACCATTAAAATTGAAGGTCAAATGACCGTTTATCCTTCAGTTTGCTCTATATAATTACCATTTAACCCTAAAAATATTTATTAAATAAAAAATGTATTAAAAAACAGAAAACAAAAAATAAAATGAAAAAACAATTAAAAAAAGATGGATCTCCTCCATCCATCTTTGAGATGAACGGTGAAGATATCTTTTTTTTTTTTTTTTTTTAAAAAAAAAATTTAAATTTAATAATAATAATAATAATAATAATAATAATAAGCAATGTACCCCCCTGAATTATACGCGAATTTGTAAATTGCCCCCTAAATGTTTTTTTTCGGCGGTAAACCCCTAGAATTGTTTGAAATTTGCAAAAATGGACAGAATAGGGACGGAACCCTTATTCTGTCTGATTTTTCTCACATGCGTGCCTCACGTGCAGTCGTACAAAGGGCAGTTTTGTCTTTACAATTAAATTGTCTGAAAGTATATCTTCTTCTTCGAAACTTCTTCTTCTTCTTCATCTTCATCTTCAAAACTTCTTCTTCATGTAAGAAAAGTTCTTCTTCTTCTTCATCTTCGAAAACCCCATCTCCATCATCTGTTTTCTTCCTAGGGCAAACATGAATACTAATGAAGCCTTGGATTTTGTGGATTTTGACTCGAAGTGTTTCTATGGAAGAAGAGTTTCACATCATGGACAGAATCAAACCTAGGAGGACGTTTCTAGGGTTGCTCAAATTATCGGGTTTATGGGTGTTTAATAACTCAAATTTTCATTGCCCATCTTCCTTAATATCTGAAACAATTGAAGAACTGATTAATTTTTTTTTTTTTTTTTTGGTTGTTAGAGAGATGTAAATTGTGGATTTTTCAGATGGTATGACCCCCCGATTTGTGCACGGTCGAAAAAGATTATTCCTGGATTGTTTAGAAGAATACAGGAGCTTGAGATGCGATTGGGGGAAAACAATGTGAAAGTATACAAACGTAGTTAAATAGCTTAAGGCATACCTAGAGAGGGGGTGAAAGCATACAAACGTAGTTAAATAGCTTAAGGCATACCTAGGGGGGGGGGGGGGGGGGGGGGGGGGGGGGGGGGAGGATGAATAGGTTTTTACGCATTTTTCAATCATTTGAACAAAATTTCGTTTGTCCCTCAAGATAGCCTTACATACAACACATAAACCATAAATCCATCCATAGACAAGATAAGCATATGATCATATAAGCATATGATCATATAAGCATAGTCTATGAATATCAATTAGTTGTATGCGGTATAAGGACACATAAACTCAACATCAAAGAATACTTGTATTTCAATATTTGTTCAATGTATTACTAGTATAATCAAATAACACTATACACAAGAAATACAATATACAAAAGAATTATATTTACAAATAAGATCAAATGAATAAGTTCACAAATCACACTTTACAAAATCTTGTTTCAATATATATCACAAGTGAATAATATGCAACAAGATAACAACATACACATATACAAATATAAGAGATAGAGACAGGAAGAATTAATACAAGAGATTTTTTAATATGGTAAAACCTCTAAGGAGGAAACATCCACGTGTTGAACTACAATAATTGGGTACTATATATATTGGATGGCAAATTAGAAATTCCACAAAGTGACCAATCCTAGATCAACTTCCTATAGGAGTCTATGTTTACCTAACCCAATTGGAAAGTACGAAATCCCTCAATGATGCGAAGCCACCATATATTGGACAACATACCCCGCTTTTTTAGAGTCTATGTCTATCCATACGCCTAGGCCTACCAATATACAAGTCAGCTCCCTATCCAAGGCACTCATGCCTTTAGGGAGCCTCCCATGCATGACTATCGAGTCCTCTCGACTTAAGCCATGACTCTTTGCTCGGTTATTCGGACCTCACATCCTAACCAAGACTTCCTTGCTTGACTATCCGGACTCTTCATCCTAGTCAAGACTTCATACATTTTACAAGGACTTCCTAGTGTGATCATGTGAATGCAAATGATGCAAATAATCAATTCAACATAGAACATGTGATCAATACATTCCATGGAACAACTAGACCTAAACATGTGATAACACAAGTAATAAAAGTCTAGATGCAAAACTTGAATAAAAACCTAGAGCATGTGAAAACACCTAACACATAAAACTCATAGTTTCATTCACACAAATAACACTTGAACAATTCATATACATGAAGCACAAATTCAAGATGTTACAAACATACATAAAAATGCTAGAATCATAAAATGTGTTCATTGAATATTCTAGCCAACAATTAGAGCAAGGATATATTGAATAATCAATTAAATCCTATTTATCTCTAAATACACAAACAATTGAATTAATCTTAGATTTTATCAATCAAAGGATCAAAACATATTTCAAGGATTATTAATCATAAAATAATTCAATCAAGTCACTAATAATCCTAGATATCAGTCTAATCACAATACAACTCTCAAACATGTGAAAAACCTAGAATCTAAGAAACTAGTTCACATATGTCTCTAATTAAACTTTTGATTAAGATTGATTATGAAGCTATCTTTCTCAGTAGCATTCACCATACATATACATACATATAGAAGAAGAAACCCCAAGAAAATTGAAGGTTATAAAAGAAGAATTCTCAAAGATATTAACACTACCTTGCAATCACAAGCTGGTCTGTTTTTCAATGTAAAACTACCACGAAAATCAATCAAACAGCTGCAAGACCACCTGGAAAAGGTAAAGGACTCGATTACGAACAATCTCCAACTTGAATCAACCAATTCCAACTTCGTATGAGAAAGCTTATGGTGTTTGGAAGGTGAGAAAAATTGAGAGAAAAATTCTGGTGAGAGTTCAACTTTATCTTCTTGAAAATGAATGAGAGGGAATTGGAAAATTTAAAAGGAAGAGAGAGAGGGAAGGAAACCGACCAATGAGAAGAAGCCACATCACCCCAGGGTCGTGTGGGGCGCATGTGCCACACGGGGGCAGAGGCCTGCCCTAGCCGTGTGGCCCATGGCCTCCATACGTGGTGGCCAAGCTTGGCCGTTGGCCTTGCTTGCTCCTCCCGTGCACCAATCTCGTTCTTCAACCGCATTCTGGGCCTTCGAACTCAGATTTCGAATCCATTTTTAAAATACGAATTGTGACTCCCTCACGCACAACAAGGACTATGAAAATTTGACAAAAGGTTGAGAAATCATCTCGGAATATGACGACGAAAACAATTTAACGAATGAGAACGAAAAATAGTGTAGCTACATCGTTTGGACTCGAAACCTAATGAATGAGTAACCAAAATGACCGGGACTCAATAAGGAATCATAAGAGATCATGTTCAAGTCTAAAACAAAAAATAAGAAAACAAATAAAGACAAAATCACACACGTATGCAATTTCCTAAACATAGTCCTAGAATATGCAAATTACAATGTTTGTCAATTTGAATATAATGCATGAGCATACATTACCAAGTGTGTGAAAGTAATATATAAATGATGTTCAACCATGCAAGGACACATATGAATGCTATGTGTGTGTGTGCCTAGCCTTGTAAGAGAATGAGGTCTTATATACCTTTGTAGACCAATGAAGCACATTACTCTTTAAAGCCGGCATCTTGCATGAGTTGTGGCCAAGTCTTTCTTTAACGACTTGAATCTTCAATTCTTAGACCACTAAACATTACAAGAGAACATCGTTTTGATATGGAATTGAAACTAATTATAGCACGGTGTGTATAAAACTATCTAGAGGGGGGGGGGGGGGGGGTGAATAGATTTTACGCTTTTTACCCAATTTTTCGTGTTAGTCAAAATTACGAAATTACCCTCAAGATAAAATAAACAAGCAAGTGTAATATGGTGCGGAAATTAAATTAACACTTGATTTTTACGTGGAAACCCTCACGGGAAAAACCACGGGCTATGTAAGTAAGCCACACTCGAACCTCGAATCCACTAAATGTGCAAACGATTACAACCTAATCCCGGAAGTAATCACACACCTACCTAATCCCGGTATGAGTGAACATAGTCCAATTTTGCTTGCGATCTAAGCAACCTAATCCCGGTTGCTACACACAAGACTTACTTTCTCTATGAAGAGAATACAACCCTAAGTGAATATATGTGAATATCCAAAATGCAACATAGAGCAAGGGAAACCCTATATGCTTATCTAAGATGATTAATATGCAATAATTACAATCCTAGATATCAAAACTAAATGACAAGTCAATTAGTTTAGCTAATCAATATCAAGCACAAAACCTAATATGCTAGCACAATACAACTTCTCAAACATACATCATACTAATCTCAATCTTGTATTCAAAGTATATAAAATCACATACAAGTAATTAAATTGAGATTGCTAGATAAGAGAAACACAAAATATGTAAGATATTAGTGAAAAGCTTACCAAGCAAAGTATGATGAAGAATCCATGCAAGATGTCATCTAGATGATCTAAGATGATGCTAGATGATGATTGATGATCATGAATAAGTGTTTGAGTAATTAAAAATGAGTTCTTGGAATTTTTCTTCTCTTTGAAAAATATCCTAAGTATATAATCTGAATATGAACTCCCTTACTTGACCTAAAGACAAAATGGCATATATATAGGGTGCCAAATCAAAGTGAGGTCGTTTAAGTAAGTTTCAAAGAAACGCGCCAATCGGCGGTTTCATTCGGCGGCCAGGCCGCCGATTGTGACCACCGAATTGGTCCCGAGAGAAACAGGGGAATTTCGACGGTTTCATTCGGCGGCCACCGACCGCCGATCCAACCGCCGAATTGGACCTGACACAACAGGGGACCAACGGCGGTTTCATTCGGCGGCGGTTCCAACCGCCGAATAAGCCCGAGAGAAAAAATCAATCAGGTATGAAACGGCGGTTTCATTCGGCGGTCAGGCCGCCGATCCAAACCGCCGTTTCACCAATCTTGGTGAAACCAAGGGAAAAGCCAAGGGCTTCTCCAACGGCGATCTTCGCACTAAAAATAAGCACACACGGTGCATACGCGGACGTTTCCGAACAACAACGGGAAACGAATTACTAGACACATACCCACACAACAACATATAACAAAGAAGTGCAAGTGTGAAAAGTGACATGTGAAGAGAATGCACACAAATGCAAGTATGCTAAGTGAGTGTGTGCACTAAATTTCTTCATAGGAAATTAAGCACTAAACATATACCTTTGGAGTGCTTAACACTTGCAAGGGCCTTGAGCTTGAACACATTCCTAAGCTACCCTTACATGATCCCCACATATGGTTTGATCACGAAATAAGCCAATTAAGAACAACGGGAATCCTTACAATCTCCCCTTTTGGCTATTTCGTGACAAAACCATCACTCACATTGATTCCTCACAAAAGAAATAGAAACAACGGGATAATATAGATCTTCTACAATACAAAGAGATAATAAACAAAATAAAATCTTCAATGCTCCAATCTCTTGTAGAACAACCAACCCTACAAAACAAGGTTTTTATATTTTTCCAAGAAGTACATGTGAGATTAATCAAGTGAAATCAAAACAAGCATTTGCATTTTCAGAATATAGGCACAACATTACAAAAATATGCAATGTATGATAAATGCAATGCTCCCCCTCAAAGGGTTACTCCCCCTCAATACATATTCTCCCCAATCATGCACAATTGCAACAACAATTTGCATCTCCCCTTACCAAATCCTACTCCCCCTTTTTGTCATGATATAGGCAAAGGAGTAGTCCCCAACCGGGTTACTCGTAGCAACGAGAGATAAAAGCATGCAAGATTTGCATATACATATAAGTCACTTTATGCATCTCAATTAATTGAAGAGAAACAAGGAGATTTATTTGAAAAGAATGTGTGAATCCAACATGCTTTGCATACAAGACATATAGCATTCAAGTCCAAACTACAATGGTATTTGGCAAAGCAAATGACAAAGGTTTCAAATAAGAATTCAAACCAATTTCACCAATGTCATGGGAAAAGCAAGGATATAGAGATTATTGATTTCAATTTAAGAGTAACTATATCCAACTTTATAAGCGAAACATGGCATGAGCGACTTTGCACCCTATTTGATTTTTCCGGATAAGATATCCGTATGATAGTAACCATGTTCAACTAATAAAGAAAGAGAGGCATTTGGAATTTAAATTCCTTTGAACGGATACAAGATCCTTTATTCATTTTGAGTCTCATAAGCTTTCACACAAGTTTTTGCATTTTTAGAGTATGCAATCATCAATTCATGCTTTTCATGTGAGCATGTTTTATGAATTTCATGCTTTTTCATTTGACATTAGCATGTTATAAAAGAATCATTATGTCATGGAGATAACTATAGGTCATTCACATCATACTTCCTATGTAAATCTCCTAGTCCAAAAATGCATGTTTGAACATAAATATGACATGGATTGTAGACAAGTAAGGTTCACACTTATAGAATTGAAAACATATATACATATGTATAACCAAGCTTACTCAAGCAATCAAAAGAAGAGGCATAAGTTATTTCAAATTTTTTGCAAGTTACAAGAATGCAAAATAGCTCTTTTTGCTTGAGTTCCCCATATGGGGTCAATCATAGAACATCACTCCACAAGACATATCCCAATAGATCTACTAAGAGTTTTAAATCGAGTAGCATCTAAGGGTTTAGTAAATAGGTCCGCAAGTTGATCATTAGTACCTACATGTTCAAGTACTATGCATTTATTTTCAACAAGCTCTCTAATGAAGTGATGGCGGATGTCAATATGCTTAGTTCTAGAATGTTGAACCGGATTCTTGGAAATATTAATAGCACTCATGTTATCACAAAAGAGAGTGAGAGTACCTTGATTGAATCTGTAGTCTACTAGCATTTGCTTCATCCATAGGAGTTGTGTGCATCCACTCCCCGCGGCTATGTACTCGGCCTCGGCTGTGGACAAGAAAATAGAGTTTTGCTTCTTGCAAAACCAAGACACCAAGTTGTTGCCTAGAAAGAAGAAACCGCCCGATGTGCTCTTCCTATCATCACAATTTCCTGCCCAATCCGCATCACTAAAGCCTACAAGACTAGCATTAGTGTCAAAAGAGTACCAAATCCCATAGTTGGATGTCCCATTCACATAGCGAATGATCCTCTTCACGGAAGAGAGGTGGGACTCCTTAGGATCCGCTTGGTACCTAGAACACACACCCACACTAAAAGATATATCGGGCCTACTTGCGGTCAAATAAAGCAAGCTACCTATCATGCCCCTATATAGAGTTTGTTCCACACTTTTACCACTAGCATCCTTGCTTAGCTTCAAAGTGGTACTCATGGGTGTATCACAATGTTTGGCTTTCTCTAAACCAAACTTCTTCACTAGGTTCTTTGCATATTTGGCTTGGGTTATGAAAATCCCATCATGCATTTGCCTAATTTGCAAACCTAGGAAATAACTAAGCTCACCAACAAGACTCATCTCAAATTCAAGAGACATGACATCAACAAATTGTTGGACTTTGGTGTTGTTGGTGGAGCCAAACACTATGTCATCAACATATATTTGAGCTATGAAAAGCTCATCATTGTCTCTCTTGATGAATAGTGTCTTGTCAACACTACCTCTTGTGTAGTTATTGTCAACAAGAAATTGAGTGAGGCGCTCATACCAAGCCCTCGGTGCTTGTTTCAACCCATAAAGTGCCTTTTTGAGGCGATAAACATGATTGGGGTGGTGTGCATCCACAAACCCCTTAGGTTGTTCAACAAACACTTCCTCTTGCAAGAAGCCATTGAGGAAGGCACTCTTGACATCCATTTGGTGCAATTTGAACTTGTGCACACAAGAGATGGACAAGAGAAGCCTAATGGACTCTAAGCGGGCAACGGGAGCAAAAGTCTCCTCAAAGTCGATACCCTCAATTTGAGAGTACCCTTGTTCTACAAGTCTAGCCTTGTTCCGCACTATGTTGCCATCCTCATCGGATTTGTTCCTAAATATCCATTTAGTGCCTATGACATTAGTGGTCTTAGGCCTAGGAACTAGAGTCCAAACCTCATTCCTTTCCAATTGGTTTAGCTCTTCTTGCATGGCAAGAACCCAAAATTCATCATTTAAGGCTTCTTCAACCTTTTTGGGTTCAATTTGAGAGGTGTAGCATGTATAGCTAATAAGATTAGCAAGTTGACGTCTAGTCCTAACACCCTCATTTACCTCTCCAATGATATCTTCTTTATCATGGAGTTTCCTAACCCATGGAGCGGGTTCTTTAGAGTCCAAGAGAGGAACTCTATCAATAGGTTGTGTGTCATTATTGTTGACATTAGATGTCCCAACATTAGGTGACACCACAACCTCCTTCAAAGGAGAACCATCACTAAAAATAACCTCCTCCTCATGATCATTAGACTTGAGCCTAGTATCATCAAATACGACATTGGATGATTCCATAACACTTAGAGTCTTTAAATTGAAAACTCTATAGGCTCTACTATTTAAGGCATAGCCAATAAAAATACCCTCATCACTCTTAGCATCAAATTTGCCAAGTTGATCACGGTCATTCAAGATGTAGCATTTGCTTCCAAAAGTGTGGAAGTAGCTAACATTTGGCCTCTTGCCTTTCCATAACTCATAGGAGGTGTTTCTAGTACCGGGCCTTAGGAACACTCTATTTCCTATATAGCAAGCTGTGTTGATGGCTTCGGCCCATAGGTTCCTAGGGACATTGTTGCTAAGCAACATCACACGGGCCATCTCTTGAAGGACCCTATTTTTCCTCTCAACAACTCCATTTTGTTGAGGTGTCCTAGGAGCAGAAAATTCATGGGAGATGCCTAAACCATTACAAAAGGTTTCAAATGTGGCATTCTCAAATTCCCTCCCATGGTCATTTCTAATCCGTTTAATGCTTTTAATATTATAGTTCATTTCATTTTGAATTTTATTACAAAGCATTTTAAACTTATCAAAAGTTTCAGATTTTTCTCTAAGAAATATGTCCATGTGAACCTAGAGAAATCATCAACACAAATAAAAATGTATCTCTTTCCACCCAAACTTTCGGTTTGCATGGGACCCATGAGGTCCATGTGGAGAAGCTCAAGTGGCTCCTTGGTGGTGAGATACTTACCCTTTTTGTGCATGCTTTTAGTTTGCTTTCTTTGTTGGCAAGGTCCATAAATACCATTGGCTTTCTTCCCAAGCTTAGGGAGGCCACGCACACAATTGAACTTTCCAAGGGTCCGTAGATCCCTAAAGTTCATGTGGCCAAGTCTTTCATGCCACAACTCAATTTGCTCATCCATGGACACATGATTAGATACAATTCTAGCTTCAAGACAATAACAATTGTCGCTAGATCTCATGCCCTTCAACAAGGTTTGTCCATCGGGTTTTAGGATAGAGCAATAATCTTTAGAAAACAAGACGGAATATCCTTCATCACTAAGATGTGAAATGCTTATTAAATTGGCTTTTAAGCCATCAACAAATAAAGCATTGGATAAGGAGGGTAATCCGGGAACGGAAATGGTTCATTTCCCTACAACATTTCTTTTGGATCCATCACCAAAAGTGACATTTCCACCTTCCTCCATAACAAGAGTCTCGAAGAAACTCTTGTTTCCCGTCATGTGCCTAGAGCACCCACTATCAAAATACCAAAAATTAGAAGAATTTGCCTTCAAGGCTATTTGTGCAACATGGCAAACATTTTCATTCTTTCTAATCCACTTAGCAACAATTTTAGCTTTCTTAGTGGTCTTTGGTACATGTGCTCTACTATTTCTAGGATCATGCAAATCAATATTTTCATTCCTAGAAACATGCATCTTGGCTCTATTCTTTCTCTTTTCAATCATGCTTTGTTTTCTACACATTTTAATATATTGAAAGCAATTTGGTCTAATATGACCATCACAACCACAAAAGTGACAAATAGGGATGAAAAAAGGAATCATACCTCGCCTTTGAGCACGTCCATGTCTTTGTGGATAAGTGGATTCAATCCATCTTCGTTGTTGAACCGGTCTTGGTTGCTTCCAAGCTTGAGGTTGCATGATTGGTCTCTTTCCTTTGTGAGCCAATTTGGGAGGAGTGTTGGCTTGAGGAACCTTAGGAGGTTGAGCTTGAGATTTCCTTCTTTGCCCCATTTTCACTTGTGCATTAGAACATTGTCCTACTTCTAACTTTTTTCTAGGAGGTTGCACAAATGAAATTTCTTCGTTCTTCAAGCTCTTGACAAACACTGTCTTGTTAGAGGTTGAGACTTTCTTGCCATCTTCATACCCAAGACCTCTCTTGTCACTTGGACTCTTTCCAACACCAAGTAAATGATCAAGCTTCTTGGTGCTAGAATCTATCCTAGCCAAGGACCCTTTAACATCTACAAGTTCCCTCTTCAAGCCTTTTTCACTTCTCTTGGATAAGTCTAACTCCTCAATTAACTTATCCTCTCTCTTCTTCAATCTTTCCACTTGTTCACTTAAGTGATCATTGTGAGCCGAAAGTTCAAGGTTTTCTTCTCTCAACCTCTCAATCTTTCTTGTGCTTTTAAGTGCTAAATCATTGAACTCGGCATGGTATTTAGCAAGCACCTTTTGCTCCACAAACTTCTTTTTGGAACTAGAAGAGGAGTCACTTTCTTCTTCACTAGAGTCAATTTCCCTTTGACTCATCTCCTCTTTTTCACTAGCACTTTTGCTCTTGTGAGAAGAGGCAAAAGCTAGGAAGTTAGCCATGAGCTCTTCTTCACTTGAAGACTCATCTTCCCCATTGGAGTTATCACTACTCCCACTCCAAGTGGCGGCCATCACTTTACCCTTCTTCCTTTCATTGTGATTAGCACATTCGGGGGCAAAGTGACCAACCCTACCACATTCAAAGCATCGGACCCCTTTCCTTTCGGTCCTCTCTTGTCTAGGCTCAAACTTCTTGAAGGAACTCTTTTTCTTCAAATCTTGTCCTCTTGACCCAAATCCCTTCTTCTTCTTGAACCCCATAACCTTGTTGAACCTTTTCACAAATAAGGCAAGGTCTTCATCCGATTCATGCTTTGCCTCCTTTACATCCTTAGATGCTTTCAAAGCTATTCCCTTAGACTTCTTAGGAGGAGTAGTGGTGCTAGGAACCTTCCTAGACTCATATGCAAGGAGACGCCCAATTACCTCATTTGGCTTCATATCCATGTAGCCACTATTTTCTTCTATGGCCGTCACCTTTGATTCAAACCTATCGGGGAGAGATCTCATAATTTTTTGCTTGACTCTCCTATCCGAATACGGGTCTCCGAGTTGATGGCTTTGATTTACTATGTCCATCAATTTGATTTCGAAGTCATTGAAGCATTCATCCTCTCCCATCCTAAGTAACTCAAATTGAGTTTGGAGGACTTGAAGCTTAGACTCCTTCACCACCTCGGTTCCCTCATGTGCAACTTGAAGGATGTCCCATGCCACTTTGGCAATCTGAGTATTCTGAATAAGCTTGTACTGATTCTCATCCATTGCACACATAATGGCATGCATCGCCTTCCTATTCCACTTTGAAGCCTTCAAACTCTTGCGTGTTCCATTGCGCCTTAGGCTTCAAAACATCTTCTCCTCCACCCGTGGGAGTCATCATAGGGAGATCATATCCGTCTTCCACCGCCATCCATGCACGGTCATAAATTTGGCATATGTAGGATTCCATCTTCCCTTTCCATTGGGAATAGTTCAAACCGGTAAGAAGTGGAGGCCTTGTGCTAGAAGCTCCTTCGTGGCCACCACCATTTCCACCGTTTCCACTCATAGTGTTTATGAATGAATGAAATGAATGCAAATGTATGAATAATCAAAAATCACACAAAATGCAAAACACACCAAAAAAGCAAGGATCACCTATGTATGTTTAGGAACCCGCTCTGATACCAATTGAAACTAATTATAGTACGGTGTGTATAAAACTATCTAGAGGGGGGGTGAATAGATTTTACGCTTTTTACCCAATTTTTCGTGTTAGTCAAAATTACGAAATTACCCTCAAGATAAAATAAACAAGCAAGTGTAATATGGTGCGGAAATTAAATTAACACTTGATTTTTACGTGGAAACCCTCAGGGAAAAACCACGGGCTATGTAAGTAAGCCACACTCGAACCTCGAATCCATTAAATGTGCAAACGATTACAACCTAATCCCGGAAGTAATCACACACCTACCTAATCTCGGTATGAGTGAACCTAGTCCAATTTTGCTTGCGATCTAAGCAACCTAATCCCGGTTGCTACACACAAGACTTACTTTCTCTATGAAGAGAATACAACCCTAAGTGAATATATGTGAATATCCAAAATGCAACATAGAGCAAGGGAAACCCTATATGCTTATCTAAGATGATTAATATGCAATAAGTACAATCCTAGATATCAAAACTAAATGACAAGTCAATTAGTTTAGCTAATCAATATCAAGCACAAAACCTAATATGCTAGCACAATACAACTTCTCAAACATACATCATACTAATCTCAATCTTGTATTCAAAGTATATAAAATCACATACAAGTAATTAAATTGAGATTGCTAGATAAGAGAAACATAAAATATGTAAGATATTAGTGAAAAGCTTACCAAGCAAAGTATGATGAAGAATCCATGCAAGATGTCATCTAGATGATCTAAGATGATGCTAGATGATGATTGATGATCATGAATAAGTGTTTGAGTAATTAAAAATGAGTTCTTGGAATTTTTCTTCTCTTTGAAAAATATCCTAAGTATATAATCTGAATATGAACTCCCTTACTTGACCTAAAGACAAAATGGCATATATATAGGGTGCCAAACCAAAGTGAGGTCGTTTAAGTAAGTTTCAAAGAAACGCGCCAATCGGCGGCCAGGCCGCCGATTGTGACCGTCGAATTGGTCCCGAGAGAAACAGGGGAATTTCGACGGTTTCATTCGGCGGCCACCGACCGTCGATCCAACCGCCGAATTGGACCTGACACAACAGGGGACCAACAGCGGTTTCATTCGGTGGTTTCGTAACCGCCGAATAAGCCCGAGAGAAAAAATCAATCAGGTATGAAACGGTGGTTTCATTCGATGGCCAGGCCGCCGATCCAAACCGCCGTTTCACTAATCTTGGTAAAACCAAGGGAAAAGCCAAGGGCTTCTCCAACGGTGATCTTCGCACTAAAAATAAGCACACACGGTGCATGCGCGGACGTTTCCGAACAACAACGGGAAACGAATTACTAGACACATACCCACACAACAACATATAACAAAGAAGTGCAAGTGTGAAAAGTGACATGTGAAGAGAATGCACACAAATGCAAGTATGCTAAGTGAGTGTGTGCACTAAATCTTTTCATAGGAAATTAAGCACTAAACATATACCTTTGGAGTGCTTAACACTTGCAAGGGCCTTGAGCTTGAACACATTCCTAAGCTACCCTTACATGATCCCCACATATGGTTTGATCACGAAATAAGCCAATTAAGAACAACGGGAATCCTTACAGGAATACATGCTAAGACAAACCGAAAACCTAACACAATGGTTTTCACAGTATTGTTACAACCCAAACAACATTGGAAGATGAAAAAGTTAGTTCTGCTGCAGCAGAAGTGAGAATAAACCTTGGCAATAGAAGAAGAAGTTTGTTTCTTGTTTTGGTTCTAGCAATAGCGATTTTGTGTGTTTTAGGAAAAAATTGTTTGGAAATATGTAACAAATTTGGCATAAAAGTTGTTTGGGAGATATGTGACAAGTTTGGTTCCTAGCAATAGGTGTAAAGTTTGGTTGTACTTTAATGTTCATCAATGAAGCTTTTGTAAGCAATTATGTTAGGTGTACATTAAGATTTGTTATATTTTGCACATTCAATTGTGTTAGTTTGATTATTCAAATTATGTTAAGCAAAAGCTAATATGTGTAACAATACAAACTCTACTAGTTCACTAACAATACCATCACAATTTGACAATGTTAATAAGAACACAATCTTCTAACCCTGTGTCCATAATATAACAATAGTTAAAGCAAATATCTTGATAAAATTGAATGTATTGACAACATTACAAAAGCAGAGTAGCATATCCAACATTACAAACTTAAGCATAGGATTATTGTTCACAACATAACAAAAGCTAACTAAACCTGTTAATAGAGTTGTTTATGGTATATAACAACCCTTAACACAACAAATATAGGCACCAGTGAAATAAGCATCCTAAATACATTCACACAAAATACAGGCACCAATAAAACATCACAAACACATTAAAACATCACAAACACATTCAATATCTCCAAAAATCAATTAATCAATCTAAGTCTATTGAGTTTGAGTTGAAGCTTGTTTGGGTTTTCCAGCTTGAGTCTGAGTTGATGTTTGTCTTCGTTGCACAAGTTGAGTTTGCACAGGTTGATTCTGACTTGAAGCTTGTCTTGGTTGCACATATCGATTATGACTTAAAGCTTGTCTTGGTTGCACACTTGAATCTTGTCTTGGTTGCACAGGTTGAGTCATTCCACCATTTTCATTCCTAACTTTAGACCCTGGTACATTTGTTCCACCCTTTTTCTCCAAGTTGTCTTGTTGTGCCCTCTCTGCCCACATTTGCTGCACTTAACCACTATGTAATTCCTCATTAGCTTTCTTTTCCCTCCTATCATAACCTCATCGGATGGAGATTTCTTGCTTTCTTTGGCCTGCCCCTCTGTTTTTTGAAGTCTGGGCATTCAATAGGTATGTCATTGGTTTTTGGCCACATGCTTGGGCCATTTATGCCATAAATCACTGGGGTATAAGCCTTGAGAAAACTTTCCTTCTTGTACTTATTGTCTATGAAATCAAGAGGGTTGTAGTTATAACTCAATAGGGAAGCCATTCCATGAATGCATGTGATCCCAATCAGCTGCCACTTATTGCAAGCACATGACTTTTGTTCAGTGTTAACCATAAACTGCTCACCTCCATTTTCCTTCACTTGAAATATGTAGTTCCCACAATACGCAAGGTTGCAGACGCTACTCTCCATCGTAATCTTCTCAACAAAATTCATAACTTTGGGACTTATATGATGATGCCATTTATGTACTGCAACTCTCTCTGTCACTAACCTTTTCATCAAATAGACTCTTATCATCTCCATAAGTGTGATCACAGGTTTGTCACGAGCTTGTAGTATTACTGAGTTAAAGGCTTCACACATGTTATTGCATAACATGTCACAAAGAGCAATGTCTTTGAAAAAAACTCTTGATTAGTGTAAAGGATCTTTGTCAGCTAACCATTGGTAGGCAGCTTCACTCTCAATCCTCAACCACTCCATATAGTGTGTAAACCTGATAAGTGAAACACAAAATATGAACCACTTAAACACAAAACAATATACAAACCATAAGATAAAAGAATTTAGTATTATTACCCTTTTTTAGTTATAGACTTTGCAGCACCCCATAGAAGCTGTTTCAGTATCAATCCCTTATGTGAAGCTTTAGAATAGTTGTAAAAATGTTTGACACAATACTGGTGCTTAGAATGTGGAAACAATTCCTTGATTGCATCTATTAATCCCTTTTGTTTGTCGGTAATCCACATGATGCCATGAGAGTTGTTGATTTCAAAATCTACACCTAGTAGCTCTAGAAACCATAACCATATTTCCCTATACTCAGACTCTACCGATGCATAAGTTATTGGGTACATCTGGTTGTTTGGATCAACCCCAATGACTGTCAAAAGCTGCCCGGTGTGATGTCCTTTGATGAAACAACCATCCAAACCTAAAATATGCCTAAATCCTTCTTTCCATCCCTTCTTCAAAGCACCAAGGCACATGTATAACCTTTGAAACCTTGGTTTTGCACCACTAGCTACCGTAGAACACTTCATTATAACCGAACTATCTGGATTCATCCTTTTAATCTCAGCACCATACTCCCAAAGCAGAGAGTATTGCTCCCTGGATAATCTCTTTTGTAGCTCTTCTAGCACGATAGTACTATCATTTCGATGCATCCATATTAGTGTCACTCCTCAATTGCTCAACCATTCCAACAAAGTTCCAGTCTGGGTTTGCCCTCAACTGACCTACATATTTCTCAACAATAAATTTAGAACTAACATACTTATTCTTAAAGGACATAACACATATGTGATCATTTAATAAAGACTTAATCTTGAAAGTCTTATGATCACTTAACCAAGATGCAAATACAAACCACTTACATCCCTCATCCTTGCAAACTACCCTAATCCTGTTAGGATCATTTTTCTTAAACTTAACAATCCTTTTATGTTTCACATAATGTGCCCTAATGGCTTTTCTAAACACATCAACTCTGAAAAACTCCATTACAAGTCTAAAAACTGGATCTTGCAAGTCATGTCTTGGATTGAACTCATGGTACCTTTTCTTGATAAACTTCCTCACTGGTCCTTCAGCATCCTCCTCACCATTAGATCCATCCAAGCTCCCCAAATCCTTTGATCCATCATTATTATCAGATCCAAATCCATGAGGTAGGTCTGAAAGTTTTAATCCCAATCATTTGTAAGATCCACACAAGTTTCAGTCGCTATATCTTTTGTTTCTTGATCATAATCAGACTCTACTAGTTCATCACCCTTATCAGCTTCTGCCTCTTCTTCCTCTTCTACTATGTATTTACCCTTGTTTTTCCTTTGACTTTTAGCTCTCTCAGCATCCTCTTTAGTCAATTCTTCATCACCTTCTTCATCACCAAAGCCAACAGGCCTATTACCAAAACTAGCAGGCCACTCTTCAATGTCTACTGCTTCTGCTGCCCCATTATCTTTATTATATGTTGTTGCCCTATTGTCTTCATCATGATTGTACAATAAATCCTGAGACTCTGGTTGCTGAGATAGAATCAATTCATCTCCTCTGAAAGCTTGCAATGGTTGTATACACTCAAGGTTGAGATCTATGACTCTATTCTCAGCAATTTTATCCTCAAACCACAACAATTCCTCATCACACACTATCTGATAGTGCTTTCCATACCCTGGCAACTGAATCTAATACCACACAGTGAGCTTATACTTCAACTTAATAGCAATATCATCAAGATCTAACATAGACAATTCATATGTACTAATATAATCAAAATAATTAATACTTCCCCCATTATAATTAACCATTGAGACATCAAACTGTCCATCATAATGCACCTTGAAGCTGAAGAATATGTCTAGGTCATCAGGACCTACAACAAAGTGTAAAAGGGGTCAATTTATCAAATTCAAATACTATAAACAGCATGTGCAGAACAAGACAAAAACAATAAAAATAAATACTGTATTCGGGACCTACTATCAGTCAAAGAATCAAAAGGGGCCAACATTTAATTAACAAAGTTATTTCACCCAACAAACTGTCAAAAGATTCCTCATACAATTCAAGGGACCACAGTCAGTCAAAGGATCCCACATACAATTAACGAGACCACAGGCAGTTGAAGATTCCTCATACAATTCAAATAAATACCAAAAAACTCAACCCACAACAACACAACCAAAACCAATAATGAAAACCCAAAAAAAGCTTACCATATTCTGGCACTTTATCTGGGTTTCTCCTTTCTCCAACCATTTCCACCTCAGCATCAATGAAATCACGAACGCATTAACACCAGACCACCAAATCGAGAACACAGACACACCCAACCACCCTAATTGAGATACCAAAATTTTGTAACCCTAAAACTTCACAACGCAATCAACCTAAATTGTTGACTTCCAATTTCTCAAAAGGAAAACGATAGAGTAGATGAGATGGTTGAGAGATTAAAAGAAATTTGGGAAATTTGGGAAATTTGGGGAGAATAAAAATGTGTTGATCGGACGATAAATGTACCTAATTGAGGTCCCCATTTCCTAGCTTTTGTTCTCGTTTTCGAGCACATTTTTGTATATAATATGTTTTGTGAGCCTTGTGTAGGTATATATTCCCTACAATGGTGTTTGAACGTAAAGTCAAGTTTGGGAGGCAAAAATGAGCTAAAAAGTGAAGAATTGGAAAGTGTGCAGAGTTGCCACGGTCTCACCGTTGACCTAAAACGTGACGTGATTTGAGGTCCACCGCGGCATGTTTTCGTGGTAAATCCGCCATTGAGCTAGAACGCGACATCAGGACCACGGCACTGGTCAACTCTGTTTTTCCAAAGGTTAATGGGCTGACATTGCAATTGCCCATGCAGAACACACAAATTTCGGGGCCTATATCTCCCTCCTCATTGAGAACTGGGCTTTGTGTCGTATATTTTCGGAAAGCCCCAAAAGTCTACTTTCTAGTGGTTTTTACGGATCACGATTTTAGGCTTTCTAGAGGGAGTTATGGCCATTTCCGTAATGGTGCGCGAGGCTGGAAACATGACCGCGGCAGAGAACATTATGCAGATCACCTAACTTTCGGGGGGCATATCTCCCTCCTCAGATCGAACGTTGTTAAGATCTACATATATTCGGAAAGCCCCGGAAGTCTAATTTCTAGCGGTTTTTACGGATTATAATTCCGGGCTTTCTAGAGGGAGATATGAGCATTTCCGTAAAGGTGCGCGAGAAGTTCGCTGCCAAGTTCACCCCCTGACAGCGACTTTGGCAGCGACCTAATATTTTTCAGCAACAGGGGCAGTGATGTTCGCCCCCTAGCTGGTCGCCCCCTGACAGCGAACTTGGTAGCGACCTTCCGTTGTCAGCTCAGCGAAAAGTCAGTTTTCAAGCCATTTCAGAAGGGCATTTTGGTCCTTTCATACTCAGATCGTGCCCTAAGTTTCCCAACCTATTTATACACCATTTTAAGCCCTCTCTTGAGAGAAGAAACAAGCCACCAAACACAAGAAACACTCACAGCAGCTGCACTTCATCTTCTTCCCCAAATCAAGAGAGAGAGAAGCTTCCAAAGCTCCCATGGAGGTTCTCCTCCATGGGAAGCTCACCACCACCACTTTCCACACATCCTCCACCACATTTGGGAGTAGATTGCAAGGAGATAGGAGTGGTCTATGACCAATTTCGAGCTAGGGATTCATGGAGCTCTTGGAGGGATTTCTTCAAGGGTTGTCTCCTTAAAACTCATTCTCTTTGTATTTCTTGTTTTCTCTTATGTGTAACCCCACTTGGGAATATTGTAAACCTATATTTGTACTCATTTATGTGATGATTGTTCTTAAATTCATTTGGGTTTTGATTTGTTCTTGTTATTATTGCAAAATCTCTTGTCTTAATATGCATGTGTGTAGAGATTGGAAATTGATGTGTGCTCATGGATGGGATTAGGAGTAGATTAACTTAAATGTAGGAGTAGTTGTAATCAAATATCCTATTTGTGTGTGTATGTTGATGGAAGGTCGAAATGCCTTGTTTTGATGGGTTTGAGTGTATGTGGGTTGGGATTGTACCTTCATGGATGACCTTCCGGGTATAGTCTTAACTACTTAGCTCTAAAAGAATAGATGAAACTTGTTTTATGCATGACCGTGCTAGAATAGGTTTTGGCTACATGTTCATATGCTTAATGGTAGGGACTTGAGGCATAATTGCTCTAGCCATGACCTTTGGGGAGTGATTCGTGTCTCGAATCCCTTAGTTGAGATTACAAGCTCAATTGCTCTAGCCATGACCGTTGGGGAGTGATTTGTGTTTGTGAATCTCTTAATTGAGAGAATAAGCCCATAACTTGAATTGGATGTTCTTAAAGCCTAACAACCACTATTTGTGCACTTATGTATGGTAAACCTATTGAACCTTGTGTGATCATTATCATGCATCTCTCCTAGCCACCATTTTATTATTTGTCTCTTTAAACACCATTCTCACCATTTCATATTCTCTTTGTTTTTATTTGCATTCTTTTCCTTACATTTTCACACACACCACACCGCAATATGCATACACCTCACACACACCACTCTTATCACATCCGCATTCTATTTACATGCTTTCAATAAACTCTAAAACTCGAAATGGTTGACGGATGACACCTCCCTGTGGATGATACCCTTGCTTGTTGCTATACTAGTCTCTAGTCACTTGCACTAACAAGGTGAACTTAAAATATAAATATTTTGACATGCAAAAATGATAGCTTGTCATGTGTTCAACCCTAATTTTTTTAATTGTAAAGACAAAACTGCCCTTTGTAAGACTGCACGTGAGGCACGCATGTGAGAAAAATCAGACGGAATAAGGGTTCCGTCCCTATTCCATCCATTTTTGCAAATTTCAAACAATTCGAGGGGTTTACCGTCGAAAAAATATATTTAAGGGGTAATTTACAAATTCGCGTATAATTTAGGGGGTACAGTGCTAATTAGTCTAATAATAACAATAATTAAATCATTCACCAAGCACAGATTCAATTCATCTTCTCCAACACCATCTCAGAAATTAAAAATACAAACCGAATCCAGAATTAATCACACAATTTAGATCTCATTCAACCAATTAAAAATACAACCGATTCAATTCATCTTTATCCCTTGATTTTCTCATCATCTTTTCCCTTCTTCATCTCTAGATTTCTCATAAGTCCAACACTAAACACAATCAAAACAACTTGATTTTACATGAAATCCATCTGAAAAAATCCCATGAACCAAACCCTCTAAACTCCAAAACAATAAAAACCTTTATACACAACAAAATCACAAACCCAGATACTAGAATTGAATCTTGTAAACAACCCACGAAGTAGTCAAGCCTGTAAACAAATACCCACCTACAAAATCAACAAAATCTCACAAACCTAGATGCCAAAATTTGTTCTAATTTTCAAAAAATAAACCCAAACTCACTCATCATCACTCACACGACCACCACTAGCGTCAATCAACGGAGGAGATGGATTCGAGAGAAAATGTATTCATGAGAGACAGATTCAAGAGAGAGAGATGGATTCAAGAGACAGATGGATTCGAGAGCTAGGGTTTCTGGTATGGTTTTGATTTGTAAAGAGGGATTCGAGAGAGAGAGAGAGAGAGAGAGAGAGAGAGAGAGAGCGTGTGTGTGGGATTCGAGAGCTTTCTGATGTGGTTTCGATTTGCAAAGATAGAGATTCCAGAGGGAGAGAGAGGGGTTCTGGATTCCAAGAGTGGCGGTGGTGGTGATGAGAAGCAAAAGTTGAAGAAGAAGAAGAAAAAGTGGGTTGGTGATGGTGGTGGTGGAATCGGTGTGTGGACAGTGGATTAAGTTGATTTATTTGTGGTGGTGTTAGTCTGGGTTTAATGATGATTGGGTTTGTGGTGGTGATTATAGCTGTGTGTATGTGAGAGAGAGTGAGAGATATAGTGGTTTGGTGGTGATGGTGGATGATTGTGGTTTGTGGTTTGGGTTTGATCTAGTTTAGGGATGATTTAATATATTTATGTTTTTAATTTTTATTTTGAGATGGATCTGGTGGAGATCACCAGATCTACAATTTTTTGTTTTATTATTATTTTTTTATTTCATTATTTGCTTTAGTTAGGTGGCATCGTCCCCTCCACTTGTTTTTTTTTTTTTTTTTTAATTAGTTATATATTTTTTTTAATGTCAATTACATAAATACCCTTTCCATTTAATGGTTAATGCCCCAAATGGATGGAAAGTGTGACAAAAGGGGTGTTTTTAACGTTTCTTTGTTTTTAGGGGAAAAACGGCCAATATGGCCAAACCCTGTCATCGTCTTAACAATAGGGAAAGTCGAGGGGGTAATGATACTTTCCCTTAATTATTTTCTAAAAAAACTTCATGTTGGTATGTGAATTGTCAACATCTTGTAAATTATGAGGTTATATAGTGATAGATGTGATGTTGACAAATCACATGCTAACATGATTTGAGAAGTTTTTTTGAAAAAAAAAAATTAAATTAAAAAGCCCAGCTTTACTCTATAAAAATTTTAAATTAAGGTGTCAATTGGTGAGTGGATACATGGATAAATGGATAAATGAGATAAATCATTATTAATGTGTATTCACTCACTAATTGACACATCAGCTGTCACATGTGTTGTGATGGAAAAATTATGATTTTAGGTGTGATATCTAGCATTACTCTTGTTATTATTACACTATAAGAAAATTGGGCTATAGGGACAAAAATTTTGGAACAAATCAAATTCGTCCCAATAGAACGTCTATTGGGACGTAATAACATATTCGTCCCTAAAAACTGTAAATCTGAAGAAACCTTTAGGGAAAAAAAAAAAATCATCTCAATAGAACGTCTATTGGGACAAAACAAATTATTCGTCTCTAAAAAGGACAAATCTGACGAGACTTTTAAGGATGAAAAATATTTGTCCCAATAGAATGTCTATTAGGACCAAAAAAAAAAAAAAATTATTATCCACCCCTAAAAAGTGCAAAAATAACGAGACTTCTAGGGATGAAATTTTTTTGTCCCAATAGGATGTGTGTTGGGAAGAAATAAATTATTCGTCTCAATAGGATGTCTATTGGGACGAAATTAATTATTCGTCCCTAAAAAGTTTGAGATTTTTTTATTTTTTTTTAAAACAAAGAAAAGAAAAGAAAAGTTTGAGATTTGGGGACTTATTAGGACAAAAATAATTATTTGTTGCTCATAATGATTTATTCGACTATATTTTTCCATTTTTATCTTCTTCTTTTTTAAAAGTTTTTTCTAAGGGTGGGCAAAAAAGCCCATACACCGTAAACCGAACCAAACCAAACCAAATCGCTTGGTTTGGTCCGGTTTTATACTTTTTAAAAAAAACCATATGGGTTTATTTTAGTAAAACCGTATGGTTCGGTCCGGTCTATGGTCCAAGTATATTAAACCCGGACCGAACCGTAAACCGAATGCTTTTAGTATTACTATTGTATGTCACACACCCAAAACTTTTTAATAAAATTTTAAAAATAAAAGGTTAAAGTCAAAAACCCTAATTTATTATTTCATATTTGTTTTTTTTTTGGACACCAATCGTACAAGTTCGTACAAAATGAAAATCTCCATTAACAAATAAAACTCCAAGCATGGGATGGTAAAAGATTTCAATTTGTTTCCATTATTTTACAAAGTTATCACTAATAATAAAAAATAGGGGTAATTACCCTAGTGGCCATCAACTCTTGCCACCACTATCAAAATGGCCATCAAATGGGGAAATGGATGGAAAATGGCCATTTTTGGCAAACATTGTTACACTAATGGCCATTCCATCCAATTCCATCCATTTCCATCCAATTCCATTCAATAAGTGGCATTTTAGTAAATATGAGGATGACATTAATTTATTTTAGATATTTTTTTGGAAATCAATTTTTTCTTTTATTTTTTGAAACAAATAATTATATTTAGTGTGTATATACGTATATTATATCTCAAACATATATATATATATATATATATATATATGTATGTATTTCTTTTTTGAGAAGATTAAGGCTACAAAATCTAAAAATTCTAAAAAATATATTTGAGATAAGTTGAATATATATATATATTTTTTGAGAAGATTAAGGCTATAAAATCAAAAAATTCTAAAAAACATATTTGAGATAAGTTGAAAAGATATATATATATATATATATATATACTTTTTTTGAAAAGATTAAGGTTACAAAATCTAAAAATTCTAAAAAATATATTTGAGATAACTTGAAAAGAAATATATATGTATATATATGTGTGTGTATGTTTGAGATATGCTATATGTATATGTACACACTAAATATAATTATTTGTTTCAAAAAACAAAAGAAAAAATTGATTTACAAAAAATATCTAAAATAAATTAATGTTATCCTCATATTTACCAAAATACCACTTATTGGATGGAATTGGATGGAAATGGATGGAATTGGATGGAATGGCCATTAGTGTAACAATGGTTGCCAAAAATGGCCATTTTCCATCCATTTCCCCATTTGGTGACCATTTTGATAGTGGTGGCAAGAGTTGATGGCCACTAGGGTAATTACCCCTAAAAAATATTAATATTATTAAACTAAATTAGTGAAATTTTCATTATTAAGTTGTAATTTTTTTTTTTTTGACTTGCATACATTTAATTGCATTGTCATGATTATAGCAATAGCAAATGATTTTATTTATTATTATTTTTTCTACTTCTAGAAATTCTACACAACACTCTATTTTTACTTTTATTTTTATTACTCTTTTAGCTTTTGTTAGTTTGATGAACCGTACGTAACAATAATTTGCATGTCTCGTTAATTGATCACTTTATCATGCCATTTATATTTTTAAATGGTCAAGTATTTGGATTTCAAGTCAAAAACTATTAGACCGAACTGAATAAATAAAATTTTATCTAGTCCGATCTGAAAAAAAGAATGGTCCAAACTGGTCCTATTTTTCAAAAGACCAAAATTTTTGGTTTGGTCTAGTTCTAGTCGAAACTGGACCAAACCGGACCGTGCCCAGCCTTAGTTTTTCCTAAGAGACATATTAATAATTAAATTTTCTTCACTTTTTAATATTAATTACTATAAATTAATTCATAAAATTATGAAATTTTATATTATTATTTTATAAATATAATAATAAGAATCTAAAATGCAAAACCACTTTTTAGAAAAGTTTTTGTACATTTCTCCTTCCCTTTTGTGATAGGGATTCAAATCTTTCATTTGTCTATTAAATTGAAAAACATAAAGAAAATCTCTTTATTCCGAGTACGATTAACGATAGACCATTTGATCTAACAATAAATGATTTTAAAAATAGTTTAATTAAATGGTATAATAAATGTTTTTTATTATCAATTTGTTTATCATATAAAAAAATTAAATTTATTAATTGGAATTAATCTACAAATAAAAATTTTCAATAGCAATAAAAATTTAATAACAAAAGGATCCATACCCCCAAGATCAACATAGAGATCAATAGCATGACCACCCAAAACACCCTCCACGGAGCACATGCTAGATCTTCGTAAACCTTTGCCCTCAATAAAATTCATAAAAACCACAAATCAATTGGTTTTTGCTTGAGAGTATTATTCTCTTTTAATTGTAGCAATTAAATCAATTGAATTAAGGATTTAAGTTTCCTTTTAATTTTGAAATAAAACTAAAATGAAAATGATCACTGGTGATTGATATCCTTAAATTCAAAAATGGAAATCAATTGGTAATAATGAGAGAATTATTCTCTTTTCATTGTAGCAATTAAATCATTTGAATTAAGGATTTAAGTTTCCTTTTAATTTTGAAATAAAACTAAAACGAAAATAATCATTGGTGATTGATATCCTTAAATTCAAAAATGGAAATCAAATGGGAATAATAAGAAAATTATTCTCTTTTAACTGTAGCAAATTAAATCATTTGAATTAAGGATTTAAGTTTACTTTTAATTTCAAAATAATCACTGGTGATCGATATCCTTAAATTCAAAAATGGAAATCAAATGGGAATAATAAGAAAATTATTCTCTTTTAATTGTAGCAAATTAAATCATTTGAATTAAGGATTTAAGTTTACTTTTAATTTCGAAATAAAACTAAAACGGAAATAATCACTGGTGACCAATATCCTTAAATTCAAAAATGGCAATCAATTAGAAATAATGAGAGAATTATTCTCTTTTAATTGTAGCAATTAAATCATTTGAATTAAGGATTTAAGTTTCCTTTTTTTTCTTCTTCTTTTTTTTTTTTTTTATTAAAGGTGATTTAACTATTTAAGTTTCCTTTTGATTTTTAATTTTTTTTTTAAAGTAACCGGTCCGGAACCGTTGGTTCCAAACCAGCTTGAATTGTTGGTTCTAGACCGGTTCGGTAAATTGAAGAAACAGAACTGGAACCAAATTTTCTGATTCTGGTCTGGTTTCAGAAGCCACGGTTCCGATTCGAATTGCCGGTTTGAATTGAACCATGGTCACCTTTAGTGTCAAGTCCACAAAAAGCTGATCAAAAGATATTACAAAATTTTGGAACTCAATGAAAAAATTGCAAAATACACGTTTCAATTTTGAAAATGATTTTTTTATTTTATTTTATTTTATTTTTTTTAAGGCCCTATGCCCCTCCTCCCTTCGCCATGTAATGAATGCCGGACTCCTAACTTGTTTGATATATTTAAAAAAAAATAAAAATTAAATTCCAAAGTTGAGTTTTATTACAATATAGTTATTATTACAAGCGTTATTACAAGCGTTATTTGAATATTTTAAGAAGACTAAAGAACTCTTTAATAAGTCCTTAAAGAAAGTACTCTTTAATAATATTATTATAATATTATCTATTAATAATCAATCAATTAATTAACAACTAAAAAAAAAAAATGGGTGGCTCTATCGCCACCCATAAATATAGAACAAAAAATTGATAAGAAGTTGTTCATTGGATTATTTTTGGAATTACAGGAGATATGTGGAGAGAAAATGACTAATTTTAGTATTTTTACAAATGGTGTCTTGAGAAATTGAGGGTGCGGAGACATTTTATGGGTGCCATTAGAACCACCCATAGCAGATTGGTGTTCATGAAACAGTTGACTGTGTGTCTTAATTTGGGTTTTTTTTGTTTGTTTTCTGTTTGTCTTCTGTTTGTTTTCTGGTGTTCCGGCTGGTGCTCTTAATAAAATTCCTTACCTTTTACATATCTCTAATTATCCTTCGTTTCTTGCTTCATCCATCCATTTTATCTCTTAATTTCTTCGTACATTATCTCTTTTCCTTTTTATTTTCTTCGCATATCTCCTCAAGGATGGATGAAGCACCATGTCGGATTGTATTTATTACGTTGGTGATTTTAAGTATGCAAAATTCCGTAGTTGGAAGAGCAATAGTTCCTTGTTTTTTCATTTTTGGAGATTCATTAGTTGATAGTGGCAATAATAATAATCTTCAAACCTTAGCCAAAGTAAATTACTCCCCATATGGTATTGATTTTCCGGAGGGATATACGGGAAGATTTACCAACGGTCAAACCACAGCGGATATAATCGGTATTAATATTTCTCTTCAATACTTTAATTTTATCTTAATTTGTTTAAATTCTTCAAACACATTAGAAAACTTAAACCATCCATATAATTTCTATGAATTTCTCTCAACCCTATTGCTTTTTTTTATTTTATATTTCATATAGTTTCTAACTTGATTATATTCTATAATTTTACAGCTAAACGTTTGGGTTTTAAGCATTTTATTCCACCCTATGCAACTGCTAACGGCTCAAAAATACTCTACGGTGTAAATTATGCATCTGGGTCAGCCGGAATTCGTGATGAATCTGGGATAGAACAGGTAACAATTTTGGTCACAGCACAAGCATTAATGTTGCTAGCTCTTTTATTGTTTAATTAATTAGCAATTCCTCTCCTTAATTTGCAGGGTGATAATATCAACTTAAGCAAACAGTTAGCGAATCACCGAAAAATAGTCTCTCGCATTTCTCACATGCTTAGAAGCAAGAAATCAGCCGTTGAACACCTGAAAAAGTGCTTATATTCATTTGTTATTGGCAGTAACGATTACATTAACAATTATTTCGTTCCCCAGTTTTATATTACAAGTCGAATTTACACTCCTGAACAATATGCCAAAGTCCTTGCCAGACAATTTTTTAATCAAATAAAGGTTAGTAACTTCTCCTGCACGTAAGGTTTCTGTCTATAATTAGACGTGTCTGTCTGTAATTTGCCCTTAATTATTCTTCGTCTAATATGTTTATTCAGAAATTGTACAAACTCGGAGCAAGGAAAATACACATTTCTGGAGTGGGACAAATTGGCTGCACACCATATTCAATATCATATTTCGGAACAAATAATGGATCTTTGTGTGTAGATAAGCTGAACGACGCAGCTGTACTTTTCAACAAGCAGCTAAAATTAGCTGTTAAGAGACTCAATGAGAAATTTAAGAACGCAAAATTTATCTTTGACGACCCAACAAATGCACCGGCTCCTACTGGTATGTAATCCTCAACTGTCTATATATATATCTATATGCTCTTTTCTCGGGTACAAGCAAATCTTGTGAAAATATTTTTCTGACTGAAATCTGAATCGCCTGAAAAACTATATAGAACATTATAATATGATTATACTAAAGTCCTTATCAGAAGCCACCCTGATATTCATATGATTTTCTGTAAAGTCTTTCAGAAGAGTCAGGACGGGATAATTGTAGGGGATAACGGAGTATCTAATATCTATTATGTTGTTATGGGATGTCAGGTTTGGATTTTAGTGGATGCTGTGAAGTAAGGAAGGACGGGCTGTGCATTCCTGGTAAACCTACAACATGCCAGGATAGGAATAAGTCCATATTCTTTGATTCAATTCATCCTACAGAAGTTGTTTACAAGACATCGGCAAACAGGACATTAAATTCTTTGGACCCATCTTATTTGTATCCCATCAACCTTCTACAGCTAGCTCGATTGCAGATTAAAACCAAAGCTAAGAAGAACTTGCTAAAGAGTGGAACCAAAATTCTGTTGTGATTTGTAATCTTTTTATCTCCTTTCACATCAACTGGGTTAGAGGATCTCGAAGCTTGCACGTTGTAATTGTTATTTTTAATTGGATAACGAAGGATTTATCGCTCAACCAACTTTAATTTTACTAAACAGATTTCAAAGTCCGGTGACGGTCATTAATTCATACCATTAATTAGTAACATGTAAGCAATGAATACGAGATATATAGATGGAAGAAGAAGAAGAAGAAGATAAATCATAAGAATGAAAAGTTAGTGGCATATTATCAGTCACAGAAACTTGGGAGTAGTATGCATTAGATAGACAACATACACAGAAAAGAAGTTCTTCTCTGACAACATATTTATAAGTCTTAAAGATAAGTCTACGAAGCTACTATAACCTTATGTCTTCAATTAAATTGATGATTTTCTGCTCCACATAGCATGCATTTTTTCAGCGTACCTGTAGCTTTTAACTACATTCTAGATCCCTCCAGAAGGAAACACAGCAGAGACTTAGTACCAGCTCTTCAACCATATTTAACTGCACACACACAGTAAAATTAAAGTCATTTTCAGGGTTGTTTCAAATTCAATAAAATATTTGAACATAAAGGTTGAAGTTGCTAATGGTGCAAGCAGAATTGAGTAGGGATCTAAACAAAGATATAAAACACCAATTCATATCGGGGGATTCAAACCCTGAACTCTTGGCCAAGCCGGTCTTTAATACAATGTTAGG
Organism: Acer saccharum; assembly: GCA_030490815.1. Classification (NCBI taxonomy): domain Eukaryota; kingdom Viridiplantae; phylum Streptophyta; class Magnoliopsida; order Sapindales; family Sapindaceae; genus Acer; species Acer saccharum. The sequence continues at coordinate 13,137,102 of CM059877.1, read as the reverse complement.
TAACCACTAAACCCAAAAACTTAAATCGTCAGGTAAAATCTCAAACAATGATATAAAACACTCTAAACATCAATAAAGCACCTCAAACTACTTGAGATATAATGCAAGACTTGTAGTTCATAAAGTTTTGCAGAAAAATGATATAAGAAGTAGTATATATTAATGTAATGGATGAAGGTGCAACCAGGATGATTTGATGATTGAAAACTAGAGATGGGAGATTCTTACACTAACTGAAGAGCCATCGGGTCCTGGCGCGAGTAATGATTGGTGGGTTGTAAAGCATTCACTTGGAAATAGTTGCGAGAGTCGTACGACTGAGACTGTACAATCTCATAGCTACTCCCTCCTGGCATCAAATTCATGCCCTGCAGGCTTCTCTCATTCTCGGATATCTGCAACATTCACAAAAGCTTCATTTAGTAACTCTACTAGCCTTACAATGAATACAGCCACACATGCACAAACTAAGAGAAAAGAGATGATCATCAGGACCTTTGTCCGAAGAAGCTGGTTGTTGTTTTGCAAGTCAATTTCCTACAATGCAATGACACAAGAAAATCCAAATCAACATTATGTCGCTGAGAGTAGAGGTAAAAAATTACAAGGCAAAGATTTATAGGTTAATGTCTCCATAATAAAATTATTGTTTGGTTTCCAAGCGAAGAGAAGAGTTTCACTTGGATGTTTCTTTCAACAAAAACCATTGATGAGGTTTGGCCTGTAAACATGAGAATGAGTCTTCAGGATTTTAAGCTTCTAAAACAATTAAAGGAAAAAAAAAAAAAAAAGGAAAAAAATAAATCAGATGTATCCATAGTGATCTATTTATATCATTCTTCTCATTCAGATCATAGCATAGATAGGAAGAAAATTGCAGCTGGCTTTAAATTGAAATTACCACATAAACTACTGTGAAATGTCGCCTTGTCAGAGAAAAATTAATGGAATTACAGTAGGTTTGCTAAGGGTCATTCTCTGATTAAGTCGGTTCTGAAAAAAAAAAAAATCTAGGACTGAAATTACATAAGTTATGGAACTAGACGTTTAGTTCACAACAACTTCATTCTTAAATTTTTTATTTTTTTTCCAAGACTAACCTGACTTAAGAATTATTAGGGTTGCTAATATCATTTTTTTTTTTTAACAGCAGTGTATTAAAAAGGCCAGGGGCCGAAAGGAAACAAAAGAAACACCCAAACAACACAAACAACAACCAGTCCTAATATCTAACTCATGCAATTCCAGTGTAAACTAATTGTCGAATTTTCATGACAATCAAAGAGCTTGAGACTGACTAAGAAAAATGCATGAGGACAGTTTCTATCTACAAAGAGAAAGCTCTTTTTCATCTACCAATAACTTATTAAGACTTTTGCTTTCATGCATGTTCTCTGTGATGTGAAAGAAGGAAAAAGAGCTCTTGTACTTTTCTCTTTTCAATAATATTTTTCTAATTTGGTCTTCTGACCTCTAGGGTTTTGCTTAAAAAGAAAAAAAAAAGAGAGAGGAAAGAATTGCATCACCTTTTGTAAGAATCATTGGTGTGAGGACAGAGAATAAACATACAAGGAAACAAAAGAACAAACAGAAGCTCAAATCAAGACCACTTTTAAACAATTCAACTTGTCTATACATATCCTAGATTCTCCCTTATGTTGTTTAGTCTTTGCGGTTTTACCGTTTGCTTAATAAAATTCGTCGCTAAAAAAAAAAAAAAAAAATCTCCCTTATGTCAAGTCTTTGTCAAGGTATATATCCATTTGATTCACACTTTTCTTTTGAGTGAGTGACAAAAAAAGAGAACCTAAATGTGTGGTCCATCTATAGTTGAGAAGATATAATTTCAACAACAATATTGCAGGCACATGTTGGGTTGACAGAAACTGGTGAAGCTGCCTTATACTTTTCAAATGTTCTTGAACCTTGATATTTATAGAAATATCTTGTGTCCCACTAAATTCTAGCCTGCTCTATTACTTGGTAAAGAAACTAAACCAATACCACAGGCTTGACAAGAATATATGTGACAAGAATATATGTAACAATCTTATCATGGAGAACTAGAATGTAAGAGGACCAGTGCCAAAAATAGATACCCTTCTCTGCATATATTCGATCTCCGAAAACAACAGCTCATTCTGGTACAGTTTAAGAAACAAAAAAGGAAACTCTGTTAGTTTTCGATACGAGAAGAGAATGTAGAAATGACATTTGTTAAAAGCAAATTTTCAACATGATTGTCATAAAATTACAACGTAGATGGTGGCAATTAACGATACCTTTTTTGATCGAACTCTGCTAATTCCTTTCTCTAATTTGTTCTCCAAGTTCTTGAGTTCCTTCATAGTCAAAGCACTTAGGGACTCACCCAGCATATTTCTGGAAACAACATTGTGAAAGAAAGTTTGTCAACATAAGATGAAATTTGTAGCTTGATTTGATTAAATATCCATTTGGGATCATCATCAATTACCTGTTTGAATTTTGTAGATTCGCAATTTGCCCTCGCAGTTTGGCAGCTTCTTGTTGGTAGAACTGAGATTTGTGTCCACAGATCACTAGTTAGAATAATCTCACACCAAGAATACTCAAATATAATTCATGCAATTCATAAAAAACAATTGGATACATAATGCTGATGAAGTGAAAATTCTAACATTGGGGACTCGAACCCATGATTTCTAGGTCAAAATGAACTTTGATATCATATTAGTAACCATTAGACCCAAAAGCTTAAACCATCAGGTAAGGGCCAAAACAATTTATCAGATACATATTAACATGCAACCCTATTGACTCATCTACATAAGAAAATATTAATGCCATTGCAAGAGCTCAATTGTACCTGAGCATTAGCTTCAGAGACAGATCCAGTATTGGAAGTATCTGCACATGCCTTTTTGTACCTCTCAATTGTTGATTTAACACTGCAATCATAGTTTAAATAATTAGATATACTGTGACTGGATGTGTGTGTATAGTCCAAACTAATGAACATGTGAGAAGGTGATTCAAAAATATCCATAATCAATTTGAGTCATGTCAGTAACCCGCTAAAGACTAGATTAAGACTAATCCCAAATACAAATACAAAATAAATACGGAAACAGATTTTGCTTGTGAGGGGATTCAAAGGGACTTCCAGGCCAAACCAAGCGCCGATATCATGTCAAATTGTCAGTAATCGTTAGACCCAAAAATATATAAACACTTGATCACACACAATGTCACAACATCAAATATAAATAACAAGTCAGTTAAAGTATTTCTTGTACATGTTGAAAGTTAACTGATGGGAAAACCTAATATCAAGTATGCAAATATCTGTTTACAACTGCACCAATATAATCAACAAGTTTTTATATTTTTTTTTACCCCTATCAAAAAGTGAATAGATTATAAACAATTGATGAGTAAAGCAGATCTTCAAAAGGATTATAGCCAATATTATCAAACAAAAGCTCATTTACCAGGCTACAAATATTTCCAATTAACAAAATATAATACAGTTATCCAAAGACATCCATATATAAAAAGCTCTTAACCAAGTTAACCTTTTGAGATACAAATGTGAATGATTTACATTTACATAATATGACTTATGTAATTTATCAAGGATGAGCTATATAAGAGGACAGGTTGGATGTGAGCTTGTGATTTCCAAATATCTAATTATATCATCTATTATAAATTACCTTTAAAATCTTTCCAATTATTTAATCTAAATAATTTTTTTAAAACATTTATTTAGATTAAATTTAAAAAAACTTATTAGTATTATATGGTTGAAGCACATCTACCAAGTACCTACTATATAAATAACTAAATATAATATAGAATACGTTTGCCAAATACCATAATTACAATAATTTGGGGTTTGGGGAGAGGGAAAGACTCGAACCCACAACCTCGTGGTGTAGGTGTGAGGAGCATACCACTGGACCAACCTTATCTTATCAAATACCATACTACACTAATGGAAGATGGTATAACTTAATACAATACAGAAAAAAATAAAAATAAATAAATAGTCATCAATCAACATAGACCTCCTAACTTTATCTGATTAGCCATTTTTGTATCATTACAAATTCTTGAACATTTTGAACACTTTTTCCATTAATATATATATATATATATAACCATATCTTTAATGGATGTAAGAGATGTGAAAGAAATGAAAGAAATGAATACTTATTAGAGACAAAATTGAATGGACATGGAAAAGCATTTTATGGTAGATACATGTAAACAGTAAATTAAAACAAGGTAAAACAAAAAGATTTTGATACGAATTAAAAGATAATATTAATAATAATAAAAACAATCTTAACAGTCAAAATAACAGAAGATCTTTATTTAAAAAATAAAAAATAAACTTGAAAATTAGAGTAAAAATTGTTGAGTTTCTTATGACTCTAAGGATGACCTAAGAAAATATACACCCCACATCATTATCACATAAACTATAAATAATTGAAAAGTCAATAGCAATTCCAGAAGCTCTTCGAAAAAAAAGAAAATTAAAAAAAAAATAGCAAATTCCATAAGACAAAATGACAAATCAGTAAAATGTTTCTATTAAAAGAGTGTAGAGAGACATTAATTATTGTTTATTGATTTTGTTTTTTTTTTTTTTTTTTTTTTAAAGAAAAGCTGAATTTAAGTAGAAAAACTTTTTTTTTTTTTTGCAACTGTGACACTCTTGACAAACCTAAATCAATCTGGTTCCAGATTTTCAGCAAAATTAATACACACATGGAAATTGGTGACTTTCTTATGACACTAATTAATAAATATGCTACTCATAAAATTATCTAGAAAAACTAAAGAAAAAAAATAAAATAAAAATAAAATTAGTTGATGGGTGACAAGCTTGACAAAGCTAAATCAATCTGCAGCTACAAATTTTCAGAAAACATTATCACACACATGGAGATGTTTGAATTCTACTAAAATTAAACAAAAAATTTGTGGTTAAAATTGTTAACGGTCAAATCAACTAACTATTTCAGTTAACTGAACCTATTACGAAACCTTAAAGCATTTGGTAAAAATGAATGATGAAAATCTCAGTTTGTGCAAGTCAGAGTCAATCTGTCAACTCTTAATCACTGATTTGATATCATATTATAATAATTCTTTTTTAATAAAATATTTAATTAACACCACCTTTTTTTTTTTTTTTCTCGATCTGCAAAATATACCTTAATTTCCTCGAGCAAGTGACTGAGGTTGTCTCTGCCACGCTGGCATAAGATCCATTGATATGATTGGCTTGATTGAAGCCATGGTCAAAAACATATGACAGGTGTCAATTACCCATTACACTATGGATAATAATCTACGTTTACCTTTTACCCACCTCGTTTATTACAAGAACAGCGTTAGATATTTAGGTTTTGGAGAAGTTTTAATTTTAAAAAATAAAAATAAAAAAAATGAAAAATAAAGATATCAGTCTGTGTCTTGTCTGAAACTGAACCTCTGAGTAATAGATCAGAGCCGTCCATTTCAGCAGCCAAAAAAGTCTATCTTAATATCATGATAGAAGCCAAAAATGAAGTCAGAAACTCAGAAGTCTCTCATTGGTTGGCAGTTTATATCATATCTTGTCTCTCTCTAGAAGAAAAAAAAAAAAAAAAAAAAAAAAAAAACTTACATAAATATATCTACGCAAGATCTTCAAGAAATGCAAAGCTCTCACTATATTGCCAAACATTGACTGTGATACAACTATAATGATTTTTTTTTTTGCTTTGTAAAAGAATTTAACTCAGAGAGAGAGATAGAGAGAGAGGAGAGAGAGATCTAAAATGAAGAGATTTTTGGCAGGTGGGGTATTTTCACAATTACACCATAGAAGATAAAAGAAAATTTTAGGGTTCAGAGAGAAGAGTGAAAAGAGAAGCCAATTTTAGGAATCATGACATAAACCCTTTTGTCAGTAGTGTAAGAAACTGAAAAATCGTGTGTGACGTGACCAAAGATTCTGTAACTATGCCGATCTTTGTCTGGTTTGGTCTTTTAATTCAACAAGCCCTAACTAGGGTAAAAAAAATAAATAAAAATTTAATCACTTTGTTGTGCTTTGTGATTGGATGTACAAGGATATTTTTTACTTTATATAGTCTTTAGCCCATTGAATTCTGGGGAAAAAAAGAGTTGATACTTGATAGATGATTACAAAATAAAAAACACTCACTTAGGGCAGACTAGAAATTTTGGGGAATTTATGGAAAACCCTAATTCGGGTGAGATGGGTTGAAAAGAGAATTTTTTAACATGAATTTGAAGAGAAACACAATTGGGATTTAGCAATTTAGGAACCCTAATGTGGGATTTTGATGATGATATATGGATTGTTTTGACAAGATAGGGTTTTTTTTTTTTTTTTTTTTTTGGCCTTTTGACTATGGTACTTTTTTGCTTCGTTGATGTGCAACTGACGTGCCATTAAGGAAGTGTCAAGAGATTGGAGGGTTTTCAGCTAATGAGGGCGTGACAGCTTTTGTTGTAGGCCTCCTCTCTCTCTCTCTCTCTCCCTCTCTTAGCTTCATAGATGACACAAACACACACACACAGAGGTACACAAGAGAGAGAGAGAGTGTGTGCAAAGAGGAATAATGGAAGATGAGAAAAGAGAAAGGAAAGAGGAAATTTAACAACAATGGAGGGAGATAAGAGGCTGATCTCACATGCCTGCATACATTACCAAACCTATACTTGTTGTTGCTACTATATATTTGTAACAATAATTCTTCTATTTCTATATCTATAACACCAGATCTATGTATCTACCAAACCAAGAACTCAGAAAAATAAAAATAAAAATGATCATAAACAGAAATAAATAAAACCCTTAAAGCTTATACAAGGAAAAAAACAAAACAGAAGAAAAGAAAGACAAGTGAATCTTAGTTAGTCCAAAGGAACTCAATCTAAACTGCACTACCAAAAAAAAAAAAAAAAAAAAAAAAATGATTATGTTCTTTTACTTTAAATCCACCTAAAAATCTATTGCAGAAACAAAAATCTTGACCGCCTGCAAACTTATATATTTTAAACTAAAATATTCCAAATTAACCTTTTCAAGAACCAAAATAAAAGTATAAAAAATAAAATTAGAGAAGAAAAAAAAAAAAAAAAAAAAAAAAAAACCCATTTTGCAAAGAAGAACACACATGAACAAACAAATAACCATACATATAATCAAGCAAAGAAGTTGAGAAATAATTAAGATCGTGAAAGTTGTGTGAACCTGAGGAAATTAAAGAAGATCAATAGAGCTACGAAATCAAAATAGAAATCAAAATCAAAATCAAAATCAAAATATGTTTATACCTGTTGTTAGAGTACTCGTAAAGGCGACCACGGCTAGAGAAGACGATGAGAGCAACCTCAGCATCACAAAGAACAGATAATTCATAAGCCTTTTTGAGCAAACCATTGCGCCTCTTGCAGAAAGTGACTTGGCGATTGGTTGTGTTTTCGATCCGCTTGATCTCAATCTTTCCCCTTCCCAATCTCCTCTTGTTGTCATCAACATCCCTCGAATCATCCTCCGGGAAAGCCATGGAAGAAGCCAGCTGACCATCATACAAAACATAAAAATAAAAAAAAAGATCAACAAAAAAAGCAATGATATAATACCCTCATAATAATTCTCAACATTTTGATCTTCTTCTTCTTCTCCTTCTTCATCAACCCATTTTATGATCAAGAAACTATAATAAAAGGACATATATATATATATATATATATATATATATATATGTCAAAATTGCTACTTCAAAAAAAAAAAAAAAAAAATGTCAACATTTCTAAACACACAACACAACAGAGCTTGTTTTAATTAATTTAGCCTAAATTGGTTCAAAATCCCAAGTCTTAAAATTTCATTTTGCAACTACTTATTTCCTTTTCCTCCATGATCAAATAGCTAGAGAGATCAAAAAAGTAGTTGAATTAATCTTAACACAAAAAAAGGTGGGACTAATTAGAAAGGTAGATTAGATAATGTTTCAATGTTTTTTGCACATACTAACCTTGAGAGGAAACAAAGATGAGTTGAGTAGAATAGTGAGTGAATGATAATTAAAGAGAGAAACAAAACAAAGGTTTGTGACTCTGTGGGTTTGGTTTTCTCTCTTTGTTTTTAAAAGAAATCTGAACAGGAGCTAGAGAGATGCAGAAAGTGGAAGGCAAGTAGTGATAAGAGGTGGGTATTTATAAAGTTAAAAACAACTCTTCTTCCATTAGTAGTGATCTCCTTTTTATATATATATAAAACTTATATTAATCTACTCTACTACTACTTCAATATATCTCTGTAATCTCTTTTTTTTCTTTTTTTGTTTATTTCTTCTAAGTTTTGTAGTTGGCTTGATCTTCTTTGTATTTTAAGTGTTATGTATTGAAGATGAAGCAAAAAAGAAAGAGGGTTAAAGTTGGGAATCAACTCTCATAAGATTCAGACTCCATTAACCATTCATTTTCATTTTTTATTTTTATTTTATTTTTATTTCATGTGAATGATGGAGGGCATTAGAGAGAGAGAGAGAGAGATAAAGAGAAAAGGACTTTTGAAAAGGATTATTAATGGGTTGAATGAGACGTTGAAATTGGCTGCATTTGGGGTAAATTCTTTATACACACACATGTACACAAATGCTGCTAACCATTTTAATTTTATTTTTATAATTATTTGTTTACTATTTTAGGTTAAATTTCTTTGCTTTATGGAGTTGATCTTTAGTGTTATTTCTTTGCAAAACATCATTTGTTCACAAAACATTATATATATAATATTGCTTAACGTACATTATATTTTGTTACTTTATTTGCTTTAATAGCTTTAAGTATAAAATTTTCTTTTCTTTTTTTTTTTTCACCCGTTTGTACCTTGATGTGAGTGATATTTGAATTTAAGACATTTTGTTCAAGAACAAAATGACCTTATTAGCTAAGCTAATTAATACTCCTACGTACAATGAAGTATATGGTCAATATTTTAGAAAACAATAATTAATGTGGTTGTGTACTTTCCCTTCCACGCGTTAAATTGCGAAGTGTAAGGATATTTATTCTTTGTAGGGAGAGTTGTATTCAAGGATATACTTGTAATGGTTGGTGTCAATTTTTTTATTTTTTTTATTTTAAAGTAAAAATAAAGACTACAATTAACAATCTTAATAAAAATAATAATATTCATTCATGTATTAAGAATATGTTAATGAAGACTACTTCAAGAGTCTTATTAAGCAATAATTTTAATCTTTTATTGTGACTTGGGAAGAAGTGATTTAAACTTAAGACTTCAACTTTAGATGAGATGTGCCATTACAATCAAATCAAGCCTTATTTACGACCACATAAGAGCATCTCCAATGCAAGCATGATTTGTGAAAAAAAAAAAAAAAAGATGTCACGTAGGATAAATAGATGTTATATAAATAATTGTGTTTCCAATGCAACCGTACATATTCAACCTCATGCTGACGTGGCAAAAAAATTATTAGACATTGTCAACATGACCGTCCACTTTCAGACGGTCTGTTGTACAGCTATTTTTTAGGTTGACTCAGCAAACATTTAAAACTGACATTAATTTTTCATATATTTTTGGTAAGGAAATAAAATATAAAATAAAATAAGAAAAAAAGATGGATACATCATTAAAAAAAATTGTGTTTTAGACAGAAGTATTGGAGACCAAATTTTGAGTTGATTGTTTATCAAGTCTATTTTTATACCAAATAAGAAGCATGTCTTTTGACATTGTTGCCATGTCAACAATTATTAGTATGCAAGTCACTTTTGCATTGGAGATGCTCTAATAGTAATTTTTTTTTAAAGTTTACATATACATCAATAATAATATGATTAAATAAGATATTTCATGTTATTTTTTATAACTCCCATACCAATCAAAGTAATTTTTATAAAACACGGAACATGAGCTCTATATATAATAACATATTAATGTAATCTTTATATATATATATATATATATATATATATATATATATTTAAAAAGCAATCAACTTATATATATATATATATATATATATATATATATAATTACTATATGACAAATATCTAGAGATATGAAAGTTGTTTATCAAAGAGTACTCTAAAAAATTTATGTGAGAGGTCTATATATATATATATATATAGATATATCAAATATAAAAAAATCTTCTCCTTTATTAAATAGACCCCACCCACCCTTTCTTCCATGGCCCTATCTCTCTTTCTCTCTCTTTTAGCTCTCTCGTTGTAATGTATATATTTTTTCTTAAAGGTGTATATATATTGAAAGTGTTAACTGTTTTACTAGGACTAGGGTTATGACAAAAGTGAAGGGGACTCCATGTGACAAGTAGCCCTCCATTTCTATACTTTTAAAGTCATTTATAGTAATAGATGAAGAAGCATTTGGCAATCAAGCCATCAATTTGTTTCCCTATTTCTTATATATGTGAGAGCCATTAGCCATCTCTTATTAGATGGATGTATCCTCCATGACTAAATGCCAATCCCACCACTTGTCCTAACTTTCTTCTTCTCTCTTTATTTTTCTATTTTTTACTTTAGCAATCATGCAATGTTCATGTGAGAATTACTGACTTTACCAACTAACAATTTTCTTACCAATATATACATGTCTATATATCATTATTTCACTAGACTATCTCTCCCCTTTTTCCCAGTTCGATCTGATTCGACCTATAGCTTGCTAATCACCGAGATAAGGATTGGCACCCACCTATATAGGAGAGCCTTTTTTCAATGTATATATCCTTCCGTCATGCCACGTCACTCATTGTTGATCTCTCTTGGGACATATCACTTTGCCCTATCCCTACCCACCTTGACATTACATGTCAAATGTTGAGATGATAAGTCATTGTTTAACAATGAACGGTATGGTGTCTCCTATGGACATATAGAACAACATGATCCATGTTCCACCCATATATATATATATACACATAGTACATATGCCCTTACACGCATTATTGAATGATTTAGAGCCATCCAATTTTTCCCAACTTCCAAAGCAACTTATTAATTTTAATTTATCTATATAAGATGAATCCAACTTAAATTTGAAGAATGTTATTTGTGCAAATTAACAAATTAGGTATAGATTAATAAAAATATGATGATGATTGATGAATTCAAGACTAAGCATAGTTTCAAGCCATCAATGGATAGATGAAGATTGAATTTTTCTGTCTTACTGACTATGACATTTCATCGTAATTATTGTGTAAGTATGTGGAAAACATGTCTCCTTAAAATTACCATTCGATTTAATTAATGCTCATATATATAATCATATATATGCTCATATATACATATATATATATATATATATATATATATATATATCATGTTGTACGAATTGGATGACACCATATGATCTATATATCTATCTATCTATCTTCTTCGAAATTTCAGCAATCTCGTTGCTGGCTGTCGCGATTGAGAAGATCATGATCAAGACCGCAGATGATTACCATATTTTCTTTCTTAGTCTGTAGCTACACGTATGAACTTTCTGAAAACTCTTCAATGCACATTCTACTCTGAGCTTCAATTCAAGACTAAATGTGTTTATATTTCCTAAATGGAAAAGGCCGTGGTAATTATCGTTGTTCTCTTAAGTCAAAACTCTATATGGAATTGACAACAACAAAATCTCTCCATATCTACTGAGAGGACCACCTTGAATTTGAAGACAATTTGTACCACCACCTTCCTTTTATATATTTCATCATCACATATTACTTACCAATAATGCTACTGTGCCCAAATCTGGTGCCCAAATAACGTGGCATTACTATAATCCATTCATTTAAATTGTATTATATTTGCATGATTTAAATGAATGGATTAAAGTATCTTTAGTGGTATAAGCAAATTTGAATCCTCAAAAGTTGTCACCTCAGCATTTGAGGATTGTTTTCAAAGATGGTTAAAATTGTTGATTGTGTAGTTCACAATGGTGCATTTTATTTAAATTAAAAATCTACTTCTACCATATTTTTTTCACTGTTCTTGCTTATTTTTATTTCATAAACCTGTGGCATTTATATATCCCTCATTTCTCAAGATATTAAATACTTTTTTTTTCTCTTTTTTCTTTCTCTGCACATCAAAATGATGGATTTCTCTTTGAGTTTCTTTCATCACTAATCTAGTAAGACTGATCAAATCAATATAATTCTCTATTTTTTTGGTGAATTAAATCTCAATTAATAAATATTTTACTCTAAAATCAACCATCGATTATTGTTACAGAATCATAATAAAATTTTTCTTCAATTTATCAGTAACCAAATCATAATAAAAAATTTCTTCAATTTATCATTAACCAAACAGGGTAAAAATAAATAAATTATAAAAGACAAGTGAATGTATATGATATGGGTATTGATCCATTCGTAATTAAGAGACGAATTTTACCCGATTGAAATTTTTAGGGTCGAAACAATGATGGAATACATAGGTGATTAGAGAGAAAAAGAGGGGAAAAAAAAGCCACAGATGAGAGAGAAATGATAAAATTACAATGGTGGGTTAAATTTGTATTTGATGATTGAAAGTCAATCTTTAATTTTTTTATATATAAGGTTTTTGGGGATCGGAATCAACCCCATCCCAATATTTTATTAAAGAAAAAGAAAGAGAACAATAGAGAAAAGAAAACAAAAAAAGAAAACAGATCAACAGAACCTAAAAGAAAGTCTGTTACAAAAATCATTGAAAATAAAGGAATTGTAAAAATTCGGAGCGGTCCACCACCATGTAGGAGAGACAATACTGGGGCTCCTAGAAGCTAAACTATCTGCAACTTGGTTACTTTCCCGATAAATATAAGTGACAACAAATTCCATTTGAGAGATTAAGCTCAAACATCTCTTAGAGGAGATTTGGGTAGCTTTTACTGGTTGATTTTTGTTGTGTGGTTTCTTCTTGTGCGTGTACTGGCAAGTTGTTTGCCTTGGCGCTTTCTCCCAGCCTTTTGTCTGTGGTTGGTTGTATCTCGCTTTGTGTTTTTTTGGTGCCCCCTTTGGCTTTTTTAATAAAACTCTACTGTTTCAAAAAAAAAAAAAGTCGGGCGCCAACACCAAGGAACCTTACGAGACCTAGAACAAAAAATATCCACTACAAAAGTCGAATCGCTCTCTAACCATAACTGACGCTAGCCAAAAATCCAAGCATAATCAATAGCGTGGACAGCAGCGGCCAATTCAGCCTCAAAAGCAAAGCAGACACCAAGAAGAATAGCAAAGTAACCTTTAACGAAACCCCCACAAGTGCAAAAAACCCCTGCACAACTACCAAGACTAGGACTACCAAAAGCAGGCCCGTCCGTGTTAACCTTAAGACAACCCGGCGGGGGAGGGAGCCAATTAACCTCTAAAATGCAAGGAGCCTTGGAAGGATGACTAGAGACATGAAGTCGTTGAAGAGTCTGAAGTTCATCTACTGAATTCTTCATAGTGCCAGAGTGAAAATCAATCTTTAAATTTGATTATTGATTAAAGATTAAAGCTATTGCTAAATTTTAGTGACTCTATTGGACGGTGTTTTTGATTATTTTCGTATTTTTGAGGATACCATTAAAAATGCTCTTAGGGTGATACCATATCATTTATGTATCAAATTTAGACAAAGTAATATTACTCATTACATAAATTGTACAAATGTTGAATATAAAAAGAATTACCAGTAAAATATTTGACCATTGATGATGATGATCATCATCAATAAAAACTAAGAACTAAGTGGAAAAAATCTTATCTCCAAGATTTTAATTTCCATTTCTATATATGATATGATTTTGTCACTTTTCAATTATAAAGTTTGAACGAGGGCAAATTCATTTGACCTCTCTTATATGTGGTATTTGCTGAAAAATGAATCTTATATAATGGTTTCAAATATTCTCAAGCACATTACAAAAATTACTAAAATTTGTTGAAGTTTATCAAAAACCTCTTTTACGTGAATCATACGGCACCACCCCCCTGTAAAAGGGAGAGAGATTTCAGATCTTTTCTTTAAAAAAAAACCTTCATATATATATTATATGAATAGGCTTGAAACCACCTTAATTTGGTTATCTCAGCTCTCTCCCTTGACCACAAAATAAGTAATAATTAGGTTGAAATTGAATTCCTAACTGAGTTGTTATGAGTCTAAGAATCATTGAAAACCCTACTGTTTGTTTATGTTTGGCTGTAATGTTACATGGGAATATAGTCTGGAGCAGTTGAAAATCCAAAACAAAAAGTTTGAGATGTTTAGCAGAAAAAGGAAAGAGAGAGAGAGAGAGAGAGAGGGTAGAGAATTATTTAATTAAAATTAATTATTTCCTCTTTTTCACTTGCTTGGCTACCACTTACCAGTATTAATAAGTATCCATCTTATTATTGCACATTAAAATGGAAGAGATCGAGTAATTATTATAGTACATATAAATATACACAATTACACAAAACAAATGTCACGTCAGAGAGATAATATTGAAGTAATATATATATATATTATTCTTTGGTAGTAAAAGGGGACCACACTTACAAAAAGCAACATGATTTTGTTTCAGTAGATAGAGAGAGAAAGAGAGGGGATGAGATTCAAATGATGTTGAGAGAGAGATGGTGAAGGACTTGAATGCAAGACCTAATTCAATAAATGCAATTATAATATTAAAGCAGTCACAATCTTACCTTTGGCAATTCTTTAAGTTATCTTATATTATCTAACCAAACTCAACTACTATTTTCCACACACTCACATATTCACTTTCTTACTAGCAACTATTGATGCTTGTTTTTTATAATTAGTAAAAACTTAATAACTTAAGTTTTAATGACATAAAAAATGTGTTTCTATAAAAATACCTTTGGATACATAAACTTCATTTATTAAATCTCATGTTTCTTTAATTTTAAGCTAGTGAAATTTCAATATATATTGACTTCCCATAACTAAGTAAACATATTTTGGACTCCTGAGTGAAGAACAATTTATGTCAAGCCTGAAAAAAATCTAAGCAAACAATATCCTATCAATTGGACTTGGCTTTTACAATTTTAGATAAACAATTCAACCAAAAAAAAAATTCTTTAGGAAAATTTATACTTTTTTTTTTCAAAAAGAAAAAAAAAAAGAAAAAGTACACAGGGTCTTAAAGGTCCTTGTGCCTGATGAATTTCCTTCCTATAAATGGTTTTTTCTATACAGTTATACAATACATGGTTCGGGCAATATATATTTGAGAGTTAAGGGAAAAAAAAAGGTCATCCTAACCACAATTTCATCAATATGGGTGTGTAAGGCTTACCATTGGACTCACTTCCCTTCTCTCTCCTCAGTTTTCTCTGCCTTCTCTCTACTCATATCCTCCTCGTTCCATCGCTGCTTCTTGCTGTGGTAGCGGGAGCCGGCGACGATGGCGCCCCTGAGGGCGTTTCTTCTTCCTCCTCATGCTAGGCCTTCCCGCTCAGGAGGTTGCATCTCGAAGCTGCTACGACGGTCCCGATGTACGTCTAGCCGACCCTCTCGTGCCACCGGGCGGGTCCTGTTCTCCAGTCATCGCCGACAGCTGTTAGATCGGCCGATCCTCTCGGATCCGGCCAGATCTGGTGTGATTCGATGCGAGCTGTAGATCAACGGCCGTGAAGCTCGTACGGCCCCATCCTCTCCGCTGGGACACCGCCGGCAGCCAAGGTTTCCTTCTTCCTTTGTTCGGTGCTGGGTTTGGTCGGTTTCTATGCTTTTCGACGGACGGCTACGGTTATTGGTGGGGGTTTGCTTGGATAGGTGGCGCGGGGTTTCGATCGGCATCAGGTGGCGTCCTGATGGGTCTTCTCCGACAGCCTGGGCGTCCCTCCTCCGGTTCAGCTGTAGTCCGGTTGTTTGGATTTTGTTTTTGGGTTTGTACAGTTGGTTTGGCGAAACCGTTTGGTTTCCTTGTTGTATATTCCGCCTTTGTGTGCGGGTTTTTCTCCCGGTTGTGGGACTCTCATCTGGGTTGGGCTCGAGTGTTTTATTATGTGGAGTCCCAGTTGTGATCGTAAACATGCTGGTCATGTTCTTGCCCTGGAACTGGTTTTCCAGGTGCCCTTTCCATCAAAAAAAAAAAAAAAAGGCTTACCATTGGACCGTCTCGATATCCATCATAAATTAATCTCTTTAACTCATCTTGTTTTTTTCTTTTTTTCTCAAGTGTGTTATCTTTAGTCTCTACTATTTGTTTGAAGCCTCTAACTAGTGAAGTTATTATAATCACTTCAAATAATTTACATTTTCATTATTATTTTTCACTCAAATAAATCTATTTATATAATTTTATTTTTTTAACTAAATTTTAACAAATATTATTTTAATAACATTTTAAATTATTTTTTTTATAAAAATATAACATTTTTTTAAAAAGATATTGGTTTCACATGTATGAAACTAGTATATTTGTAAAACAATATTAGTTTCACGTGTATGAAACTAATGAAGGTGTGACGTACATTGGCTTCATTAAATAATTTGTGGATTAAAATATCTAGAAAAAGCTCTTGGGGATGAAGCAGCGATGGATCCAGAGGAAACATGATTGAATAATATGTTTTCTATTTGACATAGTCATACATATATATATATATATATATATATATATATATGGGGTAAGAATAAGTAAATTTTGATAAATGAAAAATTATTAAAAAATTATTATAAATAAATATTCAATATTAGTCTTATTTTAAATATCTAGATGAGACATTTCTAATGGTGTAATTTTTATGATAATAAAATTTATTAATTAAAACTTATTATATATTAATTGAATTGAATTTAAAATGTAAAGGATATAAATGTCATATAGCTATTGACATGAGGGTAAACATGGAATAAAAAATGTAAAAAGTGAATTTAGAGTACCAAACAATGAAACTCTAAAACATTTTCTTGGAAACAGAATTTTAGAGTACGGTTGGAACATATATGGTACTCTATTTTGGAGTTCATACGTCTTTATTTTAGAGTACGGTTGGAGATGCTCTTAAATATTTCAGAAAAGAAAAAAAAAGGGAAGAATAATTTAAAATCCAATTCAATACGGTGAGATGAAATTGGCCAATTTGTATGCTTCTCATCCCTACACCATGAGGTTGTGTCGTGTCTCATTTACCTAAACTACGAATTTTGTTGTAATAGTTCAAAAACAAAACCAGATTAAATACGGATCCAATCCAATCTAGCTACGTACGTCCCACATCTCAACAATTCAATTTACTAATTTTTTGATTTCTATGTTTGATGTGTTTATTTGTGTTTGTTTCTGTTTATAAGAAGTGGTACATATATTGATGGATAACATTTAAACCCCAAAGACTAGACTATTGAGGTTGTGACATCCATTGATATATACATTTCTCTTGTTTTTATCTTTTCCGCATTGGATTCATTTTCATCTTCTTTGGAGCTTCACATGTGAGTTCTCTAAGAAGAAACGGATCCATATCTTGAAAAACCGACTCGATCCATCTGATCAGTAGATTGTGTATTTTTGTTAATTTTTCTTAGTACGTAAAACCAATATCCAACTGCCAATGAAGTGAAGTCCAATCACTACACTTGAAATTAACCAAATCAATGGACAAGATGTTAGGTCCTCTGATTCCTGAAACCAAATTATTAAAAGTTGAAGACATGCAACTAATTAATCGACTGATTAATCATTAATTAATTTGGTACACAAACTTATTAGTTTCGAATTTCGATGCGTTGTATCAATCATGTTGGCTTTTTGTATACGTAGAGATCGACCACACCATATCTATCATATCAAACTATACAGAATTGAATTCTCATTAAGCTAAATTTAACATCACAGAAAAACAATTCACGAGTGGGTTCCATTTATATGCTATGTGTTTTCGACATGTCATTTTTATACAAGGCTAGCTATATATATATATATTATAATGAGATGGATTGATGCCTATATTCTTTGTTGATATGATTATATTTGTTTGTATATGGAATCATGTAGAGTACATGAAGAAATTACTATTTTCAAACTCTTATATATGGGCAAAATAATAATTATTATTTTTTAAGTGTATTCCTGTAGTTATTTTAATCTTGATTTTCAATTTTTTTTTTTTTTTTTTTAACGGCAATATATAGATTTTCAATTATCGTTAGGTTGTTGTGGAGTTAAGAATGTGCATCTGATTTAGGAGAGTGCTGGTTTTTTTATAAGACTAGAATGTATGGATGCATCCTTTGATTAATTTATATCATATGACATGTAAATAAATGTGATTGATTAATTATATAAATTTAACTTAAATTGAATAGAAGATGTACGGTAAGTAATTTAAAAAGTTTACCAAATAAGTACACATTGCTTTTTTCTTCTTTTTATGTAAACATATATTCCAAATTTTTATGTAATGTAGTGAAACTCTTGAAATCCTCATTAAAATTGCTACAATTAGTACATTGTTATTGAATTTTATTTTAATGAAGCCATTGTGGCTTATTTTGGAGTTGAGGTTCTTTTGTCATTTCGAATACTCAAATCATTTGAGATCGTGATGTAATCTAAAATTGAATAGATCTCTTTTTGAGCTGAAATATATCGTGCCCTTATCATTGAAATATTAACTTAAGTTTTAATAGTACCGAAATTTTGAAACTACTAAAATTCTATTGACTTCACTTTAAGACCATTTTGGCTTTCCCTTTTTTTTTTTTTTTTTTTTTTATCCACTCTCTCACTTCATCAGACTTTCAACAGTACTTGCTATATTTTCAGTGTTGACTAATGATGGGTTGTGGCAGTGTGACATCTATTGGTATATATATTTTTCTCTCACTTAGGTTTTCAGTGTTAGATTCAATCTCATCCTCTTCTTTTAACTTTACATATGGGTGGGTTCTCTAGAAAGTTTTCTCTAACTAGAAAATTTCTTCTTATATATACATTGTTATTCTGCTAAATTAATCATTTTGTTTCATTAATCCTTGACATCTTCTCTAAATATTCCTGAAACCTAAATTGTTGTACAATATTTCACAAACTTGGCAAAGTTACAGACGAATATATAATTTGTATATATTATCTGCAAGTTACAAAGCTGGAAGAAAACAGAATTTGAAGGTTTTAAGTACATACAATGCCAATTAGCTGTTCATATAATTGATAGACAATTAGACATAAACCCATCTTGATTAGTTTTGATTCAAAGACAAATACTACTTATGATTAATTAACTTTTTCTATGTTAAGACAACTTTATCAGTTTGGACTCTTCTCTTTCTTATGTTGTATGACTGTCATATGCCGGTCAATTAATTAGATGTAAAGATTGAGCTTTATTTTTTTTATTTTTTTTTTTGTTTTAAATTTGATATACCACTTGTGGTGATATAACGAGTCAAACTTGGGACAATATTGTCGTAAGATGGATTGAGCTTAATTACTACTCACTAAATGATTATGGGTAACCATTCAACCGAAAATCTAACCTACGTTAGTGGGAAATGATTTTAAAAACTCCTAACAAACTTCCTCATGCGTAAGATCAACGGGTTTGTTAAAATAGGAAACTTTTATAAGACAATATGTGGAGAGAGAAAGTAAGAGAGAGAAGCTCCCATCCTTCCTTTGGATTGAAAGAAAACAGAGATTTCCGGGAAAGCCTTTTCTCTATTTTCATTGGGAACCTTAATCCAGTGGTGGACTATGAGGGAATGTGGGGAATGTTTAAGCCATTCGGAAAAGTGAGGGATGTGTTTCTCTCAGCAAAGAAGGAACCCATGAGGAGTCGATATGCTTTCGTTCGGTTCGGAACAATGGAGGAAGCGACTAAGGTGGCAAATATGGTAAATGGGATGCACATCTATGGATGGCCAATTTCAGCTAAGGTGGCAGAATATGGGTGGAATAAGCGCAGGAAGATAACGGAGCAGAGGGAGACAACAGGAAGAACAGTGGGACACAATAGAGTTTTTCCGTCTGAACCAAGGTGGAGAGACCAGCCAGGGTTTAGGGGCGAAAGGGAGTTTAGAAAAGTTCATAGGGAGGAATTATCGAACCAGGAAAACCGTTCCTTTGCAGAAGTTGCCAGGAAAGATAATCATGAGAGCACAAAATTCAGGGTTGAGCGCACAGACCATGTTCCGGTTATGTCTTGGTTTGGGTCTAGAGCTGATGAGGAATGGTTGTTGAGATCAGCTGTAGGTGAACTCATTGAATTCAAGAATGTTGAGTTAGTCAATAGCAAGTTGGAAACCAGGGGCTTCACCTTTTCCTCAACTTATCTAGGCGGGAAGAGCATTATATGGACGTTCGAATCGGAATGCGATAGGGACGGTTTTATCAAAAATGCATTCTTTTGGAGGGATTGTTTCTCATCGGTGGATTGTTGGAAATATTCCAAACCAGGAGCAACTAGAATGTTCTGGATTGAGGCTTATGACGTTCCTGCTGATTGTTGGTGTAATGAGTTTTTTAAGAAATTAGGAGGTCAGATGGGAGAGATGGTAGGTATGGATGAGGATACAGCCACAAGATCTAGACTGGATAAGGCCAGGATTCTGATTGTGGCTCCTCTTGACTACAAGATGGTTTCGGAGGTTACAGTCAAGGGAGGACATAGAGAATTTACAGTCCGCCTGAAGGAGGATCCAGGTCAAGTCTCCATTGATTGGGTTAATCAATTTTTGGGGTTGCATCCTTCCTCAAAAATGGAGGTTTTCTCCAGTTCTAGGGTGGTAGAGTCTTCAATCGAGAAGGCAGAAATATGCAGGGCTCAAGAAGGAAATAGGTCAGAGAAGCAAGTTGTTCCTGACAGGACCAGAGACAAGGTAAGGTTTGAGCTACCGGGGCAGCAGAACATCAAATCAGTAAGTGTAGGAGCTGATTTGAAAAAGGTGAGACCGAAAAGTGTACCTACTACAACTCTGACTCATGGTCAGGGCAAGGGAGTAGGTGGGGCGAGAGGTGGGGCGGAAAAAGGAAAGGGGAGAAAAATCTACAGCGTGAATTCAAAATCCCTATGGTTACCTATGTGTAATAGTGGGGTAAAGATTGGGGGTATAAAGAAAGGAAGAATTGTTCAGAGTTCTGAGACAGAATCTAGCTCTGTTGGGCCGGCTATAGAGTTCTGTAAAGGCCAAAATTATTTTGTGGGGGAGCAATCTAAAGTGCCAGAGCATCATACTCTCAGTCCTGTTAATAGTAGCACAGAGACTGAAGACAATAGAATTAGGCCCAAAGTCATTTCAAAGGCTAAGAAGATGGGTGGGTCGTATTTGGTAGAAAAAGATAATTCTCTTATGACTGACCCGGCCCAACCCATGGAGCAAACCCAACAGTCAGATTATTTAGGAATTTGCGAGAGTTATGTTGAGGAAACGCATTTGACTTCGCAAGGCAAAGTTGCAGGACAAGGAATTAGTTTGTGCATTGATTTGAGGAGTAATGGCTCAGACAAGTCTGGAAGTTTGGAGACGAGAAGAGGGTCAGAGGGGACTGGTGCGTCTGATACAACATCGGATAAGGGGACAGGGGTCAGGAAAAGAGGAGGCCGTGAGAAGAGGAAGAAAGGTAGGGGAACTCTTTCTAGTGTCAAGAGTCTAATTATGAAGAATCGAAGACTTACGGGCTCAAAGAAGAGGATTAAAGAAGTAATATGGAATCTAGAGGAGGAAATTACAAAGGTCTATGAGAAAGGGGCAGAATTAGGGGTTATTTTTAACTCCACCAATCTTAAGAAGGGATCAGAGGAGGGAGAAGGTCAGAGCAAGAGTCGAAATTGGAACTTGGAGGACGAAGTGAGGAAAGTGGTGGATACAGGAAAAGCGCTAGGGATAGATTTTAATGGAAGGGAGGCAGAAGTTATGCTTTACTTGAGCTCGAGGGAACAAGAGGATGAAGATTGTTTTAATGAGTAAGGTTTGTATTGCTAGGTGCTTGCTCTTTGGGGTTTCCAGTGTTTCTATGTTACTTTTGTCTTGGAATGTTAGGGGATTAGGTCAGGAGGTGAAAAGAAAGAAGGTGAAGAGAGTGGTGATGGCCTGTAAACCAACGATTTTATTTGTTCAGGAATCTAAAAGGGATGTTTTTGATAGAAGTTTAATCAGGAGTATAGGTGGTAATTTATTGACGAAAGGGGTGGGGGTGGAAGCAATAGGATCGGCTGGAGGCTTAATGACTTTGTGGAATGAGGACTTGTTCACGGTAACTCATTGCTTATCAAATCAATGGTGTATTATTTTGGTTGGGCAGCTAACAAAGTCAGGGAAAGAGGTGGTGGTGTGTAATGTGTATGCGCCAAATGTTGAGGCGGATAGAAAGAGGTTATGGGAGTTTTTCTTGAGTGTTCAGCAGGATTTTGATCAGCCTTGGTGCTTTGGAGGAGATTTCAACACGGTTTCAAATGAGTCGGAGAGGAAAGGGGGTAATTTTGACAGATGGTCGGCTAGAAACTTCCAGCAATTCATTCTCCAAGCTAAGGTGATGGACATTCCAATGAGGGGTGCTACATTCACTTGGTCTAATAATAGATCAAATGGTGTGTGGGCAAGGTTAGATCGTTTTTTGATTTCCCCCTTAATTCTGTCTTGGTTTCCAGATTTAGTTCAAAATTGCTTGCCTAGGTCGATTTCGGATCACAGTGCTATATCTCTGGGCATTACTGAGGACAAGTGGGGGCCTGGTCCGTTTCGATTTCACAATAGATGGCTTGAGGATAAGAATTTGATGTCGGAAGTTAAGAGGAGATGGTCGGGTTTCAGGTCAGTGGGGTCGGGGAGTGTGGTGTTGCAGCAGAAATTAAAAGCTTGTAAAGCTCTCATCAAGAGATGGGCTGGGGGTTATGCAAATAGTAATCACAATTCTAAAGATTTGGAAGTCCAGCTGGAACGTATAGATATCGAAGCTGCAGCAAATGGGTGGACGGATGATCTTAGGCAAGTCAGGATGAAGGTGCTGGCTGATTTTTGGAAAATCTTGAGATTAGAGGAACAAGAATGGCTCCAAAAATCTAGAGTCAAATGGCTGTTAAGTGGTGATAGAAATTCAAGATTTTTTCAAACCATTGCAAATGGTCGGCGCAGAAGAAACTTCATTGACAGGTTGGACTTCGAGGAGGGAAGTGTTTCGGATAAGGTCGAGATCAGCTTTAGGGTGGCGGAACATTTCGAAAAGCAGTATAGGAAGGCCCAGTGGCAGAGACCGAAATTAAGTGAGAATCTTTTTAAGAAAATTTCGGATGAGGAGAGGCAGCAGCTGGAAGTTAAGTTTAGTTTGGGGGAAGTGAAGGAAGCTATGGCGAGTTGTGATGGGAATAAGGCCCCGGGCCCTGACGGATTTAATTTAAATTTTGTGAAAGAAAATTGGGGAGTTATTGAAGAGGATTTTTTGAATTTTCTTGAGGAATTTCACAGAGATGGAGCAGTAGTCAAAGATATTAATAGATCGTTTATCGCCTTGATTCCCAAGTGCGACAATCCGGTTGTGATGTCTAATTTCAGGCCGATTAGCTTGGTGGGATGCTTATATAAAATTCTGGCCAAGATCCTTGCGAATAGATTGAAGAAAGTAGTCAATTCGGTGATTGGGGAATCACAAATGGCTTTTGTTAAGAGTAGACAAATTTTAGATAGTATTGTGATTGCGGACGAAATTATTCACGATTGGAGAAGGAAGGGAAGAGGGGGTCTGTTGGTGAAATTAGATTTCGAGAAAGCGTATGATACTTTGGATCATTCCTTCCTCGATGATACTCTAAAGAACATGGGTTTTGGTGCGAAGTGGAGAAGATGGGTTGAATGCTGTATTTCAACGCCAAGACTCTCTGTTTTGGTTAATGGGAAAGCTACCTCTGAGTTTGGGTTGGAAAAAGGGATTCGCCAGGGTGACCCTCTCTCCCCTCTCTTGTTCATTGTGGCGGCTGAAGGGTTAAATACCCTCCTTAGAACAGCGGCAGAGAGGAACATGATTAAAGGGGCTACATTTGGTGACGGAGAGGTGCATATATCGCAGCTGCAGTTTGCAGACGACACGCTGCTTTTCCTTTTGCCAAAGGAGGAGTATCTCCTTAATGCTAGGAGAGTCCTTAGGTGTTTCGAACTTGTTTCAGGACTGAGATTAAATCTGCGGAAAACTTCTGTTGTCAAAGTGGGAAAAGGTGATAACTTGCAAGTTAACTGGGCAAATATTTTTCGATGTAAAGAGGCGTCTTTACCTCTGCAGTATCTGGGGATCTCTCTAGGGGGTAAACCGAGTTCGAAGTTGTTTTGGGCCGATTTAGTTCGAAAATTCGAACATCGCCTAGCGCCCTGGAAGAAAATCTTTCTCAACAAAGGTGGGCGATTAGTGCTTATTAAGTCGGTGTTGAGCAGCCTTCCGGTTTATTCGATGTCAATCTTTAAGATGCCGGTGTCCATTGCTAACAAATTTGAAAGGATTCAAAGGGATTTCTTTTGGGGTGATGGGATTAGAAGAAGAAAGCTGCACCCAATTAGATGGGAGACCCTGAAAAAAAACAGGAAGGAAGGAGGCCTTGGTATTGGTTCAATGATCTACAAAAATAAGGCTTTACTTGCAAAATGGGTGTGGAGATTTGGAGTGGAGTCCGACTCGTTATGGAAGAGGGTTGTGTGTGCGAGGTACGGTATTCAGAAGAACATGTTAAAGTGGGATTGGAGTGGTGGAGCAAACAATTCGAGCTTCTCTAAGTCCATTGCTTCCTTGTTTCAAGAAGGAGAGAGATCGGCTGCCATCATTAAGGAGGGTTTGAGAGTGGTGGTGGGAAAGGGGGACAGAGCTAGATTGTGGTCAGATATTCTGGTTGAAGGTTCTTCTCTAAGAGAAGCTTTTCCGAGAATTTTTGTTCTTGCTAAAAATAAAGAGGGGACCATCAAGGAGTTTGGAATTAGAGAAGGTAGGGATTGGAGATGGGATGTGGCCTTAAGAAGAAATTTATTTGATTGGGAGATAAGTCAATGGAATTGTTTTATTGAGTGTTTGATGGCAACAAAAGTCATGGATGCTGTTGAGGATTCGGTTAGTTGGTCGTATGATTCTTCGGGTCAGTTCTCAGTCAAATCTTTTAGGAAAATGTTAGAGGAGGAAGGGAATCAGGAAAAGAAGGAATTTATGGATGTTTGGATGGGTTTTTGTCCCCCTAAAATCGAAATGTTTGTGTGGCAGCTTATACATGGGAGGGTGGTGGTGAAGGATATGTTATATAAGTATGGTTTGTTGTCCTCTGCGGATTCTGTTTGCTTGCTGTGCCAAGAAGAATTGGAGTCTACTGACCACCTCTTTTTACATTGTAAATGGAGTTGGAAAGTGTGGCAAAAGTGCTTGGGCTGGTGGGATTTAAGCAGCTGTGCGTCTTCTTCGTTGGTGGAATGGTGGATGGAGTGGCCATCGTTATGTCCTCGAATAAATTCCACTAGAGTGTGGAATTCGATGTTTTTCGCAGTGGTTTGGTCGGTTTGGGAGACTCGCAATAACTTGACTTACAACAACATCCAGGCTGACAGTATTAGAGTGGTGGATAGTGTTAGATTTAGAATTGGGTGGTGGTTTAAGCACTTGGGGAAGGGTTCTTCGGATCCCATCACTATAATTTTGCTGAATGTTGTAGAACGTTGCTCTGAGGTTCCGAAGAAGAAACCTGTCAGATTCGAAAATTGGCATCCTCCAGCCCTCAATACCCTTGTTTTTAATGTTGACGGTTCGACGAAAGGGTTATTGGGTGCTGCAGGAATAGGGGGGGTGCTTCGGAATCACCTTGGCAAGGTTTTGTGTCTCTTCTCCTCGTATGTTGGGTTTCAAGTGGCTGCTGCAGCTGAGATTTTAGCCATAGCAAAGGCGTGCGAAATTTTGGAATCTAGACCTGATTTGAATGGGAGGAGTATTACTATTGCTAGTGATTGTCAGTTGGCCGTGGAGTGGGTTCAGAATAGAGGATCGGGCGGAAATAGTCATGCGGAAACGATTCAGTATATTTGCAGCTGTCTGAGGAATTTTGGTTTGGTCTCTGTGGTTTTTTGTCCTAGGGGAACCAATAGTTTTGCTGATTCTCTTGTTAGAAAGGGAGCTGAGGGGGCGGATGTTGTTAGATGGAGTTGCTAAGTTTCTGTTCTGTTTTGTTTTCTCTGTTTTGTTTGCTCTGCGGGCCTCTGTTTTTGTTTGCGTGTTTTCTCGCCTGTGGAGTTTTTCTTGTGTGGGTGTTTGGGCTCAAATGGTTGCGACAGGGTTGTTTGTTAGAGCCTCTGTCGCAGGTGTTTGAGTTGCTTGTTTTGGCTGGTGTTTGGCTGTTGTTGTTCTTGTCTGCTCAATAAAGTCTGTTGAATTTTAAAAAAAAAAAGATCAACGGGTTTGTCAAGCGATTCGAGCCCAACATAACAAATTCATATAACAGTAACAAATTTAAATAAAATCATGTCGGTTCATCTTAACCATGGCTTCAAACCGAAAAACAAACACAAAATAACGAATTTTGATAACAAATAACAAATTCAAATATAATCTTATAGAGGGGACTCAAACGTTTTTTTTGAACAGCTCAAAAAAAACGTTTGAGTCCCCTCTATAAGATTATATACTTTGGTAAAATTAGCTCTAATACATGTCAATAACTACTGAACTTAAAAATTAAAGCTATTAAGAACCCAATGATAATAATATTTAAGCACTTTAATAATCAATTGGATATGAAAATTAAGTTTAATTGCTACTCATAAATGTCATTAATATATTTTTCTTAAAAATTAATAAGAAGTCTTTTTCATGCAATATTTTCTTGCTCCGAGTAATCTTCCCATATTTTTTTTCTTCCCATTTTTCGTAAGCATATAAGTAATCTTCTCCAAGCTTAACTCAAAAATTGTGCATATATAGCTTTTGAAAAGCAGCTTTTCAATGTTTTGAAAGTGATTATGTACATAGTCTTCCACCACATAGTTGCTTATAATTATAACATGTGGATTCACATGTAGGGACTTTTTAGAAAATCTATATATATATAGTGTGTCGTGTGTGATTCCTTCTTTAAAAAATGTCTTATTTTAACTTTTGTAAGGATCCGGATGAAATTCAATTAATTTTAATGAATTTAATGTGATTTATTTATTTATTTATTTATTTATTTTTATGATAAGTTCAAAAAAGCTTCTTTTGAATATAATTTGAAAATTTTCGAGAACTGTAATTTTTTTTTTCTTTTCATTTTCCTTATATTTTTTCTTGTTTTTCTGATGCTTGATATTAAACAAAATTGGTAAATATATATATATAGAGAGAGAGAGCGTACCCCCAGTGCTTAAAATTTTTTCATATGTTATTTATAATAAATAGATTTTATTGAACTTATCATCTAAAAAAATAAAAAATAAAATATATCAAAATTCATTAAAATTGATTGAATTTCATCAAGTTCCTCACAAAAATTAAAATAAAAAATACTTCTAAGATGTGAAAAACCAAATAGTTAATTCCTGAATCGATGGCTGCTAACATAAACCACACACCGGAAATGAGTCATTAGTAATCTTTTTCTTTTTTCAGTGTTCAAAATTCTATACTTAGAAGTTAGAAGTATTTTTCCATCTAACTTTTTCTTGCAAGTTTTACATATATATTGGTCAAACGGAGCCTCATCAAATAACTTTCCTAATCAAGGTTCTCAATATATAATTTTCTTGCCATATAAAATTTTCCTAATAGCAAGCATCATTTATGCCCTCTTCTATTCTATTATATAGTCATTTCATATTTTCGTTTCAGATCATCCATAAAATTGTGTCACATCTTTGTTTTATATACACGTTAAAAAAAATTCCTGCCATTGGGTTTGTTAACCTTCAAAAATCCGATTTAATAGGGCCAGTGTGTGATTATTTGGACAGATCCCGACAAACACCATACACTCCGGACAACAAATAGTGTGTGAAACACGTAGCAACACAACAATATTCCACAATTGGTTAGATATAATTACACACTTTTCTCAGCAATATTTGTGGCCGAGAATGACTCCCCAAGTTTTATTAAACATCTTCATATATTAATGTACACATCCTCCATCCATTGTCACATCCATATATCTCTTACACCACGTGAATGTATGTGTATGTGCACTAGCCTATCTATATGTATATACACACACAAAATTAACAAAACAACTCCTTTGCCTTGCTCATCTTGAACTCCCCAAATTGGGAAAATGACTTTTCTCCATCTCTTATATTATATCACATATAAAGTTGTATCTATCTGTCATCTATTCATGAATATGGAGAGAGGGATCTTCAAAAAGATGAGTTATTCAATTGATAATTACTCTAAGTAGTAGTAGTTTATAATCTTTGATTTATTGGTTATATAATATATATATATGTACTTAATACCTATTTTGTTTGTATTTTTCTGTCTTTGTTAATTTGTTCGACCTTTCTATGTAAGGAATCGTTAGAAAACTATATATGATTAAGCTATAAAACAAATTAACCATATAACCTTAACACTACTCATTTGGTCATCTTGTAGCATGACCTACAAATATGACCCAAGAATTAATATATTCTAATAAGAACAAGATATTCATTTGGTCATCTTGTATATATTCACCTTTTTTTTTTTTTTTTTTTGTTGAAATAATATACATTCACTTAATTAACATCACTTTAGTAATTAAATACAGTTTGCCTTCAAAAGGGTTACAAGATTATTAAAAATAAAAATAAAAAAACTCAACACATGCAATTCAAATCAATGTATTACGTATAATCCAAATTGGTATAATGTTAAAAATTATTATACTTCAACTAATATATTAACATTACTCTAGTTATAAAAATTGAGTTGGTAGTGTCACACATCATTTGTTGTGTCATATATATATATATATATATATATATATATATATATATATATATATATATAATATTTCTACTGTTAGTTCATCCTGATATAAAATATATCAGGACGAAGAATGTGGATCATAGATTATGGAGAAGTTTTGACAAGTGCATACACTTTGAGTCAAAGTATGTAAATCAAATAGTCTACATTTTTCGTTCTGATATATTTTATATGAGGACAAACTGATAATAGAAAAACTATATATATATCGATAAAAGACTAATATTTAGCTTTTCAAAAAAAAAAAAAAAAAAAAGACTAATATTTAAAATAAAAAATATATATTATATAAGAACGGTGTTGAGGTTGACCAATAGTAAGTCCCTTACATGATGAGATTGCATTTATTTGGATATTAATTATGCTCGTTTCCTTCGAATCTCAAATTTGTAATAATCCAAAAAGAACAAAAAAAAACCATAATCATCAGTGTATCCATACCCTATCCCTGTAAATAAAAAGGATTTGAATCGTCTCCTCATCTCACTTTGTCCTTACTTTATCCTCATCTAAATCAATGGTTTTGATTAATTCAATCTTTGGTAGAGTAAAGACATGAAAATTAATATAAATGATTCAGACCATTAATCTATTATATTAAGTACATCACTAATGCTCAGTGTTCTAGTAAGCGTTATGCGCTAGTCGGGCGGAGACCCAGGGCCTAGCGCCTAGGCCGATTAATCGGGGATTAATCGGGGATTAATCGGAAAACTCAATTACAAACAAATTCCACATATCAAATCCAAATAAAACCCACTAAGCCTAGGCCCAATGTTGCAATTGACCCAATAAGCCTCAATTGACCCAATTGACCCAATAAAAGTTGGAGTAATATTGGTTAATTAGGGGTATAAGTGTAATGATTGAATAAATATTGAAGATATTGTGATTTTATAAGATATCAGGGGGCGTTTCGTAAATTTCCATGCAAATCAGAGCTCCTACACTAATGATGAAACGCAGCGTTTCATTAAATAGGGGCAAGTGGGCAACCAGCTGCGAGGCCCAAACACAAGCCCAACGTTGGTCACCTTATTTCCTGCCTACACCCCAGCCCATTACTAAATGCACCCCACCTTCTCAACTTCACCTTCAACCTCTCGCTCGCCTCCATT
Organism: Acer saccharum; assembly: GCA_030490815.1. Lineage (NCBI taxonomy): Eukaryota > Viridiplantae > Streptophyta > Magnoliopsida > Sapindales > Sapindaceae > Acer > Acer saccharum. The sequence continues at coordinate 13,107,012 of CM059877.1, read as the reverse complement.
GCCGACCGAGCTCCAGTTGTTTCAGTCACCGGAAACGGCGATCCCACGCCTTATTCCAGCTAATTTCCGGTGCAGAAGAACGGCGCCTAGCTCGATTATGCGGCCACGTGTCCGATTAAGCGGCCTCGTACCCGATTACGCGCCCAGCGAGGAAAAGGTCCGATTTCCACAAAATCGGGGCGTTTTCCGGCCGACTAGCCTTGGAGGACCGACTAATCGGCCTAGGCGGCCGCAAACTAGAACACTGCTAATGCTACACAACCCAAAATTTTAGCTCAAATTTCAACCTAAATAATGTGGCGAGTGGTTTTTTTCATTAACCACATCATCCAATGTTGTGTGTGGTGATGACAACTCACTTGCCACATTATTTAGATTGAAAATTTGGTTAATTATTTGGATTGTATAGCATTATTCTAAACATGGCAATAGGTTATGGAGATGAGGACAATGTGAGGACACTAAAGGTGAGGGGAGAATCTAGATAAAGGCTGAGCGGGGGGGGATAATTACCCAGGTGGCCATCATTTTAGTAGACCACCATAAAAAAAAAAAAATTTTAAAAAGCCATTAGATGGGGAATTGATTTCAAAATGGTCATTTATAGTGAACACTATGACACTAATGGTCATTTCGCCTAAGTCTCCATTTTGATAGTGGTCAACCAAATTGATGGCCACTAGGATAATTACCTTTTTTTTTCTTTTCTTTTCTTTTCTTTTTTTTTTTTTTTTTTTTTTTTTTTTTTTTTTTTTGTAAATCAAACCAATTTCATGATGCTACCCATGGTCAAGTCTGTTGCAACCAATTTTATTTTTTATTTTTTATTTATTTGTGTGTTGAATTACAAATTTCGCACCGAGAGAAATAGAGAAGACATGGTTTTTTTTTTTTTTTTTTTAATTTTATTTTTAACATAGCATAAGTGCATATGTGGGAGTATTTTTGTTAAGAAAACAGTTTTGATTTAAAAAAAAAAAAAAAAAAATTTATAAAAAATATATATCAAAATTATCTTCTTTTGTTAAAATTTAAATTAATATGTAATGTTAAAATCTGTCCTAAAAATACATGTTAAGAATAATTTTAAAAATCAAACCAATTGAACAAATGGTTCTTCAATTTTATGATGCTACCCATGTTTAAGTCTATTGCAACCAATTTTTTTTTTTTAAACAAAAAAATTATATTTATTTGTGTGTTGAATTATAAATTTTGCACCATGAGAAATAGAGAATTCATAGTTTTTTAATAACAGAGCATAAGTGCGTATTTGGGAGTATTTTTATTTATTTTTTAAGAAAAACGTTTTTGATATAAAATAACAATTTTATAAAAATACATGTTAAGAATAGTTTAAAATTGATAGCGACTAGAGTGGTTATATAAAAATTTAACATAATGACTATTAATGTCACATTGTTCGTAAAAAATGATCATTTTAAAACCAATTTCCCATCTAATGACCATTTTAATAGTGGTCAACCAAATTGATGGCCACCGGGATAATTATCAACCCCTGAGAAGTCATATATATATATATATATATTTATTAACATAGCATAAGTGCATATTTGGGAGTATTTTTGTTAAGAAAACATTTTTGATTAAAAAAAATAAAATAAAAAACAATTTTATAAAAAATATATATCAAAATTATCTTCTTTTGTTAAAATTTAAATTAATATGTAATGTTAAAATCTGCCCTAAAAATACATGTTAAGAATAATTTTAAAAATTAAACCAATTGAACAAATGGTTCTTCAATTTCATGATGCTACCCATGGTTAAGTCTATTGCAACCAATTTTATTTTATTTTTTTGAAACAAAATTATATTTATTTGTGTGTTAAATTATAAATTTCGCACCATGAGAAACTGAGAATTCATAGTTTTTTAATAACAGAGCATAAGTGCGTATTTGGGAGTATTTTTATTTATTTTTTAACAAAAACGTTTTTGATAAAAATAAATAAAATAACAGTTTTATAAAAATACATGTTAAGAATAGTTCAAAATTGATGGCAACTAGAGTAGTTATAGAAAAATCTAACTGTATTCTAACAGAATGACCATTAATGTCACAGTGTTAGTAAAAAATGATCATTTTAAATCCAATTTCTCATCTAATGACCATTTTAATAGTGGTCAACTAAATTGATAGACACCGGGATAATTATCCCCCCCCCCCCCCCCCCCCCTTCACCTTAAAAAAAAATAAAAATAAAAATAAAAAATAAAAAAACCCTAATTTCCCACTAATCTAGTGCATTAGTACTTGTCTTTCTTCCAATTTAGTGATGGGTTGGATTTTATTTGCCCTTTTTTTCATATCAAAGATATAATACTAAAAAGCAATAAAAGTTCATCAAAAGAATGGTGAAAATCCGTTGCCAATGTACCAGCTGGGCCATAAACTTGTTTGGAATAATTACAGTAGCAATGGCAAAAGAAGTGCAATTATTAAAAATATTAATGGGCAGTACCAAAAATATAGAACAATTGATTCAGACATGAATCAATTAGTTGTGGCCCAACCTCTATTTAAAGCTTTTCCTGATTAGGAAACTGTAAGCCAGTCTTTTTTGAAAATTTGTCATGGATATATATATATCTCTAATAATTGTGTAAATTTTATGAGTTTTCTTTCATTGAAGTTGATAAAAATCTTATGTCCCCAAGGAAGTTCATATTCAATTATGCAATAAAAGGTAAATCATGTTACATGTCATATAAGTTATTCAAACTTTCAAATTTTGATTATGATCAGACAACAATGTTGAAATTTAATTGATATGTATATATTTAAAACATTTTCAAAGTTAAACTTATCTTATCTTTTTGGATAAAAGATCCATGGTTGACAAAACCAATATGAAATATAAATCTTTTTTGGCTTTCCTATTTTCCTTTTTAAATTATTATAAGTATGAATATATATATATATCACAAAATATAAAGGATAAAAGGTCTCACTTTGGCTCTCTAAATTATATAAAATATAACCTAATTTTAGTCAAATTTGAGTAGTTTCAAACCTTTTTTATGTTCCACCTCAGGGTATTTAAACATTGACATTATATATATTGTCTTATTGTGGCCCATAAAATCGAAACACAGTAGATATCTCCCGATTATAAGAGTGGATATCTTGTATCTGGACCACGCATGCAGTGCTTATAAACTATATGGTTGTTGTTATTATCGATTTTAGTCAAATTTCATAGGTTCTAAATAAAACTTCTAAAGAACCCTAAAAAAAATAATAAATAAATAAATAAATAATCTGTATAGCTTTTTGTGTGCAATATTATATAGATCATGAGTACTCCCCACAAAAAGCTTCTTCAACTAAATTAAAACATCTTTTTTTTATGGGCCTCTCTTTTTGTTGGTTGACAGAAATTCTCAATGAAGAAGTGGCAAAAATGGTTGTATAGCTATTGATCAGTGACTCACATGCAATAATTATTGTAACTTTTTTTTTTCTCTTCTGCAAATCATTGTAGAGATCGAGTTGGTGATCTCTTTTACATGGATTGGAGAATTCAGTTTGGATTTTGTAAAGAAATATTATTATCTTCTAAATTTATAAAAAAAAGATAAACAACCTGTCGCAGTGCAAGAGAAACATCATCAACACATCTAACTTTTAAGAAATTTTCAGATTTTCCAGTTTCTAGTTTCATGTTTACTTAGATTCTAAGCCATTCTTGCTGTAAGTTCTGCCTCTTTATAGTATCTTTTTATTACTTAAATGGGCCCACAAAACACATCTTTTATCATGATTCATGACCACTACTACTACTACTACCAAAGAATGTCTGTAACTTTTTAATGTACTTTTATTTTTATTATTTCTTTGTTTAATTTTAGTTGATGCTGTTGTAAATAGTGCAGTGCAGAAAAAATAAATGACTCCTGAACTTCTAAACAAGAATTATCAAAAAGATCAACTAAGAGCTCTAACAATGATAAAAACCTCTCGTAAGAGTTCGACAGACCTAAACAAGTCATTATGAGTCAGACTGACGTGCTTAGCAATTAGCAATTGCGGATGCAGATTGCAAGAAACCAAGACTCTTATGTCAAACCAAACACTGATACCGATTCAATTACATACTACTAGACCCAAAAGTTTAAATTGTTCAAACACGCATTAGAAAGATAGAAAAATTACAAAAACATCTACATGTTGTAGCAAGCATGTTTGTTTCTGACGAGAGAGACACTCTTAGTTGCAATTATATTGCATGGAATATATGTTTAAACAATGTAGCCTAACATTTTTTTTAATTTAGCTCTAAATTCCCACAAAAAAAAAAAAAATGGCCTTTTTAAGCAGTGTTATTTAAATTCCAAGAAAACAGCTAGCCAAAAACCTAAATAGACCCAATTATATTTGAACCGAGTGAGAAAATTTTGATTCACATTGAAATTGAAAGTCACCCAAATGATAGAGTTGTCACAATCTTGAAGGAGAAAGACAAATAGAAAACGAGCATATATTCTCTCTGAGTATAATGGTCTTTCACATGACTGCATTAAATTTTTCAATGTTGATAATTAACCTACTTCAATTCTGCACCAATCGTTTCAAATTGTTCATCTATATATATGTCATCTGTGGACTGTGGTCCATATATATATATATATATATATATATATATAGTATTTGCAGATTATATTAGCAAATTATATATAGTATTTGATTGAAATGAAGAAAAATCATTTATGAATGTATGTTGATGATCTTATATGTATATAGAAAATTTGCAGTGATGATTTCTTGTAAGTGCCTTAATTTGAATGTTATTGTTGTTGCATCCAGCTCGATTGATGGACCACATATGCTGATATGCATGGACATATATAAAGTTACCAACTAAGTTGTTAATTCTCTAACCAACAAAATCCCAATTTATGTAGTACAAAAATGTATTTTATTTTAGGGTAAATTGCAATAAAGTACCCTCATGTATGCCTATACTACTGCTAGATTGAACTTTTTCCTTTAATTACAGAAAAGTACCTTTGACTGCTTTGACCACCATTAGATTTAACAATGTACTTAACGGTGCAAGGGCAAAATGGTCGTTTTACAGTAAATACATAACATTGGTGGTCTGGTATGAATCGCACCGTGAAGTACACCATTAAGTCTAATGATTGTCAAAGCAGTCAAAGGTATCTTTCTGTAATTAAAGTAAAAAGTTCGATCTAGCAGTAGTATAGGCAAACGTGAGGGTACTTTATTGCAATTTACCCTTTATTTTATAAGTACTCATGTACCCATTTTGGGTGTGTTTACTGATCGTAAATGAAAATGAAAGAGAACCCTCGAAAAGGTAATCAAGAAAAGGAATTTTATTCTTTAGGTGTGAGAAAATAAATAAGTTTTCTTTCTAACAGGAGCTTTGTTAATAGATTTATTCGGAATTTGTTAAGGGATGAAATCAAAATTGTCTCTGTGATATAAATAAGCAAAGACTAGCCTTAATTCCACAAGGGCCTTTAAAGGACAAAACTGTGAGACCTAATGCGTAAAAGCAGACAATGTCTCTTAGGTGGCAGTCTCGTGCATACATGGGTTAGCAATTTGTCATTACCAACCAAATTTCAAAAGAATTTCATTAAAGAAAATCAGAGAAGGTATAAAAAAAAGGGAAAATTGCACAAACTTACCCTAACGTTTCCCATTATGGCATAATATTCAACTAATGCCTTTAATTGCACAAACAACCCCTCATGTTAGTCAACTTTGGTTAAAAATAGCCATTGACCATGATTTTTTTTTGAAAGCCCAAAATTGCCCCTGCACTTTATTACAAAAAAATCTTAATTGCCCTTTATTTAAAACATTATCTACTTTAAATTATTATAATATAAAAAATAAATACTAAACATAATCCTTTTTAAATAAAAAAAAATATATGTTTTAAATTTTAAAAATATGTAGCACATTACAACTATTCATATTGGACTTGCATAATTTTAAATTATATTTTCTCAAAATAACGTTTTCTTAAATTGTTTTGTTTTTAATATATTATTTTTGAATTTTTTTTGATTTAAAAAGGATTATGTTTAGTATTTATTTTTTATATTCTAATAATTTAAAGTAGATAATGTTTTAAATAAAGGGCAATTAAGATTTTTTTGTAATAAAGTGCAGGGGCAATTTTGGGCTTTCAAAAAAAAATCATGGTCAATGGCTATTTTTAACCAAAGTTGACTAACATGAGGGGTTTTTTGTGCAATTAAAGGCATTAGTTGAATATTATGCCATAATTGGAAACGTTAGGGTAAGTTTGTGCAATTTTCCCTAAAAAAAAAACCTCGACTATTGAATCCACTGCAACACGTTTACGTTCGCGTAATATTGCAATAGATAAACAAAATCTTTTTCTTTGCTCTTTCTTCGTCACTATAAAATCAAATTTAGTATACGTATGTGGTGTTTTATTGTAAATAAAGTCAACAAAACTTTAAAAAGGGATAATTTCACTATCATTCTTGTTTGACATTTTGAATAATTATTAATTTATTCTTTGTTTATTTTATATCGAAAGTAATTGTTTTTTTTAATATATATTTTAAGCTAATCAAAATAGACATTAGACCCCCGAACTATTTTAGTTAAAATGGCAACTGATATGGCACTTCTTTATTAACTGTCACATCATAACACCAAATGAGTTGAATTAAAAAATAATAATAATTTGTATTCTTTAAATCTAGTACTTTAATATAAATATAAATAAATATAAATAAAAGAGCAAATTGCAACTAACCTCCCTGAGGTTTGGCCTTTGACAACCAGAAACAACTTTATGCTTAATTGACAATGACCGCCCCTATTGTTAGTTAAAGTAAAATCAAACTTCACAAAGATAAGGGTATTTTTGTCATTTTAAGCCTTTTTTATTTATTTAAAAAAAAAAAAAAACAGATTTTAAGTTTGCTCAAGTTTTTTTTTTCTTTTCTTTTCTATTTTCTTCTCAAGTTTTACTAACATGGAAGAATGAAAAAAAAAAAAAAAAAAAAAAAAAAAAAACTGAAGAAAATGTTGTTGGATTAGATTTAGGTGAGCCACACTTTTTATTTTTTATTTTTGAAAAATCTGAAAAACTTGAATCTGAAGAAAAATCTAAAGATACATCAATGGAAGAAGAAAATGTTGTTAGATTAGAATTGGATGAGCCACACTTTTTATTTTTCATTTTTGAAAAATCTGAAAAACTTGAATCCGAAGAATAATCTAGAGATACATCAATGGAAGAAGAAAATGTTAGATTAGATTTAGATGAGCCATTTTTTTTTTTTTTTTTTTTTTTTAGTTTTCATATATTTATATATTTTTAAAATCAGAATTTTTTTTATTCAGGGACATTTTGGTATTTGTAGCGCCCAAATCCAGTCAATGGTTAAATTTGACTAACTTTAACTAACATTAGGGAGGTCATTGTCAATTAATGATAAAGTTGTTTTTGGTTGTCAAAGACCAAACCTCAAGGAGGTCTGCTGCAATTTGCTCAAAATGAAAATTAAAGTGTGATGATGTGGTGATGTGGCAGCTGACATGGAAGTGCCATATCAACTGCCACATCAAATTGGATCTAAATAATGGACAAAAGTGTTAGATGTCTACAATTATCCTTTAGTTAAATTTTGTTGAAATTGCAAATATATTCTTGATAACTATCATTTCTTCACATAACCAGATTGGAGGAGGAAGATGATGTTTCCTCTGGATCGAAGAAAGTAGGTTTAAAGGTAAACAAACCGGTTACCGGTCAGTGCTAGAATCCCGCACCTGATAAATTTTAACGGTTCCATTTAAATGGTCCCTGAAATTGAACGTAAGAGCCAATTTTGCAACTTCTTTGTAATTTCGAATATTTATTTTGTACAAATTGTAAGAGATCAACTTCAAGAATGTTAACATATGAACATAATAATAATGTACACAACAAATCCGGCCTTAATATTTGTTGTATCAACGCGTGCTAGAAATATGATGCTCAGCCCCGCAAATTCTAATGGAGAACTAAATTTCTGGAAAATAAATTTCAATGATTACATTTCGAATCACACATTTAAGAAAAAGCTATACTGTCAGCCTACAAAACCAATCTTTTTACAACCAGTCTCCGCTGATTCACACGCTGCGAGATGAACCGCTCCTGCTGCTAGTACTGGACTGATCTTTCTTCAACAAGCTCTCCAGATTATAAAAACATTTCATTGTTCTAATCTGTAACCGAAAACCTCTATTAGTTGTACAATCATGGTAGCCAGTAACCAACCACACACATGAATTTGAGAATTAAAAGAAGAAATAAAATAAAATAACCAACTAGCATCCAAAAGATGGGTCAAATCAAAATCAACTCATTTGAAATCAATTTAAACCTGAGAATCAAATCACCAGAATCAGCTATTGACACATCCACAGATAGAGAGAGAGACCTTCCAACGCCTCTTGTGGCCCATTCTGTTATGAATGGATTCCAGTCTCGTTATTATTTGCCTGAATGTCGGTCGCTTGGATGGATTTTCATTCCAGCATTCCTCAATTAACCTGTGAGCACAAGACATGATCAAAGGTTTCATTAATTCCTGGACCTAAATCAAATAGCTAGACTACTTAAAAGTAACATTTTAATTACAATTTTCTAAGAGGTGTGTAGGACTTACTCTTTAAGTCCATGTGCATAATGCTTTGTAGGAGCCTTGAAAGATGGACGCTGTTTGGCAGCATATGCCTTAGGAACTTCGTTTTCTTGCTTTGTGTGGAATGGAGGATAGCCTTCTATTAACTGAAGTATTAACACATTTAAAAAAACATTGATTGTTAGGCTAGTTACGATCAATGGACTTTGACATAAAATAGAAGCATAAGATAGAAGCCTTGGAGCTTTGGAACAGTTTCTTCCATCTTCATCAAAAAGAAAACATATACCGAATAAGGATCTTTGAACTATATTATTTGTAGCCACAAGTATAAAACCTCACAGTAAATACTTTTAACTTATGACAGTAGAAATCAAATATCAAATAAAAAGAAACATGTGAAAGCTATAGACAAGTTGCACGAGAAACATTGCAATATTATAGATGATTTATGCAGAAAGGAGAAGGAGAAGGAGACCCAAATACATCGTATCTGACAAGCAAAAACATAAGGACCAGTCTAGTTTCATTAATATATCAATATATTAAACACATGCAACAAGTTCTCCAACGTTAAAAATCTTTTAAGATTTGAAGACTACTCTGAGACCAAGAACATTGATGATATAATTATGAGTTGAACAAAAAGGAGAAATGAAAATTCACAGAATAATAACCTTGTCTCTCATGCTTTCCATATTTCCATATTTAACCGTATTCTTTGTGAAAACATAAAACTCTATGTGAAATTATTTCTATAAATTAATTGCAACTATATCATCTGACATATATCCTCGTTTATGAGCAGTCTACCAACATTTTGGGCATAAATGAGCAGTAGTGTAACTAATCGAAATTAGTAAAACTACTAAATATTTAGCAACATAGCAACTCAACATCATGTACATGGAAATTACATCCAAACAACATATCAAAGACAGAAATTGAAAAAAGATTTGATAAATTAATTGCAACTATATCATCTGACATATATCCTCGTTTATGAGCAGTCTACCAACATTTTGGGCATAAATGAGCAGTAGTGTAACTAATCGAAATTAGTAAAACTATTAAATATTTAGCAACATAGCAACTCAACATCATGTACATGGAAATTACATCCAAACAACATATCAAAGACAGAAATTGAAAAAAGATTTGATAACCTTTCTATCAAATTTTATATATATAAACCTCCTTGAATGATTCATAAAAACTTAATATCATGCTACACTTGTCAATAAAACAAAACTAATTTATTTCAGAAATTAAAAAATATGTGATCTGACAAAAAATAATCAACCTTTTCAACAGTATTTAATTCCAGTGATTTGAAATAGTTAAACTTTACCTCCTGTAAAATTAAAGCAAATGAGAATACATCTACTTTGGTATCATATTCTTCGTTTGTAAGAACCTCTGGAGCCACGTACCGGCCTGTCAATGACAAACAATGCATTTCTATTACAAAATAGAAACATACCATTAACTAACTTGGAAAACTGATCGCAAATAAAGAAGAAAGCAACTCAACGTAGTAATATTAAAACATTTCAATCAAAATGAGTACTAAAGCTTTCTGACAAGAAGCACTCACATGAAGTGTCTAGACAAGTTAAAGGCTTGTCTTCTTTAATTGTGAGCAGCCTACTAACTCCAAAGTCTGCAACTTTCAAATGTCCAGAATCATCCCGCAATATATTTCTGTTATATTACAAGTAGGCAATGCAGAAGATGATAAAGTGTCAGAAAACTAAAGCAGCCAATTTATTTTACCACAGGAAAACAAAACCATGTTGAACAAGAACTTACGAAGGCTCAAGATCACGGTGAATAATTGGTGCTGGTTTATTCTCATGCAAATAATTCATTCCCCTGAAATTTTGAAAGAGAGATAAAGGATCTTTCAGCTTAGCTCTGAGAATGAACTCCAAGACTCAAGCAGTTCAAGGGAAATAAAGAATGCCAATGTCCAAAGAATGCAAAAATACATTAGTTAAGCCATAATTATTCCTTGCTCTGTACCTTAACAATTATGTTCTGCCATAAACATCTCAGCATTATTCAAGTCTTAGCATGAAGGTTTTGAAATTAGCTTTAGTTCTCCCCCTCAAAGCACAAAACAGAGAAGAAATTCTAAATCCCTAATATTTTTCTGAGAAAATGTTGAGTTAGCGAATTCTATATGCAGAACTCCAAATGTAATGCTTTCAAAAAATGAAATAAAAGGTTAGACTTTCTCTATCAAATAGAAAAGGCTCGACTTATATACAATATGCTAGAGACCATTGTTTCCAGATAAATTAAGAGTCAACTTCCACTTCCTTTGAAAATATAAAGCCAATTCTAAAAACTAGATTATTAAGCCAAAACAACTGAAAATTTGCCATTCAAATAATGAAACACCAAATAGAGTAACAAACCTTGCAATATCAAGTGCAAATCTCAAAGCTGTTGTGGGTTGTAATGCTCCTTTGTTTTTCAAGAATGCACGGAGATCTCCCTGCAAGATGAAATGAAAATCTTAAATTGTGAAACCAACTTTTATAAAGTATTTCCAGGTCTTATTTTTCTTTTCATAAAAATGTGACTAAAACCCACAGTAATAATTTCAGAACTATAGCAATAGCTTCATTATAAGTTAGTTAATTGAAGTTTGAGGATGAACCTTTGGTAAATATTCTGTCACAATCATCATTGGACTACTTTGTGTTACAGCACCCAGGAATTGGACTACATTTGGATGCCGTATCTTCTGAAGCAATGCTAGCTCATCTCTGAATGCCTTCCTGTATAAAACCAACCATGTTGAATTAAAGTAGGAAGAATGAGCGATTGAGTGAGAAAGGAGAGAAGAGTTATAGTTTTGAAAAGCAGAAGAATCTTTCTGAAATTTATGAATCACCCACACTTTATCATCATCAGTAATGACTTCCTCTGCGAGCTTTTTTACAGCAACTTGAATTCCACGCCAGTATGCTATGCAATATGTTCCCTGCAATATATTTCATAACCACAGTTATTGACAGTAATCAGACAAATTAAATATCAGGGAATTCAATTTGTGTTAGTTAGTTTCTTTGGATTATGTTAATATGTGCTTAAAGACCAAGTCCTTACGTAAGTAGTTTTGATACAGACAACTTCCACCAGTTCTCATTGTATCAGATGTTAAAAAAGAATAAAACTTCCAGTTTAATTTAAACTTCTTATGTTGGTCTTAACGTTTGCTCGGAAAACACTTAAGTAGACCCTTCTTAAAAACATGAAATAGCTTTGCTTTGTCCCTTTCTCGAACAACATTCTCTACATTGTAACTTCCTTTTAGATATTATGGGCTAACTCCTTGCAGTCAGTTTTGACCTTCATTATCAACATTTTCACTCAATTGCAAGCACCTTCCTATGATTTTCCAATCTCCTAATTACCCCTTTACAAAAAATCCCCCCTATTACATATTCTGATGCATAATTCAAACACATAAAATTTCGGAATAGAAAACTCAATTTCGCTTATAACCAATGATAACTTCAATCAGAGATCGCAACAGCTTTAGTAAATCACTAAATTCCAGGTTTCTACTCTTTCATATTTAACAGAAATATAATTAAAAAAAATTCCATGATTGATGGGAATCATTATGCAATCAATTATCAACTCTGCTCTAGTTCAACTAGACCTATCAAACACAAATTATAAAATAAGCATGCTGAAAAATCACCCTGCCGAAGAACCAGGCAAAGTAACAAAATTGAGGTCAACAAGCAAGCTAATAACATTTCCAAATGGTTTCTAAAAAATACCTTTGAAATATCGACACTGTTAGAAAAGTCAAGTTCATAAGAATCAATTTCATATTCAGGGACTTCACGGGCATGGTTGACATGCATTGGAGCCATCTACATACAATAAAATCAAGATTACACGAAACGAAGAACACACATAAATTAATCCAGAGCAAGACAAAGAAACAAAGGGCATACCAGAGGTTTGGCGCCATGTTTCTCCAGAAATTTGATCATATCATGGTGTTTGTAATGTATAGCATCTGCAAGAGGCTGTTCAACCAACATTAGACTATCATCAAGAACAAAAATTAAACCATTTTGTATCAAAAAAGAAGGCTAAAATGACAACAACAACAACATTGATTGATTTGGTAGGTAGTACTCACAGTGCTTCCCCAGCGGTCTTTGGGGTCGATGTCAGCTCCGCGTTCGATCAACAATCCAACGACATCGACAAAGCCCTGGCAGGCCGCAACGTGGATAGCTGTCCGATCATCGATGTCTCGAAAATTGATGTCGATTCCAGAATCCAAGAGCTCCTTTATCCCTTCCAAGTCACGCTCATTGGCCAGGTACATCAGCCTCACCTCCGGCGCAATATCCTCGCCGCCTTCTTCGTCTCGCCGGAGCTCCGCCTCCTCCAGTTCACGTTCCGGCGCCAACGACGACTGCCTTAACAGATTCAACCTCACAGCTCCCTTCGTTTCCATTACTTGAAACAAACAACAATATCCCAAATCAAGATTTATTCCTCTTAAACCCTAACAGAAACCAAATATTCAATAGCAGTAAAAAAAATCCGAGAATTGAGGATCAAATGCCAGATTTTATATATAGAAACACGATTGAGTGACGCTTTTTCGAAGAAGTATCTGCGTATGTGTGTGAAACGTGTGAATTCGTTTTGAAGTTTCAGTGGTAGTTGACGTTGACGATTATTGGAATACTACAGGGGAGAACAGTAGTTGACACGTGCTGAGAGAGCGTGAGAGGTGGATTTCGGCATATTAACGCGGATACGGCGCAAGGTAAGAGATTGTTGACTAACGTGCACAGGAGCGTTAGGATGCACGACAATTCTTTGGTTTTCCCGCCGTTAACGCAGTTACAGTAGAGGATCTGAACCGCACGTCTTGTATCATGTACGGTTCAGATCTTGTTGTATTCACTAAGTAAACGTCGTCGTTTTTAAACGCGTGATTGTTAGTTGATAAAAGTGTGTGTGGTGGCTCTTATCCGTTAGCCTTTTTCTTTTAATTCGGTTACTACCTTAAACCACCGACAAAAAACTTTTGTGTGGACAACTTTTATAAAAGTTGTAATTTTTGGTAAGGTTTTTATTTAAACAAAAATTGAATATAAATCAAATAGTTTTTTTTTTTGGTTACGTTTTACGGGTCTTTATCTAATCAATACACTTGTATAACGTAATTATAAAAATGTAACAACGGGTTTTGTGTGACACTGATCTTATCTTCAGGATTTAACGATGGGGATCTGTTAAAGGTGTATTCTCAAATTAATGGACGGATTATATTTAAAAATAAATAAATAGACAAAAGCAAGATTTAAATAAGATTAAAGATGCTTGATAAGAAAATATCAACTTTGCTCACAATCATCTAGTGTTGAATAGAAGCAAAGTCCTTTGTTGTATTAAGAAATCAAGAACCAAAGAGAGACTTGTTACACAGAAGAATATAAAATGTCATTTTCATCTGCCCTACACTTGTTGAATTCTTGAACAAGTTTGATCTCCAAACATTTTTATACAAAGGTCTAGTAGAAACTATACTATTGTTTATTTATTTATTATTAATTGTAAATTAGTAATTGTTACCAATTCAAAATTGGACTGACTTAGAACAAGTGGGTTGGTAGCAAAAAGTCTTTTTAAAACCCTAATAAAATTGATTACCAAGTAGAACACACATTGTTCAATGTACCATTTACAAGACTGCTAGGGGGCAACTTGAATTGTTTAAGAGAATATTTTAGGAGGATTATTTGAATATACCATTCTTAGATAATGGATGGGGTTTTGACAATTTAATGGTTGGCTACTACTTGTCTTCACAATACAGTGATACACTAGATAATGATCATGAGAAATATATTGAAGCTTCTTTCTTTGGCAGCTGTTGACTATTAAACATGGTTATGTCATTTATTTTTATACATGTGATATATATATATATATAAATAAATGGATAAGATCAAATCAAATTTTGGGTATACTTTTTCTTTCTTTGTAATTCCCATTTTTGTTTGTGCAATTGTAAAGAGAAAATTAACGGTTAACGACGTTTATTGTTTTGCTGATAAGAGAGATTTCAAAATGAAGCTCTACCACCGGGGTTCAAACCTTGATATTGTAAATATAATCTCATATTTCGTCTAATAAACTGTAAAGTGTGGGATGGCCTTTTCCCTTGAATGAGAGTTGTATTTCAGGTTATACTTGTAGAGATTAAGCTTATCAGGTCCCGATAAACCCCTAACCCGATGACCCTTACCCTTGAATGGGAGTTACATTTCGAGTTATACTTGTAGAGATTAATCTTGTCAGGTCCCAACAAACCCCTAACCCACCCCAACGATGTCAGCTTTGAAAAAAGAAGAAGAAGAAGAGATAATTAACGGTTGAATGATCACAAGTAACTTGTGTTGTTTGAACATTTTTGGTGTATGTTATTGACTTTGTATAAAATGAGTACGTAATTATGTAAATAATGTGTTCAACCACTAAGCTAACAAAGAAAGAATTCTAAATTTAGGTCAACTGATGCATGCAGCTGGCCTGGCCAGGCCATATTTGCAATCTGTATATTCTTATCTGATTATCCTATTAATTGCGCGTATGCTAAACGAGTTTGTGTGTGTGCGTTCTACAGTTGACCATCCTATCATTTGCTTAATTGCTTTCACATAAACCTCGTTTTTGTTTATTTTAAGATAAGTAATTTGGGTCAAGTGTAAAAAATCAGTGACTTTTTCTACCTATTGGCCTATTGCTTACACAACTCAACAACCGGCCTGCAAACAGATAAACTATACAATAGAACAGACCATATCATCATATGTTTGTTCACATCCATCTAATAAAAGTTTATCGATGAAGGATAGCGGTAGGATAGATATCACCAGCTGATTATTGCATGTTATACTTATTAAGAACCCGTAAAAAAACATCATATACGTATCAAAATACTTATGTGGATAGATCAAAATCCACATAAGACACATAAGAGATTTCACTTTATTGATGACCGGTAGCAGATCACAATGTTCGTTTTAATAAACTTGTACATCACAAGTCTTATAACAAATTAGTAAGTAGAAACAGAGCTAATTGGGGATGAGATTGCATTCCGCGACCTTCTCCCAAGATTTGAGAGTTTTATCCCCGATATCTGTTTTCCACAATGCAAGGCGAGTAATTGGGAAGCTCAATTTGTCAATGTTGTCATCAAGAGCGTTGATTTTTTCTTCGGCTTTTTTCTTCTCATCATCCGTCAAGTCCGCATATAGAAGGCTCAGATGTGGCATGTAAGCTGTAAGATATGAAAAATATCAACAACGTAACATATGCACCATATTAATTGTGCATATGAAGAGGAATCCAGGGCTAAAACCCACCTCAGTATTTTAGAATTAACAAGAATTACTGAAACTGACTATCAGATTTCATACATTAACATTTGGGAAAATTACAAAAGCTTGAAATAGGAGTGATGATGTATATAGAACTTACGTGTGGAGTTGCTGTAACCAAAATGAGCACAGCAATGAGCACTAGCTTCCACTACCTGATAACAAAACAACAACTTACACATTACTCAACTATGTTGATCAAACAAACAAAAATCAAACAAATCGATAAGATTAATTTTTATTAAAAAAAAAAAAAAAAAAAAAAAACCTCAGCGTTTGGATGAAGCAGCAAATGCCTTGTAGCGACACGATCCACGCTGCAATTATACACCTTCAGTCCTTCACAAGCTGATTTGAACTTCTCCGCCGCATCTTCCGCCGTCAAATTGATGGCCCCGATGACAGTTACATGGGGCTCGAAGTGGGGCCCCCCGAAATCGGACTTAAGACCTTCCATTATCTTCTTCAGTCTCGCCCCCACATCTTCCGGTGGAATTGCCCACACTGAGTACGTATTCTTTTGGATTGCCGGCGTCGCAACAGCTGACGACTCGGTGACTTCCATGACGATGAAGAAGAAAAAGAAAGAGAAACCGACGAGTAATTAAATGGCTAACAAGCTAATTAATTAAAGTAAGTAAAGATACCATTTTTTTTTAAATGCAACTCGGATTTGAGTTGAGGAATAAAAAAGATGGAACTTGGAATGGTATTAGTATATGGTAGGGTTGGAGAATTAGATACGGTGAGAGTAAGATGTGGGTTCATGTGATTGTGATCTTGGCCCTCCAAATACATATCAGGATTCGCTTGGTGATGGAAAAATTCAAGAGTGGTGCTATTGGCACACCACCTACTGATCTATTTATACCCCACTTTTTAAATTATTTAAGATTAGTTTTTTTTTTTTTCCTTTATCAAAATTAGAGGTGGGCAATGGGTTCGGTTCAATTCGGTTCGGTTCGGTTCGGTTTTAGCCAAAACAGTATTTAACCGACATATGTTCGGTTTTTGAAAATGTGAATCGGTCTGAAACATTTGAACCTGAAAACCGAATTGAACTGAACACCTTTATCTCGGTTTACAAGTCTGCTAGGGGCAACTTGAATTGTTTAAGAGAATCTTGTAGGAGGATTATTTGAATATACCATTCTTAGATAATGGATGGGGTTTTGACAATTTAATGGTTGGCTACTACTTGTCTTCACAATACAGTGACACACTAGATAATGATCATGAGAAATATATTGAAGCTTCTTTCTTTGGCAGCTGTTGACTATTAAACATGGTTATGTCATTTATTTTTACACATGTGATATATATATATATAAATAAATGGATAAGATCAAATCAAATTTTGGGTATACTTTTTCTTTCTTTGTAATTCCCATTTTTGTTTGTGCAATTGTAAAGAGATAATTAACGGTTAACGACGTCTATTGTTTTAGTGATAAGAGATTTCAAAATGAAGCTCTACCATCGGGGTTCAAACATTGATATTGTAAATATAATCTCATATTTCATCTAATAAACTGTAAAGTGTGGGATGACCCTTTCCCTTGAATGAGAGTTGCATTTTAGGTTATACTTGTAGAGATTAAGCTTGTCAGGTCCTGATAAACCCCTAACCCGATGACCCTTACCCTTGAATGGGAGTTGCATTTCGGGTTATACTTATAGAGATCAATCTTGTCAGGTCCCGACAAACCCCTAACCCACCCCAATGATGTCAGCTTTGAAAAAAGAAGAAGAGATAATTAACGGTTGAATGATCACATTTTTGGTATGATCGAACAAATCGATAAGATTAATTTTTATTAAAAAAAAAAAAAAAAAAAAAAACCTCAGCGTTTGGATGAAGCAGCAAATGCCTTGTAGCGACACGATCCACGCTGCAATTATACACCTTCAGTCCTTCACAAGCTGATTTGAACTTCTCCGCCGCATCTTCCGCCGTCAAATTGATGGCCCCGATGACAGTTATATGGGGCTTGAAGTGGGGCCCCCAGAAATCGGACTTAAGACCTTCCATTATCTTCTTCAGTCTCGCCCCCACATCTTCCGGTGGAATTGCCCACACTGAGTACGTATTCTTTTGGATTGCCGGCGTCGCAACAGCTGACGACTCGGTGACTTCCATGACGATGAAGAAGAAAAAGAAAGAGAAGCCGATGAGTAATTAAATGGCTAGCAAGCTAATTAGTTAAAGTAAGTAAAGATACCATTTTTTTAAAAATGTAACTTGGATCCTCCCACCGCCGCCGCCGCCGCCGCCGCCCATTTGGGGGAACTGGGGCTGGGGTGTTTGTGGGGGGGGGGGGGGGGGGTGGTGGTGGTGGTGGTGGTGGTGGTGGTGGTGAGGTTCCCTGCCCCTACCCCATTTTTCCAATTTCCCCCATTTTTAATCTTAAAATTTTTCAATCCGAAATTTGGAATTTAGAATTTAAAATTTAGAATTCAAAATTCAATCTGATCAAACTTTTGTTTCATCCTATTTCAATATCCAATCCAATAATTAAACAAATATATAATTGATTTGATTTAATTTAATCTAAAATTAATACAAATAACTATAATAATATAGTGTTATTGTATTACACATAAAAGTTTAAATAAATTTAAAGCCTTCTATCAATCCAAAATATGAGTAATAGACAGTTTTTTTTTTTTTAATTAATTTGTTAAGAAAATAAAATTAAATATAAATAAATAAAAATATATGGGAGAAATAGGGGATTTGGGGCCCCACCCCCCATTTAGAAAATGGGAGAATGGGGAAATGGAGGTGGGGAGAGGTTCCCACACCCCAAAACCCCATTTGGGGGCAAAATTTGCCCCCAAATGGGAGCGGGGCCCGTGGGGATGGGCCCTTATGGGGGAAATTCCCATCCCTACTCCAAATACTGATCTATTTATGTCTAATTTTTTAAATTATTTAGGATTAGTTTTTTTTCCTTTATCAAAATTAGGGGTAGGTATGGTTTGGTTCGGTTTGGTTTTGGCCAAAACCGTATTGAACCGACATATATTCGGTTTTTAAAAATGTGAATCGGTTTGAACCGTTTGAACCTGAAAACCGAATTGAACCGAACATCGTTATCTCGGTTCAGTTCAATTCAATTTTGGGCCTATTGGGCTTTGAAGTGTTTTTTTTTTTTTTTTTTTTTTTTTTTAATATGTTTTTTAATTTGTTGGGCCTTTAAATTGCATTTTTGGCATTTAGGCTTAAACTTTTTTAAGAAAACAACATGTAAAAAATAATTTAAACAAAATACAACCCAATTTTTCAATCCAAATCTAAAATTTCAATCGTACTAAGTCTACATACTCAATCAAAATATAAAATCTTCATAACTTCTATAAAATATAAGTCAAAAAATGTAGTACATAATGTAATCTAAAATAAAACATCATCAACAAACATTTCATAATAAAATTGAACCTTACAAAATAATTAATTAAGACAATTCGGTTTATTTGGTTCGGTTCGGTTTTGTATGTCCAAAACCAAAACCAAACCGAATTCAATTCGGTTTTCAAATTTCAAATCGGTTTAAACCGAATAGAAGCTATAAATCGAACCAAACACCCTTTTTCGGTTCGGTTCGGTTCGGTTCGGTTCAGTTCGGTTTCGGTTTTTGTGCCTACCCCAAATCAAAATTACTAAAAGAGACATACAATTTAAGAAAAAAATATATTCTATAAGGTAAATCTAATAAAACCACACATTCCTTTTCAAAAAAAAAAAAAAAAAAAAAACCAACCAACCAACCAACCAACGTTATTTACTTCTTTTAATCCTTTTCTTGAATTTTTTTTTTTCATAACTCTTAAACCCTAAAAATACTTGTACTGGATCTTATTTAAACAATAAATCATGCACCTGAGATATTAATTATTATTTAATCTCATTACTCTTTTAGAATCTAAAAGTGAAATGATGATAACCAAAACAAATTCGTTCATGGAAGGTGAGAGAAAGACGAGATCTGAGATAGATAGAGATATTAGAGATGAGGTTTATTAAATTTGAATAATAACTAAAAGGGTAGTTTTGGAAATAAATAAAATAAATTAATAAATTAATAAAAACATTTAACTTTATTTAATTAAATCAAAATTTAAACAAGTGGGATATAAACAGATCAGTAGGGGGTGTGCCAATAGCACCACTCAAATTCAAAACTATAGTTGCTTTTATCCATTGATAATACAATAATAACCCCATAGTTTAAGTTAAGAGTAATTATACTTAACCCAAAATTCCAATCCAAATGTAAGGTATCATCAACACACAAAATCTTGAAAATCATGATGTGGGCCCATGTTGTGTATCGTGATAACACCTCACATTTGAGTTGGAATTTTGGGTTGAAATTTTGGGTGAAGTAGTATTACTCTTACGTTAATTTGCAATTATGGTTACTCCGGTCTAGAGTCTTGACGAAATATTATATATATTCGTGTTTATTTATTTTATTTTTTTTGGAAAGGGAGGACTAGAATGTACAATCTTGTGAGGTAAGTATGAAAGACATACCACCGACAATCCTCATCACGTCACAATTCGTGATATTATTATAAAAAAATCCGATGTCAATGGCGATGCTGCCCAACTTAATAGAGCAAATTTCATTTTAGTCCCAAGTAAATTAGGAAAAGTAAATTTTTTTACTTATCATTGAATTATGAATAACTTACTTGGAAAAGTCAATTTTTTACTATCATTGAATTTTGAATAAATTACTGGCTACTATATGAGGTTCTGGAAATTTACATTTGGATAAAGTTAATAACTTACTTGGAAAAGTCAATTTTGAATAAATTACTGACCACTATATGAGGTTTTATAAATTTACATTTGGAAAACAACTTTATCTTGAGGTTGACCTCTAAATTATAAAAATAAAAATAAAATATAAATCTCTACTATCCATATCTTAAAGGAAGGATAAAAATTTATAAAAAAGAAAAAAGAAAAAATATAATTAATGGAACACAACACAACACACATAATATAATTTATACATCAAAACATCTCTAAACAACACAACAAACAGTCACATACATACATTAAAATCTAGTTCAAACGTACAAACACACGCATCTTAATTTTGGGTATACTTTTTCTTTCTTTGTAATTCCCATTTTTGTTTGTGCAATTGTAAAGAGATAATTAACGGTTAACGACATCTATTGCTTTGGTGGTTAGAGATTTTAAAATGAAGCTCTACCACTAGGGTTCAAACTTTGATATTGTAAATATAATCTCATATTTCGTCTAATAAACCGAAAAGTGTGGGATGGCCCCTTCCCTTGAATGAGAGTTGCATTTCAGGTTACACTTGTAGAGATTAATCTTGTCAGGCCCCGACAAACCCCTAACCTGATGACCCTTCCCCTTGAATGGGAGTTGCATTTCGGGTTATACTTGTAGAGATTAATCTTGTCAGGTCTCGACAAACCCCTAATCCAATGACCCCTCCCCTTAAATGGGAGTTGCATTTTGGGTTATACCTATAGAGATTAATCTTGTCAGGTCCCGACAAACCCCTAACCCACCTCAATGATGTCAGCTTTGAAAAAAAGAAGAAGAAGAGATAATTAACGGTTGAATGATCACAAGTAACTAGTGTTGTTTGAACATTTTTGGTGTGTGTTATTGACTTTGTATAAATGAGTACGTAATTATGTAAATAATGTGTTCAACCACTAAGCCACCAAAGAAAAAATTATAAATTTAGGTCAACTGATGCATGCAGCTGGATAAAGCTGGCCTGGCCAGGCCATGTTTGCAAATCTGTATATTCTTATCTGATTCTCTTATTAATTGCGAGTCTGGTAACCCCGTGTGTGTGTGTTCTACAGTTGACCATCCTTTAATTTGCTTTCACATAAACCTCGTTTCTGTTTATTTTAAGATAAGCAATTTGGGTCTAGTGTATGACTTTTTCTACCTATTGGCTATTGCTTACACAACTCAACAACTGGCCTGTAAACAGATAAACTATGTAATAGAACAGACCATATCATCATATGTTTGTTCACATCCATCTACTAGAAGTTTATCTATACACATACAAGTAATGTTATATGTTGTTAACGGTTCTAGAAATAAACATGCGTGCACAATGTTCTGTTCTCTACCTCTGTTACCTTAATTGTAAAACATTTGAAGTCTATCATCAAATTATCATCTCATAAGTTTCATTTTCAATAATCTTAAATCGTTATACGAATCTGCATACATTGCGTAAGCATGATGGACCATCGATGAAGGATAGTGGTAGGCTAGATATCACCAGCTGATTATTGCATGTTATACTTATTAAGAACCCGTATAAAAATATCATATACGCATCAAATACTTATGTGGGTATATCAAAATCTGCAGAAGACACACAAGAGATTTCACTTCATTGATGATCGTTTGCAGATCACAATGTTTGTTTTATTAAACCTGTACATCATAAGTCTTATCACAAATTAGTAAGTAGAAACAGAGCTAATTGGGGATGAGATTGCATTCCGCAACTTTCTCCCAAGATTTGAGGGTTTTATCCCCAGTATCTGTTTTCCACAATGCAAGGCGAGTAATTGGGAAGCTCAATTTGTCAATGCTGTCATCAAGAGCGTTGGCTTTTTCTTGAGCTTTTTTCTTCTCATCATCCGTCAAGTCCGCATATAGAAGGCTCAGATGTGGCATGTAAGCTGTAAGATATGAAAAGTATCAATGACTGAATGAACATACTGACTCGTTACAGCAGAACCATGTCTTAGCATTTCAATTTCAAAATAAAAAGGCAATGGTCCATCTTTGTTTCGTTTGGAAACCTCAATTGTGAGGTTAGGAACAAGTCACACAGGACTCCTATTGACTTAAATCACTATACGAAGATGTAATTTTTCTCTTATCTAATTTAGCTTCTGCCTTGTTCCTAAAGCAACAAAGCATAACCACCGTATTAGTTTTCTAATTGTAAGTGTGGGCCACACAGTTGCATTTGAGTGGTTTCGGCAAGCAACATAAACCCAATGGGGTATGCACCATAACACATGTCCTTCATCAAGTAATAGCAAGGCTCGTCTTATAAGGTTCACTCACTGCATATAAGCAAAGGGATAATCTTAATCTTAAGCTTTAGCATCTATGCCTCACGAATCGCTCTCATTATAAAATATATAACACTTGTAGGTGGAACTGTAAAAGTGATGAAAAGGATTTTCCAAACAACTCGAACAAGATTATTGCCCTGCAAAGGGCCAAATTGAAGAAGAGGACAAACTTATTAGTTTAGTAGAGACCAATTATGTCGAGAAAATCAGGACACAACACACTACAAATGCATTTTTCTTAGAACATGCATCACTTCTTAACCAGATGAGTTGTCTACTTTTTCCAACATATCCTCAACATTTCTCCATTGCAAACCAACTCCTCATCTGTTCTGTCCTCTACAGTCCTTGAGATATACGAATCTACGACATACATTCTTTTTTGTTAAGAAAACAAAACCTAACATTTCAAGAATGTGAAATCACTAATGTAATTCACAAACTAATGATAATCAAATCATGTGATATTTTGGTAATCAGATGTTTTATTTCTCCCAAAATTGTACAAATAGAACACCAACCACATTGCATTGACAGTTTCTAAATTTCTATTACAACTTAAAAGCTAAAACCCACATCCGTTTTTTAGAATGAACAAGAATTACCTAATTATCAGATTTCATACATTAACATTTGGGGAAATTACAAAAGCTTGAAATAGAGGTGATTATAGAATTAGAACTTACGTGTGGAGTTGCTGTAACCAAAATGAGCACAGCAGTGAGCACTAGCTTCCACTACCTGATAACAAAACAACAACTTACACATTACTCAACTATGTTGATCAAACAAACAAAAAATTCAACAAATCAATAAGATTAATTTTTATTTTAAAAAAAAAAAACCTCAGCGTTTGGATGAAGCAGCAAATAAACACACTGATAGAAGAAAGTCCCAGTAGCGACACGATCCACGCTGCAATTATACGCCTTCAATCCTTCACATGCTGATTTGAACTTCTTCGCCGCATCGTCCGCCGTCAAATTGATGGCCCCGACGACGGTTACATGGGGCTCGAAGTGGGGCCCCCCGAAGTCGGACTTAAGACCTTCCATTATCTTCTTCAGTCTCGCCCCCACCTCTTCCGGTGGAATCGCCCACACAGAGTACACGTTCTTTTGGGTTGCGGGCGTCGCGACGACTGTCGACTCGGTGACTTCCATGACGATGAAAAAGAAAAAGAAAAAGAAAGAGAAACTGACGAGTAATAAAATGGCTAACAGGCTAATTAAGGGGGGTGTATTCAACCTAGATTTCATTGGATTTTGATGAATTTGTTTTAAGTGATGGATTTTGGTGGAATTCACAGATCCCACAGATTTTATTAGATTTTGTCGGAATTGTGTAAAGAGTTCGTTGGAGTTCGTTAGACTTCATTGGACTTCATTGGACTTCATTAAATACAATTGGATGGATTTTGATGGATTTATAAGGATTTGTCAGGATTTGTCTTAAATAATAAAAATAATGATGAATTTTATATGTGGACTGAAATTGTCGATCCTTAGCAATTGAAAGAAAGCTGGTCGATTGTGATAGGTTTATTTATAGAGGAAATAGGACTAATTGCATAAACGGCCCCTGAGTTTAGGTATAATTGTATGTATATGGAATTTTTACCTATAATTACACAAACATCCCTTATAATTAGTTGACTTTGTTAAATCTAACCATTAACCATAATTTTAACCAAAAATGACTAAAGTACCCCTAGTTACCTATTTTATAATTAGTTATATATATACTTTTTTTTTGACAATTTATATATATACTTAAAAAAATAATTATATATATACTTAAAAAATAATTATATATATATTTAAAAAAATAATTACATATATACTTAAAAATAATAATTATATATAATACTTAATTTATTTATTTAAAAAAATGGATTATAAAAATGTAAAAAATGGATTAAAAAATGGATTATAAAAATTGTTAAATAAATAAATTAAGTATTGTATATAATTATTATTTTAAGTATATATATAAATTGTCAAAAAAAAAAGTATATATATAATTAATAATAAAATAGGTAACTAGGGGCACTTTGGTCATTTTTTGGTTAAAATTGTGATCAATGGTTAGATTTAACGAAGTCAACTAATTACAGGGGATGTTTGTGCAATTATGGGTAAAAATTCCATATACATGTAATTATGCCTAAACTTAAGGGACGTTTGTGCAATTAGTCCGAGGAAATAGGGGTTAATAGTCAAAAATTAAGGCCTCTTACTGTTTTTGTCCACCATTATCATTTTTATTGTTTTTGTCAACAATGTGGCTGTGAAGACAAAATTGCCCTTTTTTTTTTTTTCAAAACCCCTTCTCTCTCCTTTCTCTCTCATTTTCACCAGATCCCTTTTTATTTTTTCCTTTCTCTCTCTCCTTTTCTCTCTCACTCGTTCTTCCTCTCTTCTCTTGTTGTTGTTCTTCATTTTTGTCACACCTTCTTCTTCTTCTTTAACACTCACGTCCGATCTTCAACACTTCTTCTTCTTCCTCTCTTCTCTTTATCTTTCTCTTTTTTTTCCAGATTTAAAAAAAAAAAAAAAAAAATTCAGATCGGACGACCGACGTCCGATCGTCAGTCGTTCTATCTTCCCTCCTTCTTCTTCTCTCTCTCTCTCCTCTCTTCTCTTTCTCTTTCACGTTTTTTCCAAAAATTTTTTTCAAAATTTCAGTTTTTTTAATTATTTTGAAATTATTTTCAGATTTTAAAAAAATCAGTTTTTTTTTTTTTTTTGTTGAAAATTTTTCAGATTTAATGTGATTGTGGTTGTGAATGTAGTTGTGGTTGTGAATGTAGTTGATTTTAAGGTAAGTTTTAGATTTTATGTGGTTTCAGGTTTTTTTTTTAAACAAAAATTTTCAAATTTGAATTAAAAATTTTCAGTTTTTTTTTTTTTTTTTTTTTTTGAAAAATTTCCATATTTAAAAAAGGTATGGATTTGAGTGTTAGTTGTTGATTTTAATGGTGGTTGTTGTTGTGCTTGAGTTTAAGTATTGTTTGTTTAAAAAAAAAAAAATTAGATTTTGTTTTGTGTAAAAAAATTTCCAGATTTTTTTAAAAAAAATGTAAGGGTTTTTTTTTTTTTTTTTTTTTTTGAAAAAATTCCAGATTTTAAACACAATTAAATTCCAGATTTTTTTTAATTTTTTTTTTCCAGATTTTCGTGTTGAAGTTGAAGAGTCCAGATTTTCCAGATTTTAATTTTTTTTTTCCAGACTGGTGTGTTTAATTGTGTTATTGGTGTGTTTAATTGGGTTGGAAAAATGTGTGTGTTTAATTGGTTATGTCTGGTGTGTGTAATTGTTTATTATTGGTGTGTTTAATTGGATGTTAATGGTGTGTTTAATTGGTTAATATTGGTGTGTTTAAATGGTTTGAACTGGTGTGTGTAAATCAATTAAATACACCAGGACAACCCAATTAAACACACCAAAGCAAATCAATTAAACACATCAATGAAACTCAATTAAACACACCAGGGAACCAAATTAAACACACCAATGCTGACCAATTAAACACACCGAGGTACCCAATTAAACACACCAAGACTGACCAATTAAACACACCATGTATAAACCAATTAAACACACCAGTTATAAATTAATTAAACACACTGGACTAATTAAACACACCAGGGCAATCTCATTAAACACACCAGGTGTAAATCAATTAAAAACACCAGGGCAACCTCATTAAACACAACTGGACAAATCAATTAAACACATCAATGCAACTCAATTAAACACACCAGGCTAAACCAACATTACCATTAAACACACTGGACTAATTAAACACACTAAGAAAAATGAATTAAACACACCGGACTAATTAAACACACCATGCCACCAATTAAACACACCGGACTAATTAAACACACCAGGCCAAACATATTAAACACACTAAGCCAAACCAATTAAACACATCAGTGCAAACCAATTAAACACATCAGGCCAAACCAATTAAACACCTTAGGCCCTGATGTGTTTAATTGATGGCATGGTGTGTTTAATTGTTTTTGCCCTGGTGTGTTTAATTGTTTTTGTCTGGTGTGTTTAATTGGTGGCCTGGTGTGTTTAATTGGTCCGGTGTGTTTAATTCATTTTGCTTGGTGTGTTTAATTTATTTTGTCTGGTGTGTTTAATTCGTTTGCCTGGTGTGTTTAAACAAAATAAAATCTGAAAAGTTTGTTTGAAAAAGATCAAATCCGAAAAAGATTAAATCCGAAAAATCTCAATTTTTTTTTAACAAAACCTAAACCCAAAACCCAAACATAACTCCCATCATTCATAAAACAAACCACAACCCAAATTTAAATACAACCACAAATCTGAATTTTTTTTAAGCACAATCACAACCACAACCACAACTCAAATCAAAACATTTTTTTTAATTTGGAAATTTTTCAACAAAAAAAAAACTGAAATTTTTAAAAAGAATCTGAATTTTTTTTTAAAATCTGGAAAAAAAAAAGAGAAAGAAAAAGAGGAGAAGAAGAAGAAGAAGAAGGTGTGAAAGAAGAAGGAAAGAGGAGGAGAGAGGAGGAGAGAGAGAGAAGAAGGAGAGAAAGAAGGAGGCGTGAAAGAGAAGAGAGGAGAGAGAAGAAGAAGATGAACGTGTGAGAGAAGGAGAGAGAGAGAGAAAGAAAAAAAAGATTCTGTGGAAAGGAGAGAGAAGAAAAAGAAAAAAAAAAAATTTATGAATAAGGGCAATCTTGTCCAAAAAGTGGATATGTTGACAAAAACAATACAAATGATAATTGTGGACAAAAACAATAAGTCCCTATAAGTTTTGACTAGTTTTAAAGTTCTCCCTTATTTATATATAAAATAATAATAATAATAATAATAATAATAATAATAATAACCCATATCAAACCAAACGTTTCTTCTCAAACCCAGGTCAAATTTTGTTCCTTTCCTTGCTCGAGTAAACCTTTTTCTTCTATCTCCCTAATCTCTTCTTCTCACAACCAAATTCAGATCAAAACCCACCGTCCACCACCACCATCTTCATCAATTTTTTCTCTCTCTAAATGCAGACGAGAAGATCGAACACTCTCTCGTGAATCACTCACCTTCATCAACATCCACCTTCAAGAAGATGACATCGGTCACCTTCAAGACCAATGAAAGGAACCATTTTAGATCTGGATCTACTATGAATCTATGCCAATTTTTGTGTTGTAGTGTTTTGATTTGTGTGTTTATTTTTTTATCACTTTCAATTTTTTGATTTTGGTTCTGTTATTGAAACTATAAAATCAACAACAAAAACGAGTTAGAGATCTTGTTTCCAGAGAAGAAAAAAACTTTTGTTTTAGGATATCTTGTTTCCAAGTGGGAAATCTAAGAGAGATCTTGAAATGTAACAGTCTAGAAAAAAAAAAAAAACAAGAGATTTTTGGAGATCTGGAAATCTCTTGCTATTATTACCGGAGAGAGCTCTTAGGAAGCTAGTGAGAGAGAGAGAGAGAGAGAGAGAGGGAGTTATGAAATCTTCACAAATCTTTGGGTTGAGGCCAAGATTTGAGATTTCCATTTCTATTTATATTTTTCACTGCAAAATCCAACAAAATCCAACCAAATCCATCACTTAACCAAATCCAACCAAATCCATTGGATTTCCAATACACCCAGATTTCATTGGATTTGTTTGAAATCCTTCAAAATCCGAGTTGAATACACCTGGATTTCGTTGGATTTGTTTGAAATCCAATGAAATCTGAGTTGAATACACCCTGATTTCTAAAATCCAATGAAATCTGAGTTGAATACACCCTGATTTCTAAATTCCAACAAAATCCAATCAAATCCAACAAAGTTTGAGTTGAATACACCCCCCCTAAGTAAGTAAAGATATCAAAAAAAAGGGGGAATTGCACAAACATCACCTGAGATTTGATAAAATTGCACGTATATGACAATTTTGGCTATATATGTACAAACTTTCCTCAACATTTGAAAAATATTACACAAATATCCCCTACCGTTAGATGGATCCGTTAGTCAATGGTTAAACGTATAAAAAGTCTGAAATACCCTATATTTTTATTTTAAATAAACTAAAAAATTTAAAAATAAGATAAAAAAATATTAAAAATCTTTTAGAAAACATGAATGTGTCTTAAATCTGAAACCTATAAAAAAAAAAAAAAAAATTCATCTTAAAAAAAATAAAAAAATAGTTTGTGCAATCCACCATAATTTTAAATAAATTTAAAATTTAAAATTTAATTATTATTAAATTGTTTAAAAAACTAAATTTTTTTTTTTTTGTAAAGATGATTTTTTTTTTCTAGGATTTAGATTTAAGATACATTCATATTTTCTAAAATATTTTTTTAATATTTTTTATCTTATTTTTTTAATTTATTTAAAATAAAAATAAAAGGTATTTTAGACTTTTTATACTTTTGACCATTGACTAATGGATCTATCTAACGGTAGGGGATGTTTGTGCAACAATTTTCAAATGTTGAGGGAAGTTTGTGTGTATATAGCCAAAACTTCCATATTCGTGCAATTTTATCAAACCTCGAGGGATGTTTGTGCAATTCCCCCTTTTAAAAAATGCAACTTGGATTTGAGTTGAGGAATAAGAATGATGGAGCTTGGAATGGTATATCATATATGGTTGTGTTGGAGAATTAGATACAGTGTGAGTCAGATGTGGGTTCATGTGATTGTGATCTTGGCCCTCCAAATATAGATCAGGATTCTATCGGTGATGGAAAAATTCAAAAATAAAGTTTTTTATCCTTTGATAATACAATAATAACCCCATAGTTTATGTTAATTTGCAGTTATGGTTACTCCGGTCCAGAGTCTCGACGAAGTATTATATATATTTGTGTTTTTGTTTTTGGAAAGAAAGATCTGGAATGTACAATCTCATGATATAAGTATGAGAGATATACCACCAACAAACCTAATCTCGTCACAATTCATGATATTTTTATGGGAAAATCGTATTTTAGTCCCTGTAGTTTGCCTTATTCTGGGTTTAGTCCACGGTTTTTTGGTATTGTAACTTTCAGTCCATCTATATTCTGACAATATGAATTCCAGTCCCTACCATCCAATTCTGTTAGGGTTTCACTGATTTCTGTTAGGTCAAGGAGGGTAATTTGGTAAACTGACCTACCAGCTTCTAGAAGCTTTATCTCACGAAGGGTATATTCGTCAATTTATTAATATAATATTTAAAAATAAAAAAGATGAACACATGTGGCTTGTATTCAGCCACGTCACTTCAGAACAAATACAAAGAAAACGAAAGGGGTGGAGTGGTGGACCCTTACAGAGTACAGACCACGTTCGAATTGTTTAGTGTGGTTTGAAGAAGGCTTGAACTGCAAACAAGCTTCTTTGGCGCGAAATCTTCCCATAACCCTTCATTTCATTCTTTTTCCTCTTCTTTTGTTACTTGATCTGAACCCAAACCGTCCCACCCCTTCTCTGTTGAAGTCGATGTGAAGATAGTGTTGCAGAGGAGTTGTTGTTAGAGTTTTTGGAAGCAAAGTGTGTCAAAGGTATGTTTTCTTTCCATTCACACGGTTTGTGTTGATTATTGTTTGTATTGTGTTGCATTGTGTGTATTCAAGGGTTTTGTAATGATTTGAAACTGGTTTTCTAGGGTTTCAGACAAAAAAAATTGGGGGTTTTTGATTTAAATGCATTTGAGTGTAATTTATAGGTTATTCAATCAAGTATTAGTGTCTAATTCATAAAGAAGTTGCATGGAGTTGGATTATTTGTGTTTGAAACATGTAATTCGTTACATTAGATATGTTCATTAATAGAGAAAAAGAAGTTAGAAATCAAAGCTGTGTTGTGATAATTTTTCCACTCTTTGAGACATGGGAGATTGTCGACTAACTGTTTTTTGTTGTTGCTGTTTTGATGGCTGTGCTTGTCTCTATTCTGGGCTACCGTTTATATATTTTCTTTTTATGCTGTTCAAAAAACAAAGAAAAAGTTATATTGACACAAGTATGATGAATACATAATCTAGGATAGAGTTTTTTCACGTGATGCAAACAGGAAAAGTTAGGAACTATGAGGTTTACAAATGTTTTTTTATTTTAGTTTTCCTGCATTTTCTTGGCAGCCAAACGGGTTCCTATTATGATTGAGAATTATTTTTTTGTGTTTTTATGCTATGTCTGTAGCGTATAGTTCGGTTTATTTGCATGTATCCGTGGTCTTCGATAATTACATACCTTCACAGTTTTACACAAGGATTTCAACTCTTTTATGCAATAACCACTTAAAAGAAAACACTGGTTGAATTTTCAATGCCAATTTCAATTTTGAAATCAAAATTTTGAAGTGTACACTTATCCATGATTTGTCAATGTTGTCTGTTTTTTCCCCTAATGTTTTCTGTCATCATCTGGGATGGGTTCATATGCTTCCTTGTTCCTTTACTTGACTCATTTGCCTCTATTGATAATCTGACCCGTGAACTTTCAGATAATGATTGTAGCATTCAAGCAATGAAGACAAGTGTGTGATCATTTTCTTTTTCTTTTTTATTGAAATTGTTTTGATGGTGTTGTTTTGTCAACTAATTAGCTGGTCAGCTAGGTAAATCGTCTTTCGTAAATTGCTCTCAACAAAAAAAAAAAAAAAAAAAAAAATTCGACTTTGGTAAATTTTTGTGAGTGTTTAGTTGTGTGAGGTATTCAATTTCACTACAACTTTCCCACTCTTGGATCTTGGCTGTGTTGTTATATATATCTCTCTGTCTCATTCAATGTCTTAATGTAATTGTTGGTGTTCGAAGCATTGATTTGGAATTGCTGGTAACTTGCTTTATATCTATATTTTTTTAACTTTTTGATGTTTGGTTCATTAATAAGTTGCATGGATTATGTTTAGTTGTTTATCATTTGTGTACTTTGTCATACTAGGGTGTTAGTGTTTGGAAATTGGGGTTTTTTTTTTCTAAAAGGACATTAATAATCAAATGACAGTTTGTTGGTTGTTGCTTGCATGCAATACTGTTGCTTGCATGCAATACTGTTGCTTGTTGCTTGCATGCTTTACTGTTGCTTACATGCAATACTGTTGCTTGTTGCTTGTTGCTTGCATCTAACCTGTTTTATTGTTCTTGCAGTTGTAGATGGATAACATCTTCAAAATCACTGTTTTGCATGGGACCAATGTAATTGACGTAGGTGAGTGTGATGGTGATCACATAAGTTTAATTACTTTGGTCCATGCAATGACTGAGCAACTCAATGGAAGCTCAAAAGTACCTGAAGAAGAATACTCGGTCTGGGTACAGTTACCATGGTGTAGTGATGTAGTTGAGGTTTTAACTGATACAGATTTACTAGAAGTATTTAGAGAGTTTGGGGTTCGTGGGTTTGACAGTATTACTTTCCGAGTAGAACAGGCTTGTTATAAACCATGTCCTTTTTCACAGGGAAGTCCTAACCAACCTGTAGAAGAGCCTGAGGTTGTTGAACAAATAGGTTGGTGTGATGCGGAGGCTGGTATGTTTGATTATGTAGTTTTTAGTGATGGGGAGGGTACAGACTCTGGTTTTGATGAGGAAGCTGGTGATAATGGCAATTCTGTAGGTTTAGATGGTGATAATAGGGATGAAGAGAATAATGATTATGGGGCAGGTGTAGATGGTGATCATGGAGATGGTGTAGGTGTAGATGGTGATCATGGAGATGGTTTAGGTTTAGATGGTGATAATGGAGATGGTGTAGGTGTAGATGGTGATCATGGAGATGGTTTAGGTTTAGGTGGTGATAATGGAGATGGTGCAGGTGTAGATGGTGATAATGGAGATGGTGTAGGTGTAGATGGTGATAATGGAGATGGTGTAGGTTTAGATGGTGATTATGGGGATATTACCAAGGAATGTATGGATTTATTTGAGGGGTATGAGTCCAAGTCAGATGATGAGTTCTCTTCTGACTCAGACACTGACCAATCCCATGTGAAGGTGGATAAGTTGTTGAGAGGTGTACCTTTCAAGAAAGATGGGAATCAAATTAAATTTTTTATAGGTCAAACCTTCGCCAACAAAGAGGTAATGAGAGACATTTTTAGGGAGTATGCAGTGCAGGAAGGTGTAGTTCTAGATAGAATTAAGAATGACAAGCAGAGACAGACCTACCAGTGCAATGCTGCAGGTTGTCCTTGGAGAGCTCATACTTCATGGATGATAGACAAAACCACTTTCATTTTAAAAACCTTAGTTGACCAACATGAATGTCATAGGGTGTGTAACAACAAAGAGGCAAAAGTTAAGTGGATAGCCTCTAAGTTTGATTCCATAGTGAAGAGTAATCCTTCACTCAATGTGAAAGTCTTAGCTGATTTATTGCTAGAGAAGTTCAATGTATCAGTTGATTTGAAAAGGCTTTATGGTGTAAAACATAGAGTCTTGAGGCAAATAAGGAGTGAACATGAACACAGTTTTAAGTACCTTAGGCAATATGCCTACATTTTGAACCAAACCAACCCTGGGGCAGCCATACATATGAGGGTCCAAAAGCCAGTGTCAATATTCCACAGATTGTTTTTAAGCTTTGAAGCACAGAAGTTAGGGTTCCTTGAGGGGTGTAGACCTTTTATTGGTCTTGATGGATGTCACTTGAAAGGTCCTTGTGGAGGAGTCCTCCTGTCTGCAGTTGCATTAGATGCTAACAGTGGCTTGTTCCCACTTGCTGTGTGTATATGTGAGAAGGAGACAAAGTATAGTTGGATGTGGTTTCTCAACCACTTGAAGACGTACCTGCAGTTTCCTTCTGACAGAAATTTATGTTTTATGTCTGATAGACAGAAAGGATTGACAAAGGCTTTGTCAAAACATTTCCCTACTGCTAGCAAAAGGTATATTTCTACTATTGTTTCATGTGTCAACTTCAATTTCTTTCCTAATCATCTATCAAATTCTAATTTTTTTTTATTTTAATTTCTTTCTAATTTCTTTCCTAATCATCTGTCAACTTCTCATTTTTTTTTTTCCTTTCCTAATCATCTGTCAACTTCTCATTTTTTTTTTCTTTCCTAATCATCTGTCAACTTCTCATATTTTTTTTTTCTTTCCTAATCATCTGTGAACTTCTCATTTTTGTTATTTTAATTTCTTTCCTAATCATCTGTCAACTTCTCATTTTTTTTTTTCTTTCCTAATCATCTGTTAACTTCTAATTTTTTTTATTTTTATTTTATTTGGCTTAGGTATTGTGCAAGACACATATATGCTAACTTCAGAGGAAGTTATTGTGGTGACAGTTTCAAGAAGCTGTTTTGGAAGGCTAGTAGGAGTAGTAATGTGTTTGACTTCAAGGCTGCATTGAATGATATTGGTCAGATTCAGCCTGGTGCCAAGGAGTGGTTAGCTAAGATAGAGCCACATTTATGGTCTAGGTTTGCATTTGACACAGTGATTAGATGTGATCATGTTACTAACAACATGACAGAGGCGTTCAACAGTCTATTAGGTACCCACAGATCACAGACTTACCTGCAGCTGCTGGAGTTTATTAGGAGAATGGTCATGAGGAAGTTTCAAGAGAGGAAAGAGGAGTGTGATGCATGGAGGACAGTACTACCCCCAAGAGTACATGCAAAGATACTGAAGCATAGTAAAGCAAGTAGGCAAATGACAATAATATCAGCAGGGGACCAAGAATATGAGATTTTGGGTCAAGATGGGACTTTTGCAGTGAAGTTGAGGCAGTACAATTGTGGATGCGGCAGCTGGCAGATCAGTGGCATTCCTTGCCCTCATGCCATGGCTGCCATAAGCCACAACTGTGGGAAAGAAGCATTGAGGCATATGGTACCAAGATATGTCCACCAATCTCTCACCAAGAGTGCATACATGCAGACCTACAGGGGCATGATCCATCCAGTGCCAGACCAGAAGATGTGGCCAGAAATTGAAGCTGATGAGGTGCTTCCACCACCAATTCATGTCCAACCTGGTAGACCAAAGCTGCAAAGGAAGAGAGAATCTGGTGAGAAGAGCAAAAGAGGCAGGACAGGGACTGTTGTCTGCACCTACTGTAAGAAGGCCGGCCATAACACAGGACATGCAAGGAAAAAAAAGAGGCAAGAAAGGTAGATTTTTTCACAAAATATTTACAAAATATTTTTTTTCTTAACATGAGTGTAATATTGTTTTTTGTACTTGTCAGACATCTGGAGGTTCATCAACTCAACCACGAAGGAAAAAATCAAAGGTACTCATTCTCCCTCTCAAAAACTGTCCTTGTAATGTAATTTAATTCAATTTGTTATGTAATATCAAATCTCTTCAACAGATAACACCTGAAGCTTTAAGTTCACAGCCAACATCCACAGTTCAAAGTCAAGTTCACAGTCAACATCCACCATCAACAGCTGAAGCTTCAAGTTCACAGCCAACAAGAAAGAAGAAAACCAAGGTAATATACTTTTATAACTATTTAAGTTCATTGTATTGGGAAATTATGTTTTGGAAATTGTTTCACAATAACTTTGTATTTCTGTTCACAGAAACAACATCAAACACCAGGAGGAGGTTCCCAAAATCCATCCCAATCTCAACCACAATCACAGCTCACTGATTGAAGAATATGGCTTGAAGTAGGACTTTTGCAGCAGCTATATCTGGTATTCTGGTTTGAAGTAGGACTTATTGTAGTAGCTACTTATTTATTGTAGGGACTTATTTTTTGTTTCCTAACTAGCATGTTTTCTTGCATGTTAACATGCTCAGTATTAGAAATTACATTTCTGTGAACTAGAATGATGAAATGTAGGACTTATTGTAGCTACTTATTTTTTGTTTGCTTGTTAGCATGTTTTCTTGTTGCATGTTAACATGCTTAGTGTTAGGAATTAGTTGTTGTGTTTGAACTGGACTGATGAATATATAAGTAGTTGTTTCATGATGCTAAACAATTGAAATATGAATACTTATCATTATGGTTCTTCTATTACATTCAATCTCTGCTTCTAGTAGAATTTCATAACTAGGTTTACTCATATAAATAGAAACATTGCCATGAATACACTAACATATACTAGGTTAACTCATACCACTGCTACTTTTATAACTACTTAAGTAGAAGCATTGCCATTATTATACCAAGTAAAACTAGGTTAACTCCCACAATTAGCTTTGACCCTCCTTGGATAGACTCTAGGTGTTGAATTCTTCCATGCAAGCTTTCTAGGTACTACACCCTTTCCCACAACATCTCCAGCCTCTGCAACCTTCCATTTAGCATTGCCATTTCCTGTTGAACCATAAAATTACCTCTACCATCATTCCTTTGTGATATACTATCACTGTATTGTCCTAGGTTGAATTCTTCATTATCTGGTTCCCAAAAATTGTAGAATTTGCATCTCCCTTTCTCACATACGAAATACAACTTGTGAGGGTTGTTTTGGGATTCAGAAATCTTCACAGCAGCTTTAACACCACATAAGCATCTTCTGTTTTTGAATTTGATAAACACTCCATTGATGTTGGTTGATGAGCTTGATGTAGCCTCCATTGTGTGTATGCCACCGTTGTCAGAATTGTGTAAGGATTGATGTAAACTTGTGAGCTTTATGTAACCAAAGTTGTTTGTGTATGGATTGATGAAGAATTCTCTCAGTGTATGGTTTATGAATGGATTGATAGAGGAATGTGTATGTGAGAATTGTTGATAGATGATGAAATGAATATGTATGGAATTTTTCAATGTGTATGGGAGCTATTTTTTATGTGCAGGTGCATTCATATTTAAAAGGGAAAAAATAGCCGTTGAAAAACGGTAGCAAAATGTGTAAAATCAATTTTTGCATATAAGACAAAAAAGGGTAAAACGGTAATTTCAGTTAAAGTTACATATAAGACAAATTTAAGGGTAAAACGGTCATTCAGCGACTATCAGACAGTTAGAGGGGCAATATAGTCTTTTAATCCGACTGACATGGCAGAATCTGTCTTTTGACGGATTCTGTCACAGAAGGACTAAAAGTTACAAAAAAAAAATAACCGTGGACTAAACCCAGAATAAGGCAAACTACAAGGACTAAAATGCAATTCCCCCTATTTTTATTTTTAAAAAATCCGATATCAAGGGCGAAGCTGTCCAACTTAATAGAGCAAACTTCATTTTAGTCCCAAGTAAATTAGGAAAAGTCATTTTTTACTTATCATTGAATTATGAATAACTTACTTGGAAAAGTCAATTTTTTACTATCATTGAATTTTGAATAAATTACTAGCCACTATATGAGGTTTTGGAAATTTACATTTGGATAAAGTCAATAATTTATTTGGAAAAGTCAATTTTGAATAAATTACTGACCACTATATGAGGTTTTAGAAATTTACATTTGGAAAACAACTTTATCTTGAGGTTGCGGAAACAACTTTATCAAAATATGATACTAACATCCCTATCATTAATATTTAACCGTCAAGTGTTAAGGTTGACCATAAGTCCGTACTCCGTAACAATTGTGTAAAGAGACAGAAATCCCCCAAGACCTCTAAATTAAAAAATAAATTATAAAAATAAAAATAAAAATAAAATATAAATCTCAACTATCCATATCTTAAAAGAAGGATAAAAATTTATAAAAAGAAAAAAGAAAAAAATATAATTAATGGAACACAACACAACACACATAATATAATTTATACATCAAAACATCTCTACACAACACAACACACAGTCACATACATACATACATTAAAATCTTGTTCAAACGTACAAACACACGCATCTCAATTTCCCAAGAGAAATTAATTAATGGACAATATGCATGTGTGTGTTGTGTTGATCATGGAAAGGGTGCAATCTTCTTCATCTCAGTCTGCTCAATATCGATAGCGAATCCTTTGCCGTGCTGCTTCCAGTAATCGGCCTGCGGGTTGATCCACTCCGGCTCGTTGAACTCCAACCTCCCATGCTTCATGGAATCAGTTGATATGTTGTATTTGCCATCCCTCTTCTGAACCAGCTCCGGCCTCACCATCCCCAAGTTCACTCCTTGTGGAGACATCATCAGTGATGGTGCGCCTAACGGAAGCCTATCGCCTTCACAGGTAATTAACATGCCCGCATTAAGCACAGGAGCACAGCAGTATGCACGTGGCATGCATGCATCACTAAGCGATGCATTTACAATTTTTTTAAAAACATTACAATAAATTCAAGATTTGATTTTGTTAAAACTTGAAATAAATTTGAAATTTGTGTTGTAGATGAGGATGGATTTCCGGCCACCTCACTATATTATGTGAATATTATGTGAGAGGAGGCGTGAAAAATAGAGTGTTATTACTTTACACATATTTGAACATATTTGAACTATATGATTAAGCTTTCGTGGGTAAAGCTTCGGTAATCAATACAATAATGAACAATAATAGTACCGAGCCAAAACCTACTCATTCAATTCAAACATGGGTAAAGTAGTAACACTCTATTTATCAGGTGTCTCGTGCTCATGCAAAATAATAAGGTGGAAATCCATCTTCATCTATATAACAATTTGTTAGATTTTATTTTATTTTATTTTATTTATTTATTATTTTTTAAGATTTGAAGGGATCCCCTTGTATGCCCCAAACCCAAGGGTAAACCTTTATGGAGGCTAGGGGACATGGATCCCCCCCAAAAAAAAAAAAAAAATTAATAGCTAAAAAACTATATTAAAATGTATATTTTAAATATTAGTGCTATCGATCAATTTTAAGTTTTTATAATTTTGTAATTTGGCTCCCTAAATCCAGAATTCAAATTCCGTCCCTGCCCAGACCCACTGAATTTTTTTGTTAAAGTTGATTTAAATTTTACCATATTATTTTTTAATTTATAATTTCCAATTAAAATTTTAACAATTTTTAAAATTGACCCCTCATAGAGTTGGCTGGCTACTACAAATCTCAAACCTACCTACACTTTTTTTAAGAAAATTTCAAGTTGGTCCCGGATTGATAGAGCTTCTTCGCCTCTAGAAGCACGAATCTCAAACCTACTCTTTTCTATTAAAATTTTAATAGATTTTCAAATTGGCTACATATTTTCTATTAAAATTTTAATGAATTTTCAAATTGGCCACAGATCGATAGATTGGCTTCTCCTTTGGAAGCACAAATCTCAAAACTTAATTACAATGCCAATGAGAAGAGTAAATAGTTGATTACCTCTATCAACTTGCCATGTGCACCAAAACTTGCCGTAGGTTTTGGTCAAATTTTTGAGTTCTGGTTTCGCTATAACTTCCGGTACCCGAGGGTTAATCCAAAGGCCTGATTTTATCTACATCATTCGTCATATCATCTCATATTAAACTTAAAA
Organism: Acer saccharum; assembly: GCA_030490815.1. Classification (NCBI taxonomy): domain Eukaryota; kingdom Viridiplantae; phylum Streptophyta; class Magnoliopsida; order Sapindales; family Sapindaceae; genus Acer; species Acer saccharum. The sequence continues at coordinate 13,067,435 of CM059877.1, read as the reverse complement.
GTAATTGTATCCACAACCAAAATTGAAAATAATAATAATAATAAAAAGACCTCATAAGCATGAGAATGCCAAAGCTTTTGCTCATCAGGTGGCAAGGCTTCAAATATCTTGTCCGAAACTATGTACTCCACACCTGTACAAAAATTCAAGTGACTCTATATATCAACCATTTAATTGCAATTCAACAACACAATTTGAGAGAATTCAATGACATAATATATTTATAATACCAATGAGACGGCCACTGGAGTCATCGGTATCGTAAATAGCGCACTGGAGGAAGTCCTGGTTGAGTCTAGTGACATAGTGGTGAGTCTCGATCTGTCGAGACATGTCGTGACTGTACAACGCGAAGGTGCACACGTGCTGGTTCATCTTCTTGATGGGTTTCAGAGGCTGCATCATCGCCGCTCCCTTGTCCAGAATGTGTTGCTGCACCGTCATCGGATCTCCAGACGGCTGCCTTCCGTTGAAGGGCACTGTGGGTTCTGGGGACTTGTCGCTTGATGCCATTGAAATATTTCTCTAAGTTAGTGTGTTTGTGTTTGTGTTTGGTGTCATATATATTCATGAGTCATGAGTTTGAAATAATTTTATAGAGAGAAAGAGAAACACGTTGATATGGATATGGAAAACGTGGTGGGTCAGTGGAGAAACACGTGGACATGCAACGGTGATGACGTGGCTGAAGGTGGTGAGGTGTGTAGGACAAATGGCTGAAGGTGATGATTCCTATATATGTACTGTTTCATGGCAAGAAATCAACATAAAATGAAAAAAAAAAAAAAAAAAAAAAGAGAAGATCACCAAACTCAATTTTCCTTTAACATTATGCAATAAGAATCTTAACAAAGGAAATAGAACTTAATTTGACTTAACTGTGGTCTTAAAATTTTATAGAAATTAAAAATATTAAAGCAATTTAAAAGTGTTAAAGTAATTTAAATAAATTACTTTAACACTTTTAATTTCTATAAAATTTTAGGGCCACAAGGCTCATAATCAAGTCAAACCACATTTGATAATATAAAGTTAATAAACTATAAATTAAATAAACACTAAAATTTTAAAATAAAATATATTAATAAAATATATATAATTCATTAAAATATATCTAATTTGAATTGTTAGATAAAGAGTTTAAACCAAATTTAGAGAATGAGAGAGAGTAGGTTTAAAAAAAAAAAAAAAAAAATTCTTTTATTTCAAATGGTGGGAGTCAGTAAAAATTGAAAATAAAATAAAAAAAATAAACAAGTGAAAAGAAATTGAAGTCTGCAGGCATATAACAAGGACATGCATTGTATTTTGTTTATATAATTGATCTAAATTGATAATTAAATAAATTGTAAGGACTATTCTATAATTTTTTCAAATTTTTTATAAGAAGCCCACCCTGGCCCCTGTTATGGTCCGTCTCTACTGCTAACTAGACTTGAACGATGACTTACTTATAATTTTTTTTTTAAAAAAATATTTGTAAGTGTTTTGGATTGTAAAGTTATAAATGAATCACGAAATAGATAATAACTATACTTAACCGGTATTATAATAATTTTAAAAATATATATATATATATATATATATACGTAAGTGTTTTGAATTGTAAAATTGAAGCATCATGAAATCGATAGTAAATACACTTTATCGGCGTAATAATTAGAGTCAATTCTCGACATGGTGTTCGGCAAATGCATTGCCTATAGCCCTATAGGTCACCTATTACTCTTGGTGGATATATATATATATATATATATGGAAACCTCGTAGGATTATGTAGTGATTTTCACCCGCCCTCGCTCTTGCTCTCGTTCCCATTCCCGTTGTTTGTTTGTTTGTTTGTTTTTTACCTCAAATTAGAATGGGCCCATGGGGATTTTTAGTATTACTCTATCCTTAAGTATATGCAATAATCAAACTCCAATAAACTTTATTTGTGGTAATAATTTACTACCAATTAATCACTTGGATATTTTTTAAACAATATACAATTACGCTTCAACAAATAATTATGAGCCATTTGCAGAAGATCAGTAACAATGTTAAAAGATTGTGAGAAATTATATAAAAGGGTTCACATGCAACATATATTACAATGGATTTACCATGAACATTTTTTCTTGACCCATTATGATCCTAAATTTTATAGAAATTTATAAAATTGTTAAATAAATTACCTAACCTATAAATTAATTGAAAAGCATTCCAAAAAAATGCTGTTTTCTGTTCAATTAAACACAAATATGTGCTGCTTTTTCAGCAATATATAGCACTGTAGCAGTCATTTTCAGCAACTAGTACTTTGTATTTAATTAAGCTAATCGTGGCATATATATTTCTAATTAGTCAATGTTGAATTGAAAGCCACCCCAATTCATTTATTTAATCTTTAAAAATGATTAAAAGATATCAAGTATCAAAGAATTGGTCAGGGATGCTGATGGAGATCAACAGATATTCTTTATTAATTGTGTTGTATTGTTACAGGGTTTTTTATGAAACTGGATCTTATTGCCTCTCTAATCCTGGAGTTGCATATGCATTGGTGAAAACAGAATCTGGCAATATTTATAAATAGGATTAATTCCTTTACATAATAGGTTGTATCTGAATCTCACAAGTATTGATTATTTGTTGGTGATTTTTTTTTTTTTTTTACAGTGCATGTAACAACTCATTTAGCATTAACATGAACCACTAGAACATAAATTAACATAATCATTTAAAATACAAAAAAAAAAAAAAAAAACTTAGTATTACATAACAAATTTGATGTAGAAATGGATACTGGAATGAAGATACAAGAGAAAAAATTATTAAAATGAAAACAGACATTATCTAAGAAGAATGTGTATTGGTTCAATCAATGCATGGCCTTGTTATTCTCTTCAGGAACCACTGCACTCTGGGATCTGTACTTGTACCTCTTAGCAAAGAACAAATAAAAGCAGAAATTGATCAAACTCAATATTGAAAGCAACATAAAGAAGAGATTCAAATGGTTCCTGTTAATGTTGTTGCCTCCTAACCAACCTCTACTCTTTGTACTTCCCTTGGTTGCTCTATTGACAATGCTAACCAAAACTGAGCTCAGATAATATCCGAGCGCCATGGAACACCAAAGGAAGCAAGTAGAGACCGATTTGAGTGCTCTGGGTGCTTCGGAGTAGAAGAATTCGAGAAGTCCTATGGACGTAAACATGTCTGCAATCCCGAATATGAAGAATTGAATGGACAGCCAGAATACGCTGATGGGGAGTGGCTGAAGTATAGGAATGGCATCAAGCATGTTGTGGTCTCGTGCCACGCCTTTTCGTTTCACTTCCATTATTGCAGCTGTGGCCATGGACAGAGAAGAAAGAACTAGGCCTACTCCCACTCGTTGTAGATGGGTTATGCCTGTGGGGATGCCTGTGATTTTACGAGTAAATGGTACGAATATTTGATCGTAAACAGGCACTACGATGATCAGGAATCCGAATGGGATGATGGGTAGTGAAGCTGGTGGTATTTTAAATGATTTAGTGAGGCTTGTGTCCATTGTTAGACCTTGCAGGATTGAGAAGGTTTGAAGCTGAGCTAGGCAAAGTGTCATAATAATGGTGCAACAAAATATTGGAACCATTCCTAGTATGATTTTCGCATTTTCGACTTGGGTTACCCTGCAGAGTTTCCATGGATTTGGAGTTTCTGAATCTCCTGTTGATGTTTGAATTGCTGCTTTGTCCAAGCACCTGTACATATATATATACCAGGACAAATGACACTTTTTCAGGTTTCTGGGTGACGTTTTCCTGACAAATATATAATGAATGGCCCAACAATAGTAATTGAGCGGTATAACAATTTCAACTCTCTCACTCAAGTTATATAGTGTGGGGAGGATAGGGGCATGGCCCCCCTCCCTCAAAAAAGTGTTAAAAGTTATGTAAAAAAGCTTATGAAATTATGAAATTAACTCTATATTCTGAAAGTTTTTCATTTTGACCCTTATGAATTTTTTATTTTTTTAATTTCTGGCTCCGATATCGTAAACGGTTACTGATTTATACCCAAAAATATCTCTGTGAGGTTGAAATTCTGAATCTATAGCAGCTTCTTCGTCCTTGTTAAGCTCATAGAGCTCCATAGGGTCCTCAGGAAGTTGAAGTTTCCGGTTTCGAATGGCCGCAACATATACCTGTATAACTTCAATTATGGCACTTGTTTTTTTCACAGGATGTAACCGATACTTAGGCAATCCTGAAGCAAAGGTGACCAAACCCAAGAACATGGCAATGGCGCCGAACCCGAATCCCCAATCCCATCCTTTATTGTCCTGGATCCACACACCGAAGGTTAAACTGATAGAACCACCGAAGCAGATAGCTAGCAAGAGGTAATTGAAGAAGTTGGACATGTGCCTAGCTTCTTGAGGATCTTTGTCATCAAACTGATCAGCACCATGAGAGGGCAGAGCAGCTTTGATTCCTCCAGTGCCCATGCCTATCAAGTAGAGTGCAATAAACAGAATTGCAGCATCACCGCCTTCAATTTTCTTGCAATGAGAAGTTGGATCAAACATATTACAAAGAGGTGGCTTCAGCTTCGGATAGTGAGCTTGAATTGCTAGCAATGCCAGTCCCTGCAGGGTATACATTGAAAATTAAATTTAAATAAGATATTTTTAATACTTTGTAAATTAAGATTACGTTACGTAACGAAAGCAAACGTACCAGAAGCTCAACAGTTCCTGAAATTAGGACAGCTTTAAATCTGCCAATATAAGTATCTGCAAGAACAGCCACCAAAATGGAGAGGATGAAACAAGTACCCGAGTAGTTGGTCACTTCATTGGCTGCATCAGCTTGTTCAAAATGCATCACTCCATTGAAATATGTCACCAGGTTCACAGTCAGAGAAACTGTTGCCAAGTTTTCAAAACTAAATGCACCTACACAACAATCCAATCAAACCCAATTAAACCAAATCGAAAAAGAAAAAACGAAATATATTAAACAAGATCAGGACAATTCTAATGCGGGATCCTGCGTGTTTTTTTTTTTTTTGGGTGCAGGGTTACTGTTTTTCACATTTGATAATCATTTTTGTAATATCTACCGCTGTCTGCCAACAATATGACATAAATATACTACCTAGGATGAACAAAGAAGTCTTTATTCCTCCATGTGTTTTCTTCACAGCTGTTCTTCCCTTCCAATCCACCTTTCCTTCAACAAGCTCATGATGATGATGATCAGCTTTCTCCTGCAATGAATTAATAAGAAACATATGGATCATTGTGGGTGAAAAAGGGAAGTTGATGACTTGAAATTTGAGATACATAACATTAACATGTAAACAGATAAGAGTACCATAGCTCCTAGCTGGCCTTTTTTGGTGTCTGGTGGGTGCAGAAAGGTAGTAATGATTTAACAATATTGAGAATGCAAGAAAAATGTGAATAAGCTATCTATATATAAGACCATCTATAATGACACACGGGCCCTATGCCTTGGTGGCCTAGAGTTTTAAGGAGAAATTTTGGAAGAGAAAAAAATTTAGATGTTAGAAGGAAAACCTAATTTATTTATTTATTTTTTATTTTTTTATAGAAATAAATAAAGTTACTAAAAGAATCGGAATAAAGAGAAAGTTACTAAAAGAATTGGAAGAGAAATAAAGTCATTATTTAATGTCTGTGGAGTGAAGAAATGATATATCATTGGTGAATAACAAAACTTGATTTCAATTTTAAGTAACTTTACACATTGAGTAATGCTATATTGTCCAAATTTGGTACCCAAATGATGTGACAACACTCTAGTCCATTCATTTAGATCATGCAAATCTAATACAATTTAAATGAATGGTCTAAAGTATTGTCACATCATTTGAGTATCAGATTTGGACACCAAATTTAGACAGTGTAGTAAATTTGGACACCAAATTTAGGTAATGTAGCAAATTTGGACAATGTAGTATTACTCTTACACATTTAATCTTATATGCTAGCTAATTATAAATGGAATTTTACACATCAATTATAAATTAAAATTTTACACGTCAATGTAAATTATATAGAAATTGAAACGAACAAATCTATCCATTTCTCTCTAACTTTTAACTTTCTCTCCTCCATCTATCTTTCCAATTTTGTATTTGTAACTTTTAAAGTTGCTGGAAATCGAACCCCTAACACTAAATAATGACATACGGATACGGCATCCCGTAGCAAAAGTAAATGTATGGGGTGCGAAAATAAAGAAAAATACAGAGAGATAATTATGAAAAGAGAGAGAAACCTAGTGGGGAAGAGCAAGTAATAAAATAATACTATAATAGGGGTATTTTAGTCACACCACTGACTAAAGCTGAAATTTTTCCATAATTGAAAGGCTATAAACAGGAATTCATCTACAAAAAAAAACAAAGAGTAATGCTACATTGCCCAAATTTGGTGCCTAAATGACGTGGCAACACTCTAATCTATTCATTTAAATCATGCAAATTTAATACAATTTAAATGAATGGATTAGAGTATTACCACGTTATTTGGGCACCAGATTTGAGCACCAAATTTGGACAATGTAGCATTACTTAAAAACAAAAGGTTTATTCATGAACATTTCTTAGGACCATAATACCCTTCTTATCCGAATCACAAAAAGTGAATTGATCTATTGATGAATCTTGCCGATTTTTGAGAGATGGATCGATCTCAGGATGCTCTGCATGCCAACTTGTCAAGTGTCCAGCAAATTGGTTGCAGGAATTAAAATTTAATTATAGTCTTCTAGGTACAATTAACATAAGCAACATTACAATCACATAAAATATTTTGCTTAATCCAAAAACATCCACAACACGGCATTCTTCAATCATTACCAGTCACTTCAGGCTTGATCAACTAGTATTTATAATTAAGCTAAGTGTCACACAGAAAAATTCATTTGTTTAACCATACTTTAATTGTTCTCATGTGGGTCAGGAAACTGTTTCCATTGTAAAAACCGATCCTGTACTTGTAATTTACCAGGAAAAATCTAAAAAATTAAGCTAAGTGTCACAAATATGTGCTGCTTTTTCAGCAATATATAGCACTATAGCAGTCATTTTCAGCAACTAGTACTTTGTATTTAATTAAGCTAATCGTGGCATATATATTTCTAATTAGTCGATGTTGAATTGAAAGCCACCCCAATTCATTTATTTAATCTTTAAAAATGATTAAACAATGATTAAAAGATATCAAGTATCAAAGAATTGGTCAGGGATGCTGATGGAGATCAACAGATATTCTTTATTAATTGTGTTGTATTGTTACAGGTTTTTTATGAAACTGGATCTCTTTGCCTCTCTAATCCTGGAGTTGCATATGGATTGGTGAAAACAGAATCTGGAAATATTTATAAATAGGATCAATTCCTTTACATAATAGCTTGTATCTGAGTCTCACAAGTATTGATTATTTGTTGGTGATTTTTTTTTTTTTTTTTTTAATTAATGTAACTAGTGCATGAAACTAATGCTATGAAGTGAGTATACATATTCATAAACTAACTCAATGGACTACAAAACAGTGCATGTAACAACTCATTTAACTTTAACATGAACCGTTAGAACATAAATTAACATAATCATTTAAAATACAAAAAAAAAAAAAAAAAAAAAAAAAAAAAAAAAAAAAAAAAAAAAAAAAAAACTGGTATTACATAACAACAAATTTGATGTAGAAATGGATACTGGAATGAAGATACAAGAGAAAAAACTATTAAAATGAAAACAGACATTATCTAAGAAGAATGTGTACTGGTTCAATCAATGCATGGCCTTGTTATTCTCTTCAGGAACCACTGCACTCTGGGATCTGTACTTGTACCTCTTAGCAAAGAACAAATAAAAGCAGAAATTGATCAAACTCAATATTGAAAGCAACATAAAGAAGAGATTCAAATGGTTCCTGTTAATGTTGTTGCCTCCTAACCAACCTCTACTCTTTGTACTTCCCTTGGTTGCTCTATTGACAATGCTAACCAAAATTGAGCTCAGATAATATCCGAGCGCCATGGAACACCAAAGGAAGCAAGTAGAGACCGATTTGAGTGCTCTGGGTGCTTCGGAGTAGAAGAATTCGAGAAGTCCTACGTACGTAAACATGTCTGCAATTCCGAATATGAAGAATTGAATGGACAACCAGAATACGCTGATGGGGAGTGGCTGAAGTACAGGGATGGCATCAAGCATGTTGTGGTCTCGTGCCACACCTTTTCGTTTCACTTCCATTATTGCAGCTGTGGCCATGGACAGAGAAGAAAGGACTAGGCCTACTCCTACTCGTTGCAGATGGGTTATGCCTGTGGGGATGCCTGTGATTTTACGAGTAAATGGTACGAATATTTGATCATAAACAGGCACTACGATGATTAGGAATCCGACTGGGATGATGGGTAGAGAAGCTGGTGGTATTTTAAATGATTTAGTGAGGCTTGTGTCCATTGTTAGACCTTGCTGGATTGAGAAGGTTTGAAGCTGAGCTAGGCAAAGTGTCATAATAATGGTGCAACAAAATATCGGAACCATTCCTAGTATGATTTTTGCATTTTCGACTTGGGTTACACTGCAGAGTTTCCATGGATTGGGAGTTTCTGAATCTCCTGTTGATGTTTGAATTGCTGCTTTGTCCAAGCACCTGTACATATATACCAGGACAAATGACACTTTTTCAGGTTTCTGGGTGACTTTTTCCTGACAAATATATAATGAAGGGTACAAAATAGTATTTAAGCAGTGTAACAATTTCAACTCTCTCACAGAAGTTATATAGTGTGGGTAGGATGGGGGCATGACCCCCTTCCTTCAAAAAAGTGTTAAAAATTATATAAAAAAAGCTTATGAAATTATGAAATTAACTCTATATTCTGAAAGTTTTTCATTTTGACCCTTATGAATTTTTTATTTTTTTTATTTCTGGCTCCGATATCGTAAACGGTTACTGATTTATACCCGAAAATATCTCTATGAGGTTGAAATTCTGAATCTATAGCAGCTTCTTCGTCCTTGTTAAGCTCATAGAGCTCCATAGGGTCCTCAGGAAGTTGAAGTTTCCGGTTTCGAATGGCCGCAACATATACCTGTATAACTTCAATTATGGCACTTGTTTTTTTCACAGGATGTAACCGATACATAGGCAATCCTGAAGCAAAGGTGACCAAACCCAAGAACATGGCAATGGCGCTGAATCCGAATCCCCAATCCCATCCTTTATTGTCCTGGATCCACACACCGAAGGTTAAACTGATAGAACCACCGAAGCAGAGAGCGAGCATGAGGTAATTGAAGAAGCTGGACATGTGCCTGGCCTCTTGAGGGTCTTTGTCATCAAACTGATCAGCACCATGAGAGGGCAGAGAAGCTTTGATTCCTGCAGTACCCATGGCTATCAAGTAGAGTGCAATAAAGAGAATTGCAGCATCACCACCTTCAATTTTCTTGCAATGAGAAGTTGGATCAAACATATTACAAAGAGGTGGCTTCAGCTTCGGATAGTGAGCTTGGATTGCTAGCAATGCCAGTCCCTGCAGGATATACATTGAAAAGCAATTAAAAAAAATTAACTTTTTAAATTTAAATAAGATATTTTTAACGTAAGCAAATGTACCAGAAGCTCAACAGTTCCTGAAATGAGCACAGCTTTAAATCTGCCAATATAAGTGTCTGCAAGAACAGCAACCAAAATGGAGAAGATGAAACTGGTACCCGAGTAGTTGGTCACTTCATTGGCTGCATCAGCTAGTACAAAATGCATCACGCCATTGAAATATGTCACCAGGTTCACAGACAGAGAAACTGTTGCCAAGTTTTCAAAACTAAATGCACCTACACAACAATCCAATCAAACCCAATTAAACCAAATCTAAAAAGAAAAAACGAAATATATTAAACAAGATCAGGACAATTCTAATTCGGGATCCTACGTGTTTTTTTTTTTTTTTCTTGCAGGGTTACTGTTTTTCACATTTGATAATCAGTTTTGTAATATCTACCGCTGTTTGCCGACAATAAAACATAAATATACTACCTAGGATGAACAAAGAAGTCTTTATTCCTCCATGTGTTTTCTTCACAGCTGTTCTTCCCTTCCAATCCACCTTTCCTTCAACAAGCTCATGATGATGATGATCAGCTTTCTCCTGCAATGAATTAATAAGAAACATATGGATCATTGTGGGTGAAAAGGGAAGTTGATGACTTGAAATTTGAGATACATAACATTAACATGTAAACAGATAAGAGTACCATAGCTCCTAGCTGGCCTTTTTTGGTGTCTGGTGGGTGCAGAAAGGTAGTAATGATTTAACAATATTGAGAATGCAAGAAAAATGTGAATAAGCTATCTATATATATATAAGGTTTCACATGCAACATATAAAAAGACAAAAATTCATAACCCTTTTTATTATTGCAAATTTTAAATTCAGTAAAACCCAAAAAGTTTTCCTTTTTTTTTTTGTCCAAAAATGCCCTTAAGCAGCTAGACCCCATTACAATGTTTGTGAAAAAAAGTCAAAGAGAGATTAGAGAGAAGGTTGGAGAGAGAAAGATTAGAGAGATGGTTAGTAAGAGAAATTTATGGAGAAATTAATTTGGAAGAGAAAAAAATTTAGATGTTAGAAGAAGAACCTAATTTTTATTTTTTTTATTTTTTTTTACAGAAATAAAAATACTAAAAGAATCAGAATAAAGAGAAAGTTACTGAGAGAATTGGAGGAGAGATAAAGTCATTATTTAGTGTTTGTGGAGTGAGGAAATGATATATCACTGGTGAATAACGAAACTTGATTTCAATTTTAAGTAACTTTACACATTTAATCTTATATGCAAGCTAATTATAAATGGAATTTTACACATTAATTAAAAATTAAAATTTTACACGTCAATGTAAATTATATAGAAATCGAAACGAAGGAATCTATCCATTTCTCTCTAACTTTTAACTTTCTCTCTCTTCCATCTCTCTTTCCAACTTTCTATTTGTAACTTTTAAAGTTACTGGAAATCGAAATACTGTTTTATTCTACACTGATACACTATTTTTTCAACCCCTCAAACACTAAATAATGACAATTATGACATAATACTATTATAGGGGTATTTTGGTCACAACACTGACTAGAGCTGACTCGAAAAGGAAAGTCATAGGAGTTGATAAAGTTAAATTTCCATAATTGAAAGGCATTAAACAGGAATTCATCTAAAAAAAAAGGTTTAATTATTCATGAACATTTATTAGGACCATAATGCCCTTCTTGTCCGAATCACAAAAAGTGAAATGATCTACTGATGAATCTTGCCGACTTTGAGAGATGGATAGATCCCAGGATGCTCTGCATGCCAACTTGTCAAGTGTCCAGCAAATTGGTTGCTAGGAATTAATATTTAATTATTACATTTTAATTAATATTGTAGTCTTCTAGGTACAATTAACATAAGCAACATTACAATCACATAGAATATTTTGCTTAATCCAAAAGCATCCACAACACGGCATTCTTCAATCATTACCAGTCACTTCAGGCTTGATCAACTAGTACTTATAATTAAGCTAAGTGTCGCACAGAAAATTTCATTTGTTTAATCGTTCTCATGTGTGTCAGGAATCTGTTTCCATTGTAAAAACCGATCCTGTACTTGTAATTTACCAGGAAAAATCTAAAAAATTAAACTGTCAAGTGTCAACAGATTGTTAATTTAGACAGATACATACAGAAACTCCAATATTGTAGTGATTAAACAATGGTGAATTATATAAAATATCAGGTATCAGAGAATTAGTCAGTGTTGCTGACGGAGATCAGCAAATATTTTGTATTATTCCATTCTTAGTATGATTTGAATCTTGTTGCCTCCAATGTCACCAGATTACTCTCTTGCCGGCTTCTGTAAATTGCTTTTATTTGTAAATGCAGTTTAGACTTTAATAGAAAGTTTCTTGGCCAAGAAAATCGGAACCGCTCTAACCATACAAATTTTGGGTTGTGAAGGCCTGAATCAACAATGTTGCGCTACGTAGACGCAGCAAGGAGTTTTAGTATTTAACGTCTTTGTATATATTTTTAAGGATTTTTAGTGACAGAGAGAATAGACGAAGCCGAGTGTTTTTACTTTAAACAACAGTGTAATAATGTAAGCTGAGTGCTAGTGCGCTACATAGATGCAGTGATTATATATAGAGTTGGGTTGTGAGGGCCTGAATCAGCAATGTTATACACTATGCAGACGCAGCATGGAGTTCTAGTATACATAAAACCGAAATGGAGTGTTTTCTGAGTGTTGATGCGTCCCATAGATGTAAGGATCACATTGATCACCGAATCACGTAAAATCTCATCTTGTTTGATTACGGTTGGATTTGCACATTTCATAACAATAAAATGTTAAATGAACTTTTCCTTGGGAAGTATCTAGTTAAAATTCATGTAATGCACAGAAAAAGACATTACAAATGCATCAAATGTATTGTAATGTCTTTTTCTGTATCTTCAAAGAATATAGAAAAAGACGTTATCTAACAAATGTATCTTCAAAGAATCAGAGACATTACAAAGTTGGTGAATTAGAAGCAATGCACAAATGGGGGATTCATGTAAGGTGAAAAAGAATTACTTCCATATATTAAACTAACATGTTCAGGATTATTCATCAGCACAGCCTATTCTTCCAATTGACAAAAAAAAAATACTATAACTAAAATCCAGAAGAAAATACCTTCAGATAATCAATAATGTAACTATCAACTAAGGGGACAAAACAACAACAAACAAAGAACATATAATGTACAGAAAGAAGAAAGAACCGGATCGATCGCCTGTGCAAAGAATGTTGCCTATGGTTGAACGTGGGGAAAAAATCCTACGAAAACAGAAACAAACATCTATCAATAATTCAGTAATGAGTACTTTACACGCACTACAATCTTTCCCTGATTTACTCCAAGCTTTGCTCCCGTGACCAACCAATGACCTGGTATATCCTGCGGTCCACTTGACATTTCAGTAACGTCCACAATTTTCGCCAATTTCCCGAGGTGGGAGGAACTATCTTCCTTCTTGTCATCAGAGGTTCTCTCATTTGAAATTGATGTAGAAGTGCTACCAGGCTTCTGAGCAGCGGAAGGGATGGTCGGGCTGTGATCCCATACAGATCGCCTTATTGTACATCCAGGTACTTTACAGAAGAGGAGTTTGAGGAATAATACATTTTTGGCACCAAAATCCCATACACCAAGCTGAGCCCCTGTGACTATATGAACGCCCGAAAGGTCTCCAATGCAAGTTTCTGTATACTCTATTGGTGCAGTGCTTACATGAGAAAAATTCTTCCATTTAATCGGCTCAAACCAACGGCTATCTTGCTCCTCAGGACCTTGCCACTTAGGTGCACCTATCGCAACATGGGAACCCCAATGGGGTTGAAGAATTTTCGGAAGAGAAACCAGATGCTGCAAATGTATTTCAAGTCTGTTTTGCTTGCTGCCTTCCAGGCCAAGTTTGAGACCAGTGACTGGCTTACGGCCAACTGTTACCTGCATTAACATGACAAGGTTTAACTTGGGCAAAGATAAGTAGTACATTTCAGTTAGCTTTGTTTTCTATAATTTCCTAATCATATCTCAAACTCTGCAATTCAAAACCACGAAGAATACCTGATCCGGGCTGACATAAAGCTTAGGACCCATTAAGCTGAATTGAAGGGATGAACAGACAGGCTCCTTTCGTTGAATGTTACTGTGTTCTGGAGCCCAGACTCGAGCAATATGAAAATCCAAGAAATATTGTAAATCCTCGATTGGTGGCTTGTCTGGTAGATAAATAAATAAAATCAACACATTAGTATTAAAATAAAGCAATTAAAGCAAACATTTGCAACATTAGTAGGAATACAACCATATCTAAATTGGAAAAGCATATGCACATCTCTCTTCCAAACAGTCATTTGAGCTCCATTTTGACTATTAAAGAAAAGGCAAAACACAAGGAGCAATCAAAAGCAATAACTACTCCACTTGGAATAAATAAAACTGAAATTATTCAATCGATCGACTTCTTTAACATTTCCAATGATTAAGGAGAACACTATCCAATTTTTTCATCTCCACAAAGCACTCCTGGAAATTTACATGTATCAAGTCTGTGAAGACCCTTTTATATGGTAGTAAATGCTTGATGTAGATGGAGACATTCTCCAGGTACTGTTAGAGCTTAGAGGATTACAATTTTAGCTGAAAGTAACACATGTTTCAAACTAAAAGAAATTTTATTGGTTAGAAGAGAACTTACGTTCCAAGTATACATCTATTGCACGGGCCAAATGCTTTATACCGGGCACTCCTTCAAGCAGAGAAACAATGGGTGTAAATGTCATGTTAATCACATCTGGGGCCATTTTTACGGTTTCTGCCCATTTTGCATGACTCTGCTCTAGATCATCACCTCCTCTCCTCCGAAAAATGACTGTAACATCCTACAGAAAGAATTTCATTAATCACATGTTTTCTCACATTCAGCACCAAAGAAGGGCTATTTCAAATATCAAGACAAGAACATAAAAATACTACCTTATCCTTGTATCTTAAGGGGCCATCATCGGGCTGGCTGTTTGATTCCATAAACCTATGATCTCCAATGTCTTTGACATAGTTCTCAACATCCGACACTGACAGGGAAGATGATTGATGCTGCCTGATGTAGACCACATCTCTTCCACCAATCGTTGCGGATGTAACAATATGGGTGCCATAATTCTCAATAAAACTGCAAAAGGAGAAAGAGAGAAACTGGAAATCAGAACTCTAATTCTATCCAATAGTATGAGTAGATCTAAAATTCCTATCATGTGTCATCTGCAATCAATTATTGGCAGACCTGTAGGAAAGTGTTTTTTATTCTTCATAGAAAGATGGGAAAATTTGGTCCAACATGTAACATTGTAGATGATAAAAGCAAGAATGATCCAACAAAAGGAAGAAAACAATAAAAAGAACCGCAGAATCAGATTACACCGTCTCAAGAAGGATTGGCATGTGCATTTAAACACATCACATGGAATTAGAGTTGCATTCAAAGATAATAGATTAACAATTTGCATATTAACAACTTTTTAATATGCAACAGAAATCATCAAATGTATCATAATTACAAAAAATGTAAGTTTTAATGAGATTAAATTGTCTACAGCTAGAAAGATGGTCTGAAAAAATGTTTACCTTGCCAAGGATGGAGGATCCCAAGTATTAGGAACAGCATGCCTGATCTCTTCGCGCAGAACTAAATTTAGCTTTGTTAACTTAACCTTATACAAGGGAATGAAATTTCCAACCATTGCAAGGGATTTTGTAGCTGCTGCATCAACTTTCCATGAACCAGTGAAATTGAACATGGCATTGAAGCTTCCAAGTGGATTGCTTCCCAATATACCACATTTCTCATTGAAGAATTCTGCCATCTGAAATTTCAAGCATCAGAGGACCTCCGTTAAGCATACAGGTTGCTATCGTAATAATTTAAGAAGTAGATTATTTAAGCTGAATTAGGAAAACTCAAGCCAAAAAAATTGATGAAGACATGATATGATATCCCAACATACAAGAAACTGTGACAACATGAACATACTATTTAATCGAGAGTCCGATAATTCCTTTGGGATATGTAAAGAACTGAGATCAACCATTAAAGTAACTATTAATTATTAAACAAACAAATCCTGACTGAATACTTTTGCAAAGTAAATTGAAGCTCAGATAAGTCTTATCTCCATACAACAAATCTGAAATTATGTGACTTGCCTAGACAAAAAATCAAAGAAATGGATCACAAACATGCAGTTCATGATCAGGAATTACTGATGCCTGATTCAGTAACTGACAATGCAGATGAAATGGCAGAGAGAGAGAGAGAGAGAGAGAGAGAGAGAGAGAGAGACAGAGAGAGAGACAGAGAGAGTTACCATCATTCCAACCCAAATAGTTGTAGCAATCCCTATAGTCTTTTCCTTTGTCAGTCTTTTCACAAAGAAAAGAAAATAATAATTTATTTAGTTTCATCCAGAGAGCCAACCGGCTTCAATTCTAAGACATCCCAATCCCTAGACCGAATTGGAGGAAGACAATATGTTCAAAACGGAAGCAGCCTCCCAACAATGAGACAGGCCAAAGCAATGCAAAGGAAAGCAATATTACACCATTCTCTAGTACCTTTTATTGAATGCTATAACAATATGTTCAACAGTTGACCTCTTTTAGTTAGTTTCATAGTTGCGTATCAATGTTTATCTTTCTTAGCCAGCACATTTACACCATATCAAAATATCTACTTTACACTAAGTCTGAAGGAAGACGAAATAAGAGCAAAGGGCACACCTTTGCTATTTTTAAGGAGCCAAGAAGCAAAACTAAAGGAAATTTCTCTAAGATCAAGTGTAGAATCATAAGCAAAGTTAATCCCACTAAAGTTGTCATGATAACCTCACTATCCTTCATAAAGAAATGAACACTTTACTCAAAAGGATTATCTTCAACATCATGCCTATAGTCCAGGGCAGTCCACGAGACCACCAAAAATGAGGATCTATAACTTTTATGATATATAAGCAAAAATTTCTTCTCAATAAATAAGAATGAAAACATCACCTTCATTGGAACTTGATCATATACCAAGGTGCCATTAGGCCTTTCATTGAAATCAAAATCTAAAGCAGAAAGCACTCTGAAATATACATATGAAACTTCACATCATATTCTGCTTATCTGCTATTTGACCTGGAATTTCAGGAACTTACCTATCAAAGTTTGAAATCACTGCACAACAGAATTTAACCACAAAAGTCAAAACACTAAACATAAACATTCCCACTTGAGCAGCCTATATGAGATGAGTTGAAATTACAAAATTTTTTGTTATGTAAAACTGTTGTTCTTATAGATTACCACTTGAGCAGTATCCAAATCCATATGAGGTTCAGGTTTCTACGTAAAATGTATTTAAACCGAGGTTTAAACTTCTGAGTATCTCCTAACAGTGTAGGATATTATAATTAGTAAGACTGAAAATAAGAAATTTATCATGAGGATTTGCTCTGCACTCTACCGCATGAAAATGAGTCAATGAGTTAAAGGCAAGGGATATCCTTGTCAATCTTCTCTTGAAACCTTGAATTATTTCTTTGAGATAAGATCCAAAAAGTTGATTCACTTGATCACATGCTATTTTCAAATAAACCCAGAACACCCCTAGTTTCCTTATATACAACTTAAAATAACATCCAAATTCATATATGATTGACAGAACTTGGAAATCCGTTTCCTTGAAGCAGCTTTCTCAACTTCTTGTACTTTCCAGAACTATTTTAGCTCTATGGGAAAATT
This sequence comes from Acer saccharum, assembly GCA_030490815.1. Taxonomy (NCBI): domain Eukaryota; kingdom Viridiplantae; phylum Streptophyta; class Magnoliopsida; order Sapindales; family Sapindaceae; genus Acer; species Acer saccharum. Next base: position 13,050,034 of record CM059877.1, on the reverse strand, counting down.
CATCAGTTAATAATACCATCTGTCTGCAATTGATACATTGATATGATCCGCGACAGACAACAAAGGCCTTGGAATGCTTCACCAACCCAAATCAGAAATGCAGATGAAAGAAAAGTGCAATCTATACATATAAAGTACTTGCACCAGTCTTCATTTCCTGAACCTATAACCGCATCTTGAAATATCATACTGAACCAAATCTCTGATTACTTGTCCTAATCATCATGAAACTTTAGTTGCTACTAAAATGCTGGGCATCATCTGAGTCTTTCCGACCATTGACAGACATCAAATTTAATAGTAACACCATAAAGATTTTGTTGTTTTCTATCGGTTTAGACCAGGGCCACCAGGCGCTGGTGTGATGTATGAGTACAGCCACTAATTCAACAAATTAGCCTCTTTTTGAATTCATCATCAGGACAAAACACACAGTTACGAATGATTTCTGGTGAAAATCTCAATTCTGTGTGAAAGATTTCATCCGATATGAAGAAGACCTAACATATAGAGTTGACAGTAGCCATAGAAAAACGAGGCATTGCTGCTTTATGTCTTTATATCTTCCTCAACTGGTGTTTCAGAAATGAGAATATAGAAGTTTCCATCTTAAATGTATTACCACTATAAGGTTAACATTCCAAAAGGAAATGGTCAAGCAAGCCCCTTATATAGGGAATCGAAGAGTCAGCTAAAAATCCCAAGTCACAATCTCGAAGCATAATCAAGTGATATCAGGTCTAGTAAAAGGTCAGAGCTCAAAAAACACAGGAAAGATGTAATGTAATGCCTTGGCTTGCCTAATAAGAACTCTACATAACAAACCTGATTTAGAAGGCAAACAATTTAGTGATTTACAAACTTCTGCAGATAGTTTCCAGAAAACATACCATATCATGATACACACTTCTAAGACGTACCAAATATGATGCACACAAATTAAGTAGATACCCTAATTTAACAACATTCTCATGAAACTGAAGAAAGGCCAGAAGACCTTGTCACCTTGCACATTTTCAGATAAAAATACATAATTCATTAACCTAACTAGTATCCAATTCCTATTAAAAGCAATGAAGGGTTCCAAAACAATTGCAAACTATACATCCTGCGTCTTTATTACCCTGCCCCGTCAAAATTACTCAAGAGAAAAAATCAGAAAAATATAATCTGCAGTTTTATTAGGATAAAGAAATGAAGCATCAGCACTCTCAAAAACCACCAAAATTAAAGAAATGACAAATGCCAAGAGATAAACTTAGGGATCCAATACCAACATTCCAGCCACAGAAAACAATCACCAAAGGTCCAATGAAGCATCAGAACTAAGAAACCAAAACACACCCATATTATAATAACTAAAAAGCACAAACAAAACATCAAAAATTCAAGAATTCAAGCATACCCAAATAGTGATTTTAGCTCCCTAAACCATAAACAAACCAAAATACAGAAGTCCAAAAAAATAAAAAATAAAAAATAAAAAATAAAAAACAGATCAAAAAAGGAGAAAGTTACCTCATGGAAGCTGCAAACAGGAACTCTCTCAATGCTCCTCTTGTAATTACAACACTCAATATCAAAGGAGATATTACGCAGCACAACACCATCAGATAGAACAAGATCTCTGGCATGATCTTCATCTATGTGAACAAGCCTCGACCCAGGTGCTCCTTTGCAATAAAGAAGCCTTATATCAGATGTAACATCAAAGCCACGACCCAGAGCTTGGATTGAATTGCAGAGCGTAGTCGCAACTTGATCTCCCATAGAACACGCAGATTCTTGCTTCATTCATTAACGAATAAAAATTGTTCCTTTTATGTGATTTCCTAAGTAAAAAATGAAAAAGAAAGTATTTTTAGTTTAGTTTTTTTTTGTTGGGTTTGTGTTTGTGTTTGTGGTGACTTTGTAGTTGGTGAAAGAGAGTTTCTTTGTTGTTTATGTTCTTGTTCTTGTTCTTGTTGTTGTTTTAGGACAAGAGGGGTTTTGACTTTTGACTGCAATAATTTCTAAAGACGCGTTTTTGTGTTTTGTTTTTTGTTTTTTGTTTTGGGGGACGATTCTGGGTTGACCAGTCTTCTTCTTTTGATCCTTTTTATATTTGTTTTCTTAACACTTAACAGTAGTTGAAATATTTAAAACACCACACCTCTCTAATAACCACAATTTCTTTTCTTTCTTTTTCTTCAGACAAAAATTTTGACTTTGAGTTTTCAATTGTTAATTACGATTGTAATTTGATTGGAGATTTTTATCAGCTTATATAAATAATTAATAGCGACTTGGTTGAAATGAAAACATGAAAAAGGTCAAAAGAATTTCATGGATTAATGGATTCATGTGAAGTGCATGCATTTGCCGTTTTGATTGATGGCGCCACCGTATAAGAAAAATTTAAGATCTCACCTATATTTCTTAATTAACATTTTCTAAGTTTGTTCAATAAAGTGTATTTGCTAATTGAGAGTTAAAATGAAAGAGAATAAAATTCTATTGAAGTTCGATTGAAAATGGAATCAAGAAAGTTATATAGCCCTAAATGTAGTAGTGCACATGAGCAATGTTTTCATGATCTTAGATTATTTCTTTATATAATTTTGAATAAGTGTATATGTTTTGGACTCTTTAATTAAGTAGATGCGTTTAGGTTTATAAGGGTGAAAGAGGTTTATTGCGATTATGTAATTCACATTCCATGTTAGTGATGGGAGACGAGTCTTACTATAAGTATTTTACAAGTATGTGTGAGAAGTTTTATCTCCGATATTACAGAAGTAGACATCTCTGTGTTTCTTGACAAGTATGGTAAGACTTTTGACCTATGGTTCTGTTACGTTTTGACTCGTATTCTTAAGTGAACCCAATGTAAATCAAACGAGACTCAACTGATATATAACTTTCTAGAGACGTGGAAAATGTTTTGAAGTTGAAGATGGTGCTTGAGGGAGGTTTAAAGGCCAAGAAGAACAGAAGAAACGAAGTCTGAAGAAAACCGATGTGCCTTGCACTATGCAATTGCACAGCGGTCCAACCCAGAGGAAAACGTTGTCGAGAGCGCTGTGTGAAGCAACAACGGTTGGACAGTAGTCTGCGAAAATGTTGTGGGTAGGGACAGTGGTTTCCTATGGCTTATTAAAACATGGTGCATTCCAGGTAACTTGTAACGGTGTAGGGTGTGGGTGGCCAACCATGACTGGAACCATAGTCAATCATAGGCACGCGTGAAACGGGAAATCTTCAGTGGAAAAGGAAAGCAATTCTTTTGGAAGTTCTTGTGCTTGAAGAAAAATGATTTCTCTTTACAAGAATATTTGTGCATAAAAGGAATTAGTATTTATATGAAACAAGAAAGTCTTGTACATATAGGAGATGGATTTCCTTGTAGGTTTAAACTCCCTGTAACCAGTATAAATAGAACCTTGTAACTAGGTTATTTGTGTGGAGTGAAAGAAACACATGTAGCATAGAGAGTGGTGAGATCCAAGGGAGACCCCAGGGAATATTCGGGGAGGGATCTAGGAATATCAATGGATAAAATTAGAGATCTGTGGGTGATATTCAAGGGAGACCTAAGGGATACTGGGTGGGGGTTGGTGAGAATCTTGTGAGCGTTATGAGCTGAGAGTCATGAAGTAAAGCTCGGTTGTGAGTTTAGGGACTTGGTAAGGCTCTATAGTTTGGGATTGAGGTTAGAGAGAGAATCCGGAAGTATATGGTTCTAACAATATATCATATAGTGGAACTTTTTTTGTCATCCTGATGGCCTGTGATTTTTTTTCCCTGATTTAGGATTTCCACGTATATCTTGTGTTTTGTGTATGATTGGTTTATATTTTCTCTCTTCTATTTTTTCCCGCTATAGACGTTATTATTTGTTATGTATGGTCGAATATTAAGCAGGTTCGGTGTCAAAATTTATTATAATGCTTAAAAAATAATAATCAAAAAGAAGCCAAAACATATAATTCAAGCTTTCCTTTAAACTTTAATTTCCCAATCTAAAAAATTAACTGAAATTTATAAAATTATACAAAATAAGCCCATTACCCGGCATTAAAATTTACAAATAAACTAGTAAATGTAAGCATGAGATTATAAATTCGAAAGTATGCTTGATGAATTAAAAAGAATCCTAAATTGGCTCAAATTCTTAACTAAACTTTGAAAATTTGGAACATCCACCATTTGCTTTGATATCATTGATTGAATGGTCTTGCCTTTTGTTTCTCACCTCGTGCATCTCGTCCTTCGATTTGGTCCTTATAAAAGCTGATGTACCTCACCAAATACACACAACTTTATGCATTAGTTACAATGTGTGAGACTTTTTGATAAACACGTTAATTTCAAGAAAAAAAAAAAAGCAACTTTTGATGAGTTTCAAAATAAAAAAGATTCCAACAAATTTTAGAAATTGAAAAGAGATGTTGAATTCTAACGAAATTGTATGCAGACATTGTTGCTTGAAATACAAGAATGTAAGAAGGCACGAATGCAGACACTAGTATTCCTAATGTAGCTGAAAAAATATAAATTGCAGAATCTCCACTACTCAGCAAGTCAGAATTATACATAGCACAACTATGGTTAGGTGACAGTTTTAACTAGATGATGAAATTCAACAAATGAAATAGTTCACTCGACGAAACTAATCTAAACTAATGTTCAAAATTACAATATCGGTATCACAACAAGATGAAATAATTTAGTCGATAAGTATGATGTGAGACTCGAGACATTTCCCTCAAGTTTCATGTATAGATTTTGAATTGACTGGGTCGAGATCATGGGAAGATGTAAAGTTTGAATATATGGATTCAGAATTGATTGAGTAGAGATCCTGGGCAGATTTACTTATTAAAGATGTGGACTCAGAATTGACTGGGTAGAGATCATGGGCAGACGTGGTGGAAGATCCGACCCCTGTTCTTTCTGAAAAATAGTTTGGGGCTGAGCTTCCACTTGAGCTCTGATCATGCTTCTGTTGATAATACCCTTTGAGTTGTTTAATTTGCAAATCATGGCCATAGATGCTAGGATCTGATGCAACTTCCTGAACAGTGATTTGTGCTTCGAGCATACTAACTGCCTCTGACATAGTAGGCCTCAGTGCTGGATCTGCATTGGAGCACAATAGACCCACTTTTATCATTCTTTCAGCCTCCTCCTTGTTGAACTTGTCCTCCAACTTTGGATCCACTATCTCCATCAAATTTCCGTTCTGTTGCAAATCAAAGGCCTACAACATCCCAGCAAAATAATACACTTATTAAACTTTGACACCCTACAAATTGGAATGACATTCAATGCTAAGTAACAATTAAATCCAACTTAAGCCGATTGGAAAGAACCTACCAATAATATTGAAATTCTAACAATTTTTACTCAACTTACCACTTCAAGGAGGCAAACACGTTCGTTGTTTGCTCTAGAATTAGCATTGTTCCTTCCACTGGCAATTTCCAAAGCAACCACCCCAAAGCTATAAACATCTGCCTTTTCTGTCAGGTGACCCCATAGTGCATATTCCGGAGCCATATAACCTCTAAGATTAATGTGACAAGTCAGAATAACATAACTTGAAACTACACTAGTAAGATCAAAGTCATGCTAAATAATTGTAACTCACACAGTTCCAGCAACTCTAGTGCTAATGTGGGTGTCATCCTCTTCTTTGAGCTTAGCTAATCCAAAGTCTGATATCTTAGCATTTAGTTGGCTGTCAAGAAGTACATTGGTAGCTTTGATATCTCTGTGAACTATTTTGATTGTTGATTCTTCATGGAGAAAGGCTAGACCTCTGGCTATTCCCACACATATCTTCTGTCTTGTTTCCCAGTCCAATTTCAAGGTGCTTGTTTCTAAACCTAATGATAATCAAATTACCAAATTAAGAAGGAAAAATAAAACGCAATGAGAGCATTGCATAAATGCAAACATAATTAAAAATCAAGAATACACAAATGTCACCTTGTTTACCAAAAAGTGCATGTGCAAGGCAATTATTTTCCATGTACTCATATACCAACAGTAATTGACTCCCTTCAACACAGCATCCATAAAGCTTTACAAGATTTGGGTGTTGCAAACCAGAAATCATGCCTATCTCATTTACAAACTCACGATTTCCTTGCCTTGATTTAGAAGAAAGCTGCTTCACAGCGATAACAGTGCCATCTGATAGTTGGCCCTACATTGAGTGATTATAATTTATACATGTTCATGTATATAATCTCAAATAAAGTCAGGGAGTTCTGTCTCTGCGTTGCATGTGCATTCCAAACAAAATACTAACATTACTGGGATAATCAATAGAACATAATTTGTCAGAATACCTTATATACAGATCCAAAACCACCTTCTCCAAGCTTGTTTGCAGTATCAAAATTGTTAGTGGCAGCTTTTAGTTGTCTGAAAGTGAAGGTACCTGTTTGTAGATCTAGTCCTTTAAGATCTGCACAGAAGCAATCCAAGAGAAGGTATATCAGCTAGGAGTCATATATATGAATGATACAACTGAGCAAAAATAAATAAATGAAGACAATAAAATTTTAAATAATGGGATAGTTGTTCTGCTTTTTTAGTATATTTGAGTTTTGCATGTATAGACTTGCGTATCAGTTGAATGAAGATTGAATCAAACAAAAGATTTAACCAATACCTCTTCTTCTTTTTTTGTGCCTAGAATAGCGTCTCCAAAAGAAGAAAACCATGATGGAGAAAATAAGGCATAACACGGAAGCCACAACTCCAACCACAATATATAAAATACTTGGTTTTTTAGCTTCTGACAAGAAACAAATAAATATTAGAAGACATTTTAACAAACATTGATACCGTGCAAACAGCAGATCATTATAACATAGTTCTATATTTCTCACTATCACAATTAGCTTTGAAACCACATAATAAACCAAACAATAATGCTCATTAGATATCAAAATTAAGGTGAGTTAAGGAGGAGATACTCAGCAAACCCAAGTATAAATAGAAAATAGTTTACAAGATAAATCAAGCAATAAGAAATATACATGAGAGTTGCAACTGGCCTGAAGCTGCCTCTATTCTAAAAGTGGAAAGACCACTTGAGAAAGATATTGAAAGCTATCTTAATACAACTCATGCTTATAGTGGGTTTTCCATTTGACGATGGGGGCCATCTCTGTTTGTTCCAATCAGCAGCATAATAAGACAAGAACAAGGATCTAAGACTTTATATCTTTTCCTTTCTTTATGGTTAATAGCAGAGCAGGTATACACCCCTATGATATTGCTACTAAAATGGAAATTACAAGTTTACAACAGCATATTGCTCTAGATTTCATCTCAAATTTTCAGCTATTTTACCAAAATATAATCAACGTCATATAACTAGATGTCTCAATAGTAATTTAATGACAGCAATAATCTACCAACCAGATTTAATTTGAGCCTACCAAAGAAAATAGCTCAAGGAATAAGGACAACATTTGACCTAGAATGTGAGATTTTTATTAACAAAATTCCCAATTTCAACCGGTTGCAATTATCAAGTTATTTCAACAGTTAACTTTTCAACGTGGACTATAATTGCTTTTGCATTAGACTTATTTCAGTTTGTTTCATCCAAATGAAGCTCATTTTATCAAATAACATGTTACTCAGTTCATATTACGTCACTTAGAGGATAATTTAACATGACCTGATTTAACATTCTTATCCATCGAAAAATAAGTAGTTGCAGCACTGGCAGCAGGATTTGAGTGCAGGGTTGATAAGGAATTACATGACACTTACCATGACTTACAGATATGGCAGATATGAGGGGACCATAACAACCTTTATCAGGGATAAAAGTAGTCCCTTTTCCTGCCCAATACAAGCGGATGTCTAGGGTATTTTCTGTCACCATGGCGTTAAATGTTCTTGTGATTGCTTTACCAGTTCCATTGGCTTGCTCCTTGATATTAAAATCTTTCCATTTTAATATTCCCTGAAATAGAATTTTCATATCAAGGGTTTCCATTAATATAATAGCAATAGTCTCTACTCATAATGTAACCAATTACCTGAATATAAATATTAAATACACGTCTTCCAACTCTGTTATATGGTTCTTCATCCCTGAGTTTTATCTCCGCAAAGTGGAGGCTCACTTTGTAATTCCCATTTTCAAGACAGTATCCATAATATGTGAGAAAGAGCGGAGACCCACGTGCTGTAGAGTACAATTCGGGTTGTGTGTCAGCTAATAAAGTATATCCTTCATTTTCATTATGGTCCTTGAAATCCCCAGCACTGATCATTCCCCAATTAGTTTTCCCATTATAATTCAGTATAGCTCCATTTCCAGCTTTTCGATCCCCTTCATACGTGGTCTGCTTGATGAGTACATCTTCTCCTCCACAGTTTATATGGAATGATCGGATATCTGCCACATGTATAATTAAATCATTACTACTATTATCATTGCGGTTTCCCCGGTGCATTAACAAAATCATGTGCGTCTGAGTAAAATAGTTGTTTTGAGGGAAACAAATAATGGATTGTTTGGAAAACTGAAAACTATGTATATATATAGTAGTTATCAGGTCAAGGATCCCGCACGAACAATATTGCAGGATCACTAATTATCGGTGTAAATTTTTTTACACTGTGATGTGATAATCAGTTATCCTGCACGAAAAAATCGTGCTGGACCAGATAGTTCGTTATATATATAGTTTTTTGTTTTCAATTTCTTAGTTATAATTTTAGAGAAAACTGTTTTTCATTTTGAAAAACAACTTCAAGGAAACATTTAACCAAACAACTTTAAGCTGTTTTTTGTGTTCAACTTATTATTCAGTGTAATCTCTTTGGCTAGACGAAACACCAATGGCATACTGATGCAATAAAGAAATTGTTTTCAGCAGAACTATCTTAATCTCATTGCAAGAATGAGTGCAGCACGTCAGTATGTTGGTACGATATGGGAAGATGTTCTTAAAATATATAGTTCTACAAGTGTTAAATCTGAAGATGTGTTTCAAGTAATTGCAGAATTTATATCAAGGAAATCAAACTCACAATTTAAACAACTGGGTGTACTGGGGCAAGAAAAAAGTCCACTCCTATTTAACAGGGGGAAACAAAATATGTTAGTATACTAAATAGATATATATTTACAAATTTAGGTGACCATACTATAAGAAATAGATATTATTATAGCCCTGCCCCAACAAATTGACAACTGAAACAATTCTAGTGAAGTGAGAATGAGTTGTATCTTCACATTTCCTTCACTTCATTAGGGAAACCTATTCAAGCTTAACTTTTTCTCAGTCAAATGAAGAAACTAACATTAATAACTAGAGAAGTTTATTGTTGGGGTAATACTAAAAACCATAACCTTAAAGAGAGGAGAATAGTCTTACATGTTGTTCTTCGAAGTAAAGCTCTGGTACATGTTTACATTTGATCTGATTATAAGATTAAGAAGTCAAAGATGGAAAGAATTAAAAGGAACTATACCAACATTGTGATTAGATGTTTTTTACCTGCTCTCTGAACAATTAGTTGGCGATGTAAAGTTATTATAGGAAAGATCACTGCAAATGGTGAATAAAAAAGAATATCGTATACAAACATTAAGATTAAAAGTAAATATATGTATAATATAAGTTTGTAAGATAAGAAAATCATTTGATGACATTCAAACCCATACTTGGAGAGAGATCAGAAATACCAAAATTAAAAATCTTGCTGTGTAGAAGAGACCTTCTATTAGAATATTCGTTATTAATGTTGAGGATTTGTATAGTTGACTATCCTAATTATAGAGGATTTAAATTGATTGCAAATTATTTATATTGATTGTAGGAGATTGGTAGCTTGATTGTAGGAGATCATTGACTCATTGTATTGATTATAGGAGATCATTTCCTTGATTCTCACTCATGTATTTCCCTATAAATTGCCTCCATATGGAGAAGAATAAACTAACAACCTCTTAATTAGTTCACCTTCTGCAAAATGAAATAAGGAGGAACTGTACACTACAGGATATATTTGTGAAATTTATTTAGAAATCGAGGGACCAAAATTTTGAAATAAGAATTCAAAAGATTATTTAGGTTCAAGAATATTAAACCTAAACTAACATTTACAACAGCCTTTTACCAACAAATTTATACACGCACGCCGTGACCACTCACCTAAGTATATGCATATGCATGTGTTTGTTTCGTTGTATGTATAGAAGGTTAATGTGTTAGATCTAGTGTGCTAAACAAACCAGACTCAGAAAGTGAACAATATCAGTTGCATAACCTTCACAATAGTGAGAACCAACAAAAAACTTTTAAAGTGTAAAGAGAAATAGATTAGAGAACAAGAGCTTCTCATTCTTGTACATGATTGATCTTACAGTGAAGAAACTCTATTATTACTATTGTTGAGGTGCCCTATCAGATTTTTACTACAAAATTGAAAGTATGACTTTCAATGGCAGAGCATTTTCTGAAGCTTTCATGGCAACTCAGAATTTCTACAAATTCACTTGTCACCCATATCCAAAGTGCTCATCAACTGGAGTTCATCATTGAAAGTTTACTCAACAGATCCACAAAATTCTTTTCAAGGCAAATTAAAATTCACTATTACTAGCCAGTAAATGTGCAAAGATAACTGGTCAAAGTTCATCAATAATTATTTAATTGAGTTAATTTGACCAAACCAAAATAACTAGAACTAAAATTATACATGTATACAACTTAAAATACAAGAATCCAAAAATTGAATCCATGCATCAACGTTTAGGAACATACAGTTTTCTTCTCGTGCTGAGGAATGAGTCTGGTATAGTTCCATTCAACATGTTGCCACTCAGAAAGCTAACATGAAGTCACAAGACGCAATTTAGCATAATATAACACTTCATGGTAATATTGTAACAAATCCCATCAGAAAACATAAGGCTTCAAAACATAAATGCTTACGTATATGTTGCCATTGGAGTGTTGTTATTAATTTCTCCCTTCAAATTGTTAAAGGTCAGATCACTGTATAAATGAAAGAAAAACAATATTTTTATGGAAAATGGAAGAATAGAAATTGTCAGATTTTGTTGTCAGGCAATGTCTAAAGTAAATGTATCCTAGAAATGCTTGCAAACTTTAAGCAAGTGGAAAAAGATATATGTTTTGTACTCAAACATAAAATCAGATATAAGTTCTTGCAGCCTGAAGTAATAAAAAACTACTTTTACTTTGACTCAAAATAAAAATTCTTTTAGGGGAAAATATTGGTTGAATAAGACAAGAGTGACGTGCTTCCAGAACTTATCCGCTCTACATACTACCAATTAATTGATTCCTAAGTTGACATTTCAGCTTCTTCATCTGCTCTTCCACTTCTATATATGTGGCCAGAATGATTCACCTCTATGTTCAGTAAAATATTGTTGCTTTCCTCTTAATTTATTAAACCATGGTTCTTCGACATTCACATAGGGCCAGCTGCCAGCAAATTATACAACTCTCCTTTGTAGCAAGCGATTACACAAAAAGCTACATGCATGGCCATGTTCCTAGGTTTCACTAGAGAATTTCAATTGTGTTCTTTTACAAGGCAAGATACATGCATGCAGAACTAGCCCTTTTCAGATGGAGCAGCGCCTGAATCTTAAAGTGTAGCAACTAGCCAAAATATTGCATCTTTTGGGACAAAGTTGATCATTTTTTATTTCCAATGTTAGAGAAACATGACAAATTCATGATGGTTGCTGTTGAAAATGGTGGCATGTGCACCATGTAACAATCATGTCTTTGCTTTCTCCTCAATTTAAGGATGCTAACGAAGTTACAAACACAAGATATAAGCATTGCAATGTTTACCACAGATACATATAAGGAGATCATTAGAGTTTTATCCTTACAGTGTTTTCAATTCACTCATGTCCCAAATATATGTAGGGATAGATCCAGACATATTCAAGTTTCTCAAAACCCTGTAGACAAAATTCCATGTAAAATCAAAGGTCTAATTGCACATATTTCTATGTCTGCTATAATAAGGATGAGGATCTTGGCATAAAATAAATGAACAGATGGAATTAGAAGCAATAAGCATAAAATTGTTCCATGTTCTTGTTGATCAGCTTTGGAAAATCAAACTTTGGCCCAATCATATCAGAGATCCTCCTGTGTATAAAGAACACACAATGAACTGGATTGGGATCTTCAAGTTCCCACAAATATTGTGGTAAGAGAGGAACTTGTCAAAATGCCTATTAGCAAACTGTTCAAGAAGGTTTTTCAACTCACAAGTTAGTCAAGTTCCCTAGAGCGAAAATTGTTGGACTGATGGGTCCTTCCAGTCCACTTGAATACATTTCCCTTCAATAATGCAAAAGAATAAAAGGAAAATAAAAAAAATTCAGTATCATACATATGCACTTAACAATTAAATCTGTTTCAAATAAAGATCTTACAGTCTTCGGAGTTTAGGCCATCTCCCGATAAATTCTGGTACAGTGCCACTGAAGTTATTGTCACTAATTGCACTGCACACAGCAATAAGAAGTTAAGAACAGTATCCTGTTAATGCTAAACCATCTGGATTAGAGGAGAATATATATATATATATATATATATATGAAAATACTCACAAATCCGTCAAGTTTGTCAGGTTTGCTAGTGTTTCAGGTAAGCTTCCAGTAAACTGATTGGAAGAAAGAGCCCTGTAATTGTGAGATCATGGCACCAAACCACCCTTGTTATATCTCTTGTTAAAACTCTAAGCTATAACCAGAAAGTTACTACAATTTCAATATTTGGAGTTTAGAAGCCATACAGATAAGTTAAGCTGACCAAATTTCCAAGATCCTCAGGTATAGTACCGGACAGCTGGTTGCCTGAGAGGCTCCTATTTTGTTTTATTTATTCAATTGAAACCACATTAGGAATCAAAGTCGATTACATTGCTTAGAAACAGCAGACACACCCAACTTCCTAAAGATCAAAACTTACAAGTAAGTGAGGTTGGCAAAGTATCCCCATTCCTTGGGAATTTCCCCTGATATGCCGGTGCCAGTAACCGAGCTGCATAAATTGTTGCTCATATTCAAACGTGAACCTTAATTTATATAATTCATTAAACAAGGCCGAGATGAGGTGAACATGCTTACATATAGTTTAAATGTCGCAATGAAGCCCATTCTTTTGGAAGTTCACCACTAAAGTAGTTTTGGTAGAGATCACTGTTATGAAGAAGACAATCGTTATATGATTAGGTGAGATTTTCTCCTCCAAAATATAAATATATATTAGAATTAAGATATAAATAAGAACAAGGGATATTCAAAGAACAGTATGCCATGAGCTCTGACACATAACCACAAGGATGATACATGCTTGGCAGCATATTCTATCTTGTATTCACAGAACTATTTTGGAAACAGAATATCAAGCATACCCTTTTTGATAATGGTTTAAACCTTAATTTTATCATATTATCTTAATGCCCTACCCCAAAATGCATATGACAGTGAGCATTCCCTTCCAAATGTGGAGCAAATAAAACAATTTTGAAGAACCAGAAATGAGAATGAATGTTCTTACACTTCTTGAAGAAATGTTAGCTTTACCAATTCTGGTGGAAGCATGCCTTGCAGACTCATAATTTTCAGCTTTCTGCAGTTCAAAAAGTAATAATAATTCAATTCAACTGAAATTTAAACGGGAAAAAAAAAAAAAACAATTTAACAGAAATAGATAGGAATTGTTTTAGGTTAAAATTGAAATGAAATTCACTTGAGAATGGAAGAAAAAGAGAAGGAAACTTACAAGGATGTGACGTGAGAGAAGACGCCATCTGTGTAATTACAAGTGATATTGTTGAAGATAGTACTAGTATTAGCAGTGCCAGTGGCTATAGAGAGCTTCCCTGACTGGCAAGGATCATCGGTGGAATTCACGAGTGTAGCGCCCAATGTGGTGGCAATTTGACGAAGAGCATTAGCTGCACAACTCACAACAACAACATTCAATGACATTTCGTCCAAGGAGGCCGCGCCTTGCAGGGATGCCGTCGCCGCAGATGAGGACACAGTTCATTGCGTACATAATTTTCTACATATTTTTTTTATTATAATAAAAAGATGTTTCATGGTCAAACATGGTCAACGCAAATCTTCTGTCAATTTTTTTTTTTTTTTTTTTTTTTAAAATTTGTTTTTCGTATGTGAAGGCCAAAGCTCAAGCAATCTATCTATCTATCTATAAATATATATAGAGTAATGCTATAGGACCTAAAAAACTAACCCAAATTTTGAACCCAAACCTATGTTGCAACATCACATGGGATCTTTGGGAAGAATGACGTGGGCCCATGTTGTGTGTGATGTTGCCACATAGATTTGGGTTCAAAATTTGGGTTAGTTTTTTGGGTCCTATATATATACAGAAATTCTATTATCAGTTCGAACTGACAAAAGTTATATCAGTTCCTTGCATGTGGGCCACTGGATTTAAATACTTTGACTTGGCTGTATGCACTTGTCAGTCAAAGTATTTAAATCCAGTGGCCCACATACAAGGAACTAATATAACTTTTGTTAGTTCGAACTGATAATAGAAAGACTGTATATATATATATTATAACCAAAAACCATGGTTGGAAAGTTCTGCCACGTGTCTCATTCAGAGGCTATATATATTATAAACCAAAAACCATGGTTGGAAAGTTCTGCCATGTGTCTCATTCAGAAGCTATATAAAAGTTAAATTATATTATATATATTATAAACCAAAAACCATGGTTGGAAAGTTCTGCCATGTGTCTCATTCAGAAGCTATATAAAAGTTAAATTATTTTGACATTTAACAATACTTTCCTTTGTTAGAAATTTTTTATCTTCAATTGATTTTTACATTCGGCATTTCTCATACCACATGTTTTGTATTAAAAAAAATTATTATATATATTATAAACCAAAAACCATGGTTGGAAAGTTCTGCCACGTGTCTCATTCAGAGGCTGTATAAAAGTTAAATTATTTTGACATTTAATAATACTTTCCTTTTTTAGAAATTTTTTATCTTCAATTGATTTTTACATTCGGCATTTCTTATACCACATGTTTTGTATTTAAAAAAATTATTAAAAAAAATAGTAAAACAATCAAGCTTCTCTCCCAAAGCATCCAACACATGTTTGTATTAAAAATTAAAAAAATAATAATAATAAAACAATCAAGCTCCTCCCAAAGCATCCTCTCTTTTCACATTTTCTTTCAAGGCATTATGTACAACGTTTCTTATTAAATGTTTTGATTTTCTAGCTTTCATGATAATTTATTCTATTTACATTGATCTATCAACGCTCTACAATAATGTTTTCAAGTCCTTTGATATTTTCAAGTATTTAACAAAAATAATGTTTTTTATTCTTCTATTTATTCTAGCCGATCATTTCATCTTCCTTTCTCTCCCTCTCTCTCTCTTGGTTTATTTCTCAATAAATTATTATTTATTCTATATCAAGAGTCCCTCAAATATCAAATACAATTCATCTTCCTCTACCTCTCTCTCTCTCTATTGGTTTATTTTTCAATAAATCATTTATTTATATATTTTTTTTCAATTAATGTCATGTATATTTATATTCTTTGTAATTTGTACCACTCTTCTCACGTTTTTTTTAAGTGCAACATGTTTTGTATTAAATTTTTTTTTTAAACAAAATCAATAAAACAATCAAGCTTTTCTTCTCCCAAAATGATTTCCTAAAAGCTGAGCTATAAAATGATTTCAATCAAAGGAAACCCTTGGTAGAAGTCTCATCTGAATCGAAACACAAGAACAAAACCTTCAAAGGTATTTCTCTTTTCATTGATTATTTTATTCCTCATGCCAAACTGAGATGAAAATATTATGACTAATTGTTGTGCAATTTCTTAATTGTTTTAATTTGATTATACAATTGTGCTTTAACTAGAATTTCTCTATCTGAAGGTTTTTCTTCTATTATTTCGTCATGGCTGGACCTATTAATTTTATTACTGACCTTACCCCTTCAAAAGACGAATGGACGATCAAAGTTAGAGTGATTCGCCTATGGAAACAATCTAATTTTCTGCAACCCGAATTGAGAGACAATGTTGAATTGGTGCTTTTAGATGAGAATGTATTACCTAAAACCAATTACGTTTTGTTTTCTATTCTTGATTTAATTTCTATGTTTGAGTTTGAACTTCTTATTGTTCTTTAATCAAGGTGGGAGGATCTAAGCATCTGCTAGAGGTACTCTTCGGATTAAGGATAACTTGGTTGAAGGTGGTGTTTATGAATTCTCAAACTTTTGAGTGGCTTTAAATACGCAGATATATAAACCAATAAGGCATGTATACAAGTTGACCTTCAACTTAAAAACAACCTTAACTTTGGTACCAACATCAACCATTCCCATGTATGGATTTTCCTTTATCGATTTTGATGACATTGTCAATGAAACAAAGGAAGATGCTTATTTAGTTGGTAAGATCATCTTCCTTATTAAAAAAACACATGATATTGTTTAGATATTATATGTCAATTTTCTAATATAATATTTTCTAACTTTGCCTCATTATACATTTTAAGATGTAATTGGATTGCTTACTGGTGTTGGTGGTTTGAAAGAGATTATCATTAAAGGAAAGCGAACAAATATGGTTGAAGTAGAGTTCGACAATCTTCATATTTATCTTTAATCCTTTTATATTCTTCCTAGATTGATGAACAAAATTTGACTTAAGATTTTTGCATTAATTTTTGTTAACTATTAATTAATAATATTATTCTTTTAATTGTGGCATTTCTCCCTGTATTCTCTTTATAGACTACTCCTTTCTTCCCTAATAATAACAGTCAAATGTCCATATTTAATAGGATAGTAAATATAAATTTATATTAATCCATTCATGAATACCGAAGGATGCATGCATGGATGACTTAAATACTCTTTCAAAAACTATTAAAAAAGTCAAGAGTAACTCATTGATCTTCTCAATAGTAATTAATTGTTATTTTATCTTTTGACATTCTTACCATTCTACCTATTTAATATATTCGAGGAGTTTCTATTCCATTATAATTTGTTAACATATAAAATTCAACCAATTATTGTCTTTCCTTATTTTATTTTTAACTTTTGTCGATATATATAAAACTATTCATAGAGGCTTCTCTCTCAACTGATTCTAGATATGTACTGCATATTTTTTTTTTTTTTTTTTGTTAAATCCTTCTCTCATATTCAACTATTTCAAGTTCTTAATTTTTGTGGTTTTTGTTGTGTTTTTCAATATGAATATTTAGTTTGTGTAATGCATCATTAACTTCAACAATATCTTGGCTCTTTGCTCAATTTCATATCATGCAATAATTTCAATTGTTTGCCTAAAATATTTTATTGAGATTAAATTTCAAACATTTTCTTTAGCCCCATAAACCAAAAGAATCAAACTTAAAAATAAAAAAATAAAAAATAAAAAAATCCATCTTTTCAATCACGTTTTTAAATTTACAAATGATTTGGGCCATTATTTTTCCATTATATAATATGAAGTTTCATATTTCATATTATATTTAGTAATATAATATGAAAAATCCCTATTAATATAATTTAATTTTTATAAAAGTTATAATATGATATCAAAATCATTTCTCTATAAATTATATTATATTTATATTAAGAATTGATTTGATCCTTATATGTTAAAATTGTTGAATTACCAGCGTTCTATAATATGAGAAATCTTTAGGTAGGAATTGGCTACTGGCAGCTCATTTACCTTGGTATGCTTATCAAATCTAATGTTTTATTATTCCTCAAATTTTCTCTTTTAAAGTCTTTTTTTTTATATTTTTTTTATGAAGGATGCAAATTTTGAAGCAGGCAGTGCAGGGTTGAAGTTGAATGTCGTTTCAATTCTAAAGTTTTTTTGTTATGATTTGTTTGGAATGAAACTATGTTTTTGGTGTTTGGTTAGTTGTGGAATATTAGACAGAGGTTATAGTTGAATACATGTGTTGACTTCCCATTTTTCAGGAATACTGCCACAAAGGTAGTACATAATGATGACAAATTTCTTCATGATTTATTTTGCCTTACTTGAAGCCAATATTTACTAATCACTGTAAGTGGGTTAAATGAAGAAGTAGACAATGTTCTTTCTCACTCTTTTTCACTTTTATTCATGAATTATGATAGAGATTCACCTATCTAAAATTTAGCACATTTTTTAAAGAATTTTTTTTTTTTATTGGCACAACCTAAAATCAATTTTAAATATCAGAAAACTATTGATATCATTTATTTATTTAAGGAAATATGTTCGTCCACGTGTAAGCACGAGTACTGACTAGTTGTGTAATAATTTGTCTTTGGGAAAAAAAATACCGCTGAAGTGCTAAGAGCAACTCCAATGTTATTTCAAACAGTCCATCAACTTCAAGTTGAAGCAAATTGTTCACAAAGCATTGCTCTAACTTTGCTTTAAAATTCGATTCCTTAAAAAAAAAAAAAAAAAAAAAAAAAAAAACACTTTTGTGTTAAGGAACAATGGCACACTGGCTTTGGAGCGCACTGTTCCACAATACAAAACTTTTTTTTCACATCAAACTTTTGATATATTTTTTTCTAATTTAACTATTTTATATATTTGATGTCAATAAAATTATTGAATATTATATTAGTTAACCGATAGAAATTAATTTGTATTATATAAATATTTATTGAAAGAATATTCTTTAAAGATGTTTTTTTGGTATAAAATTTAGTGTGAAACATTGAAATGGAAAAAAAATTGATGTTAACATATTCTCAAAAGATTCCCCTTTAACTTCAAATTGGAGTAAAATTTAGTGTCATACATTAGAGTTGCTCTGAACTATGGCTACAATGTAGTTGGAACTTGGAAGAAAAAACTATTTATTTAAAAATATAACACCGCTACCGTTAAAAGAGGAAATGGTAGGGAACTATGTAGCACGAACACTCCTCCATAGGCATGTAGCCTGTGTCAGATATATATTCGTGTTCGATGCATTAAAAAACGTGTCCATTGATTTTTTTGAAAGTCAACGAAGGGGACACGTGGAGGACACGACAAGGACACACAAAGGACACGGCAAGGTAGTTTTGTAATTAGTTTTAAAAAAACTAGGTTGAAATATCAATTTTAAAAAATATAGGGGTCAAAATAAAATTATTCAAACATTATAGGTTATGAGTTTTTTATTTTTTTGTTTTTTATTTTTATTTTTATGTTTTATTTGGATTTTAGAATATGTTTTATGTTATAATGTTTATGTTTGTTTTTAATGTTATTGAATTTTAAAAACTTGTTTCTTATGTGTTATTGAATTATCTTTATATATATATATATATATATATATATATATATATTAAATATTAAAATATATTATTTAATTGTCTTATCCTACCGTATTCGTATCCTACTTTTTGGAAATTTGTCATATCTCTGTATCGTATCGCTGTGTTTGGAAATTTGCACAACAATATCAAGTTAAAAAAAAATGACTAGGGCTTAGTTTGGCATTGATGTGCTGTGTGGAGAATTGCTTTTGGTTCTATTGTGGGGAGAATTGCTTTTGGATTTACTGTGAGAAGAATCAATCGAGTGTTTGGTAAATTGATTTTTAAAAGAGTTGTAAAAACCAAAAGCAATTTCAATGTATTTGGTAAACTGTAAATAAAAAGTGTTGTGACTGTGCAAAATTACTAGAAAGGACATGAATGAATATTGAAGATGTTTTGAAAATAAATAATTTGTTTTATTTTTGTGTAACTATAAACATGTTATAAAATAAATAATTTGTATTATTTTTGTGTGACCATAATATATTATTACTTTTTTTTTTTTTTTATATCTATTGTTATATATATTGCAAATATATTAAGAAAACCCTTTGAAAATAATTTATTTTCATTATTGCTTACGTGCAAAGCAGTTTTTTAAAAGTTACAAAATGTAGCTTCTCGCTTTCTCATTTGGGAGAAGCTAAAAATGACCACAAATACTAAGCCTATATGAGGTTGGTCGAGTGGTTTGTCTATCACACCTATATCATGAGGTTGTAGATTCAAGTGTGTTCCCTCATTAGCTAAATCTCGAATTATTAAAAATACTTTTTATAAAAATTAAAAATAAATTGTAGGTTTTTTATTATTAAAAAAAGGAGAAAGAAACAATTGAGAGGCATTTGGGAGGCACAACTTAGCTCTCAAATCTGGTAAACTCAAATCATATATACATCAAGAGTCAAATAATTTACAAGAATATTAATTATTAAAATTAAATAATACATCAAGAGTAAAAAAAAAATGAACATGTATAATAATTTGGGCAAATTGCACTGAAACCCTTAAGGTTTGGGCAAATTACACTTAGCTGGAAATGTTTTGTTATTATGCACTAACACCCCCAAGACTTAAATTTGATTTGAAAATACCTAAAATGCCCCTAGTTATATTATTTTATACTTTTTTTTTTTACCTTTTAACCAAAAACTTTATAAACTTTAATAAAATAAAATAAAAGATATGATTCATTAAATAAATTAATGGTTTACAATAAATAAATAAATAAATATTTTTTTAAAAAATAATAAATAAATAGTTTTAAAAAATTAAATAAATAAATAGTTTTATAAAATCAAATAAATAATAGTTTTAAAAAATTAAATAAATAAAGGGTTCAAAAAAATTAATTAATTAATTAAAAAAATTTAAAACATTAATTTTTTTTTTTTAAGGATATCCATTAATAGGGACAAAAAAAGCTCTAAATAGTCATAATTTTACGGTAAGGATGATGGTGAGAAAAACTTCAAAGTTCCCAAAACTAGGAGTCTTCTTGCCTTCCTCAACCACTTCCTTCAGTGTTGGGAACCTTGAAATTTCTCTCACTATCATCCTTACCGTAAAAATTTTGATATTTAGAGGTTTTTTTTTTGTCCCTATTAATAGATATCCTTAAAACAAATTAATGTTTTTAATTTTTTCATTTATTTATTTAAACTATTTATTTATTTTATTTTTTAAAACTATTTATTTATTTTAAACTATTTATTTATTTAATAAATCATATCTTTTATTTAATTTTTTTATTTTATTAAAGTTTATAAAGTTTTTGGTTAAAAGGTAAAAAAATAGTATAAAATAATATAACTAGGGGCATTTTAGGCAGTTTCAAAGTCAAATTTAAGTCTTGGGGGTGTTAGTGTACAATAACAAAACATTTCCAGCTAAGTGTAACTTTCCCAAACCTTTAGGGGTTCAGTGCAATTTGCCCTAATAATTTTGATTTTGATGTTATACAATATTGGTTCAAATTTATTCTCTTCTTTGTGTTCTAACTTCTAACTAAGAATCTAAGATAGAGGGGTAGGTACAAAATCAATTCACCAAAAGTTGATAAGTGAACAGTGATATTAAAATAATAATTAAATTAAGAAAGCAATTAATTTAAATAGTATTACCAAATAAGGAAACTTCCTATCTAGGTAGAGGAGGCTATGCCGGTATGGACTATGTATAATATATTAGCAAGAGAGAATTGAAATGGAGTTTTTTTTTCCCATAATTATAAACCCAAAATTTTCTTGTAATTTTAAATTTTAATTTAAAAAAAACTGTTGATTGTGTATCAAAAATCCCATATAAGTGTATCACAATTGAAGGGGTATTTTAGGAATATTTCTAATATAATTTGAGGATATCAGAAGATAAAAAAAATACGCAAAGAAAGAAAGAGAAAAAAGTAACTTTTTAATGTGAAAATTAAGAAGAAAACTTGAACAAAATCAATCACTTGTGAGTTATGACATGAACTTATTAGGAACGAAGAACAAAACTGCTTAAAGAACAGAAAGACAATTCATGTAAAAGCTAATTATAATTACCTTCGTTTGGGTGCAGCCGCTGGAGTTGAGCAAATGTCACCTGCTTGAAACACGAAAAGGCAACTAAAGAGAGCAGAAGAATTAAGCTCATGATCTGGGTCTGGTTGATGTGCATGATCAACATTGCTTCAGCTTTCAAGTTTCAAGTTTCAACTATCTGCTTGCTTGGTATGTTTTTGGAGCCCAGAAATTGAATGTGTGAACAATAGTAGCTATCAATCACAGAATGAAGAAAGCAGCGAGAAACAATACATATTGGACACAGTTAATTGGTCGTACGTGGTCCTTGTGGCAAAAATGAATGAAATCATCTGTGATTAGTGGCATAATATGACGTGGACAAAGGTCAGTCCAACGAATTAAGAATTGGTTAGCAGTCCTATCTTTTTTAACCTTTAATTTCTTTGTCCCCCTGCTCCACCAGTTTTCCACACGTTCCCATATCCTTTTCAAAAGAAAAACTTGTGTGGGACGATCTCACTCGTAGGTGGTGAGACCGTCCAATCAAGTTATCTAATATTTATTGAAAGTATAAAAATAAATTTAAAATATTAAAATTATATAAATTTAAGAAACTTGATTGGACGGTGGGATCATCCCACACAAGATTTTCCCCCTTTTCAATCGATTGTTTTAAGTAGGTCTCAATTCCCCTTTAGACAGTCCTACATGTAAAAGGAGATTAAAATTTTCTTCACCAACTTTATTTATTTTATTTTAAGTATCAATTTATTTATTTTTATTCTGGTTCAACTTTAAGTCTTCTTCACATAAAGATAGCTCAATCTTCATTTTAGAGCCACCCAATTATGTTATCTTCATTTTAGAGTGCCACATGTTTATATGAGCTTGATTGACGTAGGAATTTTTGTAATTACTTCTCTTTGTTGTGTTTAGTGACTTTGTCAACAAAGTTGAAAATTGAAATGAGGATTTATTTTAGATTATTTTTTGGAAATCAATTTTTTCTTTTGTTTTTTTGAAACGATAATTATATTTAGTGTGTATATATGTATATCATATCTCAAAATATATATATCAAAATCTAAAAACAAAGAAGAGACACTGTATTGATCCAAACCATTTCTTTTGTTTTTTGAAAAGTATAATTATTTTAGCGTGTATAATATATATAATATATATTATATTATGTTTAGTGTGTATAAATATAAATATAATTATATATATATATATATTTATACACACTAAATATAATTATTCATTTCAAAACAAAA